>JAJEJO010004931.1:539870-643150 GCA_020662805.1 Glaucomys volans
AGAAAGAAAGAAAGAAAGAAAGAAAGAAAGAAAGAAAGAAAGAAAGAGAAATAGTAATGACCCTATTTGGTCAATAATGACCGTATTATTTGGCCAATAATGCTCTGCTCATAGGTCTAATTGAGGCAAGAAGGGAAGAGTTCATGGTAGGAAGATCAATTAGTTGATCTATTGTAAATGATTTAGTAGATAATTCATCTGCTTGTTCCACTTAGCAGATAATGCTTTTTGTAAGTGGTCTATGCTCTACAGGTGGCCTATAGTGACTTTTACATGCCAGGGTAGATCCAATGAAGCCCAAGAATATACTGAAAGCAGACCTTGCAATTAATTTGTGTAATCAGCCCACTACAAATAAATCTTTCTGAAAAACATGAAATATTCACCTATCCACAAATAGTAGAGGCTTTACGCTCTCATTGATTTTTAATATTAACAAAAAAATTTGGATTTTCATCATCTACAAGCCATAGAAATACATAATTGTAGCCACTAAGCTAAATTTACTAGATGTAGATAGACTCACACAATTATCAAGAACTTGAAAACTCCTTTTTCCTTCTTCTCCTTTTATATTTGACATGAACACTCATGTCTGAATGACTCATGATCCACCCTCTGATCAATTCATCCCCAGAGAGTAGGGCTCCCATTAGCTTCCATCTGTGCTATGTTATTAGGAAAGTCCAGAAGCAAAGAAAGGGTATGGCAGGATCTGTATGCAGAGGAGTCTTAGGGCCTTACTGGAGAGCTGCAAAAGACCAAGATCATTTGGTAAAAATAGATAGAAGCACTTAAAACCCTGTTAGTGATAAATTGATAAACTTCGATGATGAGGAAGACTTGTTCTAATGGCTTAAATGAGGTGCCATGTTTTCTGCCAGTGAGTATTCAATACTTGCTTATCCACTCAGAAAAATGACGCTCATTACCTTATCTAATGGAGGTCATTGAGAGCAGAGGCTAAGCCTTTGTAAGTTCCCAAGATTCTTGTCACACATGCTGTAAGCTCAATTAGCATTTCTTGTTATGGAACTTTTATTGGTTGGTGTTTGATCTGGTTACCCTTATTGTACACTAAAGCCACAAAGTCAGCTGTAGAAGGAGTACTTCAGGTATTCAATCCTCTTTTAATTGAAGCAAAGACAGAATTCTAATAAAAAGCGTTCTTAGAACCAATTTATAAAGCTCAATACTCAGCGCTAAGAATAAAGAGATAAGCTGTGTTTATTTGGAATCTCTCTCTATGATAGAACATTCCTATTCGATTCATTAAAAAAAATATTGGAAACTTTCTTCCAATTGATCAGCCTACCAAAAGATTATTTCTTTAGAACAGACTTTGCTGTGGCAGGTTTTGTTATGAAAAGTGGTACTTTCTCCCCCAAAATCACATTATTCAAGTTTGAACAGTGTCTAATGAATCTATACTACTTAATGTCCAAGTTAAATATCTAAACCTCATATCTGACTCCATTCTTTACCATGAAGTTTGACTTGCATCAAACTGAGCAGGTTTTTTAGATGGAATGCATCCAATCAAGTTCTATAATTCCTCCTCTTTACCGCCTCCCACATCTGTATTTTTCTCTCCATCTCCATTGTCAATATCTTACCTCAGGCTACTATGATATCATTCCTGGATGGTTGCCTCACCCTCATAGTTAATCTCCCTGCTTTTTCTTGCCAGCATCATCCCCCCATCCCATTGCAATCAGAAGTACAATTCTGATTGGACTATCTTCTCCCTGGAGTTCTCTATTGGTCTCAAAACCTGAGAGCATCCTCAGTGTGGCCTGGCCTGATACTGCCTGCTCTCTGACCTTAGCATTTTATGCTCCATGTTCAAATTAACCACCAAATCACTGACTTCCCCCAAGTAGCAATGCCTTTTCTAGCTTCAGTATTTCACATTGAGGTTTCCTCTTTCATCCTTCATCCGTTAGTGAGGCCCTACTCATTTTTCAGGACTCAGAACGTGTGTTTTATCCCATCTAACTGTGGCTTTTTCTCCACCTGACCCCCAAGACAGGCTTTAGCATCTTACTGATGGGATCCTAGAGCCAATGCTCTGTGCTGATAGAGTCTGACTCAGCCCTGACCATGTTCTAATAAAAGCAACCATTAACTTGTTTATTTCTCCCACTGTAAAGTCAGGCACTGTGGCTTTTTTTTCAGTTATACATTCCTAACAGCTGTCACTATGTGCCAATTCTGTAAGCATTTGCTGGCCAAATGAAGTTAAAGGTCATATAACTAGTAATTGGAAAAGTCAAAAGTCAAAAACCAACTCTTGATACCATGTGACTAAGCAATCCCCAAAAGATGAAATCACCACTTGGTAAAAATATCTACACTCCCACATTCACTGCACTATTATTCACAATAGACAAGCTATGGAAGCAACTAAGTACTTGTCAATGAAAAATAGATGATAAAAATGTGGTGTAAATATTTATTTTTATTTACTGGTTCTTTTCAGTTATATATGACAGTTGAACCCATTTTTATATAATTTTACAAGCACGGAATGTATCTTATTAGAATTACCTAATTAGAACATATCTAATTAGGATCCCAGTACCTCTCCTTCCCCTTCCCTTTAGGAGTGGTGTATATATTTATATACAATGGACCATTGTTCAGCCTTAAAAAAGAAGATCCTATCATATGGCAAAACTAGATGAACTAGAGGACATTATGGTAAATAAAATAAGCCAAATGCAGACAGAAAAATTGTACATGATCTCACTCAATTGTGGCATCTTTTCTTTTTTAAAGGTTAAGTGTAGTGATAAAGACTAAAACTACAGTTATCAGGGGTGGAGTGGAGAACAGGGAGATGTAAGTCAAAGCATAAAAAGTAGCAGGTATATAGGATGAACGAGTCTAGAAATCTAATGACATCATAAGGACTAGTGTTAATAAAGTTATATTACATTTGAAATTTTCATTAAGTATGTAGACTTTAGCTACTCTTACCACAGAAAACATAACTGTGAGATAATGTTAAGTTGCTTCCCTTTAGCAACCACTTTGCTATTCATATCCCATAACATCAGATCTTAAACTTCAAATATAAACAACAAAATTAATTTTTTTAATAAACCATCTCTTTAGACCTCAAGTACAGTGCTGTAATATCCATATCACCCTTGGCTATGGCTCAAGTACTTCCACCAAGTACCCCTCCACCCCCTTCCAGTTCTGAGTACAGTAGTTAGAATATCTTAAGATGATAGGCTGTCCTCTAACTAGAACCCATTTGAATGAATTATATTAAAATTTTCACATTCTCAGTAGCCTCTCAGAATTGGGGATGAGCCTTTTCTTAAATATGTTCACTCTCTTGTTTGCTCCCCATGAATTCTATGAGCAAGGCTTTCCACTAACGATTGCTTATTTTTATTTTTATAGCACTTTCTTTCTTTCTGTTGTCTCTTCTCTCCTTAAGAAGACATCTGAGCTTTTCTAATGCATATTTGGTCATTCATATTCATGTTATAACAAAATAAGGAAAATAGCAGTCGCTCAGCGTTAGACTGGAGAACCCAAGATCACCTGAATGCACTGTTTTGCATCAGAACTGGGCACCTCCTACTCAAGCTACAGCTTTCAGTGTAGGTGCAGCTACTCAAGGTGCAGCTTTCAGTGAAGCTAGCATTTACCTAGCCAACCATGCTTGCCATCAAACAGATGGACCAACACAAAGCCATTGTCACATAGCAGACATCTTCTCTATGGTTTGCCATTTTTATTCTCATAGACTTTTAATGAACACAGTTCTTAATTTTATTGAAATTCAATTATTTTATCTTCTTGTCACTTGGCATATGAACTCCCTTAAAGCAATATGTACTCACCTTCATGTCATATCAGACATGTCATATTATTTGTAAAACTATTTTAAAATACTTCTTCATTGTACTCTATTATTTAAAGGTAGTTTCTCAATATTCAGCAATTTCCTCCTTTATTTTTTTAATATTTCATTTCCCAGGACATATTACAGATTACTTGGCTATGATTAGTATTTCTATTTGATATTTATTGCAAAGTTACTAGGTATCTTGAAATTTAGGTTTGAGGATAAGAAAACGTACAAGATGCTAATAATAGATTTATTTCCTTGACACCATCATGATGTCTTTGCATTAAATAAATCCAGACCCCATCTGGAAATGTAACTCTTAGTTTTCTTATTGAAATGAACTGTACATACTCATATATATATCCAATGAAGAGTGTGAAAATTGCTTTATTTTAAATCACTGCATCTTTCAATTTCATGTCAAGACCTGAACTGTACAACAGTTAGTTAGAACATTTGGTCTAAAGCTTTGGAAATCATGTGAAGCACATTGAAATTTTGTCAAATCATTATTGCATGAATGCCTTGTCACTTTAAGTCAAAAAGCATTGAAAAAATGAGTAGCCTCATTAATCATCAAAAACACCAGAATGCACTTTAAAGGATCAGGAAATTGGGAACAGGTAAGTCAAGTCAATTGGCCAAGATGATACAAATTAAATCAAGGTCAAGCCAGTGAAAATAATCCAGATTGAATCCTGAAGTCTGTCTGTACATCTTTGTTGCATGTACCTACCTGACAACAGAGCTAAAAATCAGCACATATGGTTTGATAATAAGGTGTTGATATAAACTATATTAATGTTCCCTAAACAAAATGATATGTGATACTTTCTTGGTTTTTGTTTGAATAATTGAATTTTACTTTCTTTCATGGCTACTTAAAAGAATGGTTATGGTTAAGTATTCCATATTTGATATCACAACTTAAATTTACTAAGCATTTTTACCAAACAGGAGTAAAAATGAAAGTTACAGCACAATTTTTTGCTGCCTTTTAGTACACTTGTATAGTAATGAATGAATCAATAAATGATTGATATTTAAAAAGGAACTTTTTTGCATGTAAAAATAAATCTTAAAACATGATTGAAATTTAGTTTTGCTATTATTTGCTTTCTAATAAGTTACCATTTGTTAGTTACAGAGTCAGATAGATCAGCCATATTTTTCATATACACATTTGAAATTACCCATGAATATTACATTGAATGTGCATCTGGAATTTTGTAGGAGGAGGATAGGAAATTTTTAGAGATTGAGAGAGGCCTATAATATAGGAAAGAGAAAGAAGATAACAACAGATGAAGAAGGGAGAGGTGGACTGACTGCATTAGTGACAACTTACATGCTGATTCATAGTAATTCCTCTGAGTTCTGTGATACTTATTAAACAGGATTCAGCCGATGCTCCCACAGGCCATGAACCAGCCAGCACATTGGTTTCCACTGTAACACCTTCAAATAAAATGCTGAGTTAAAATTCATTGTAGCAGAGAATGGCTTATGGCTCACAGACAATAGCTTCTCTCCTAAATATATTCACAAATGCCTCATAAATGTTTGCTTGGGTGTTTTATTTAGAAGCAACATGGATAAATATTTGAAAGAGTATTGCTAATGATACGGCAAAAGTAAACTGTAAAATATCTCTAATGAACGCTTTGAAATCTTTCACTCTTCAAATACAACGGGCTGAAGAGACAGAAAAATGTAAGATAACAGCAAGTGAGCTCTTCATGATGTATCTGTGTGTGTGTGTGTGTGTGTGTGTGTGTGGTGTGTAGCTATGTGAGGCAAATGATATTTGCAAAATAAGGCCATATCTGCTGAATGGAAAAGAGTTGCATTCAACAGACACATCTGCCAGGAAAATCTGGGGTTATAATTTAAGTTTTATAGTCCGAGAATGACTAGATTGCTTTTAAAAGCACTACTTCTCCAATGTTTTTATTTCGTTCTTTGGTCAAATATGTCAGCCAAGAAAGAAAATGGTCATTTATTTCTTTTGAAAGCAGGAAGGAAAAGAGATTTACCTTAAATAGCAGCCATCACAATGTTCATAAAAATTTCCAACTATTTATCAACATGCCTGGTTTGCAAGTGCAATTTACTTAATCGGATTTGCACTCTTCAGTAACACTGCAGCTTCCATTCTGGAGGTGGTAGAGTTATTCCAAGCTATGAGCAGGCCAGTCAAATGTACATATGGCAGTGTAATTGTCAGAAAATGTCCATGTGTCAGATGGGGTCATGGTTTATAGTGAAAAAAAAAAAAATCCTGTTAGTGCTTCTGTAGCATATGAGGAGACAGCTCCACTTTGTTAGTGAAATTACACTGGCCATGGATGACTGGCTGTCTTGATCATTTGCAGGCCAATTGTGAAGTCATTGATGGGGTCACTGGGCAGCCCAATCCAACTCAGTCATTAAGACAACTGGAATAACCAGACTGTAAAATGGTTGGTCTGGTTAGTTCTTAATGATGTAATTGGATCGACCACAGAGAGATCCAATTAATTGCTGAGCAATTGGTGACTGTGGTGGTCTATGGATAAACTGAGCTGTCAGTGACGGACTTGAATTGACTATACAGTTTCCTGATCGATTGCACAATGTGCTACTACCAAGTTGGAGTTCAGTAGAACTGATTAAATTTTGGTGATTTCATTGAACACATAGATGAATCACATATCTTAAGTGCATGCATTTGTTTATTTTATTAATCACAATACATTTGTAAGACATCAGTGATATATAATGCTATTTTAAGATATAGCTATTTCACCTTGCCTGAATTTGTTTCATTAGAAAGATCCTATGATATTATAGAGACCTGTAAGTAAGCTAGTTACTTTCTAGAATAGGAGAGGAAATGCAAGTTTGAAAATTGTATGTTTGGCAGGTGTAAGGAGAGAGTATTCTTCCTTCACTCCTGCATCCCCAATATGAGAAGTTCACTGCATGGTTATTGCAGTCTGTTCCTGACATGGCAATGCCAACCAAGTATTCTTTTGCTTTGCCGAGTGACCTGTGGGAATGAACGTGGCACTAGTGTAGCATGGCATGAGGAAGTAAACAATTGTTACAATAACCTTGGGAGCAAACATGAAGCCAGTGAGTAGTTCAGCTCTCCCCTACCCATCAAGACAAATTGCTCATGATGATTTCCCTTTGAGGAAAAGAGTTAGGGACTCACATGAACAATTCATGGCCAGGACTGCTGTGTAGACCTAATTCACTGTACCTACCACTCACCTGTGCCTAGCTTAGAAGAGCCATCCAACAAATATTAGTTGTGTTTTGTTTTGTTTAGTTTTAGAAATCTCTTTCTGAGTGGTCAATGTCTTAGGTATTAAGAGATAGGTAACTATTGCATTTTTACTTATTTTAAGAAAACAATACATTAATGAGTTGAAAGTGATTTAGGGGATAAGTCAATCCAGCTATGATATTTTGGTAATTTTCACTTAAAGAAATAATCTATATTGATTAATCATTTCAATACATGCATGCAAGAAAACTTGTCCCAGACATCATATTCAAAAACCTCACTTTAAATTGTACTAGTTCTCATTATTATAGCTGCTGTCCCTTGTAAAGAAATAAATCTGAAGGATGTCAAGTAGCAGTAGGAGGTGCAAAGGAGAAAAATAAAACCTTTATTGAAAACCTACTATGTGCAAAGTTCTATCATATATGCCATACTCTCATGCACTTAGTTTTGGGAGGTCATTTAATGTAAACATTTCCACAGAGATGGATATTTCCACAAAAAGTTGACCATTTTATGAATAAACATGATCTTACTCAAATCTTTTCTGTGCTTTTGAATGGAGAGATCTCAAACCACCTTGAAGCATTATTGCTGTGAAGTTGTTTTATTCCAGAATCAATGGATTGGTTTTCTACAAAGAGCTTAAGCAAAGGTATATTGTAACACAAATTATTCTATTGAACCAATTTGTCAAAGATGTTTAGTATGACACCTAATATGTCATATGTCTGCAACACGTGAAGAGGAAAAATTGTACAATGAGCGTTGGGAAGAATAGAAGTAGTAAAATACTGTATGAAGCCTATCTTGGAAATGGTATAGCTTTTAGTTCTACCATCTGTGTTTGTTATGGCCCTTCTAAACTTCTCAGCATTTTTAAAAATGAAAAATGTGGCTGACATATGAACTTAAGCTCTTACAGTATTAACATATTCCAGGACTAATGAGCAGTTAAAAGATAGGCAAATAAGTTGTGTTTGTCATCATTAAAGAGAATATGGAGGTCTGAATTATGGTCAGTGGTGAACTAATTGCCTTAAAAATAGTAGAACTTTTCTTTCAGCTTTCTGCTTCTTGAGAGTCATTTTCTTTTGTTAAGAAACTATTTTCAAAAGTTACCATCCTCCTCACAGTTAAAAACTTCACTGTGGCAATCATTGGAGTCGTAACAAAACTTTTCAAAGGTAAGAGGGGGAAAGAACAATGGCAGTATTTCAGAGAATGCCAGTAAGGCTCAGGGTAATTTTCCAGAATATGTATGATTTATATTCAATTCAAAGAGAGACTTTTGGTCTTTTAAATAAATATTGCAGGAGATTATTACACTAAGGAAATTCTTTAGATAAAAGATCATTAAACACCTAAGATACCTTTTCCTATGGCATACCTATTAAACAAAGAAAATATTCTGCACAATCTTAGCCTTCATAGGAAACAAGATGAAAATTGCAAAAAAGGTATTTCAAAACCCACCTTAAATAATGATTGGATCTGCCTGGTAACATTACCAGTTACAGTGGAAGAGGAAAAAAGTGCTATGTATTCTATACATATATATAACATATATACACATATATGTACATATGTATATACATATATATTTTTAAAAGACGAACAAGTGGACTGGGTTTGTGGTTCAGTGGTAGAGTACTTGCTTCACATGCATGAGGCACTGGGTTCCATCCTCAGCACCACATGAATAAATAAAATATAGGTTTTGTGTCCACCTACAACTAAATTTTTAATAAAAAAGGAGAAAAAGTATTATTCTCAGAGGTTTTTGCCTTTCCCTCCTCTGCTAGTAAGGATGGGGTTGGGTCGGGGGGAGTTTGGGAGAGGTCTCTAGAATTAAATGATGGAATTAATCATTTAGAAAAGTGATCAGCACTAATAATCTCAACAACAGACTTTTAGAAATGTTAACTACCTTTTCATTCTAATTTGATGCTATAGCTGCACTCACTAGCATTCTGCATGTAACAATGGGATAGACTTGGCTCTGAAATGTACATCTCCATGACAGAGGAGCAAGCTCATCTGATGCAATGATTGACAGAGCTGGTGAGCCTGGGACATATGACTTTTGGAGGGCTTCTCAGATTTCAGCAGGGTGGTCCATCTGGGCCTGTCCTGTCACTTATATTAATGCCAGCCTAGGGCTGTTGTCTTGTGTCTTTGAAGTATTACTAGAGGGAGACTGAAAGTACAAAGTTTCAGTCAGACAGGAGTAATAAATTCTGGAGATCTATCATACAGTGTATTGATTATAGTTAATATTATATACTTAAAATTGCTAAAAAAAAAAGTACATTTTAAATGTTCTTATCATAAAAAAGGATGAGAATGTGAGGTGATGAATGTTAGTTAGCTTGATTTAACCATTCTACAATGGATACACATATCAAAGCAGCACATCATACACCATAAACATATCAATTTTTCATTTGTTAATTGAAACAAAAAATGTTGGGCAACATGTAGGTCAGAACAAAGCAGGGTTGTTGTGCCAGGCTCTGACCCAGGAAACAGATTCAGAGTTCAGCAGGTGGAAGATGGTGCAGGTAGTCTAGTAGACATGCTTTATTCGGTGGTGGCCATAGCCATTAGCCAGCTCCCAGCTTCAGCTTCAACTTCAGCCCCCAGTCAGTTCCATTTTAGACACTCTAATCCCATTGCCATAGGATCTTCTTATATGTCTATTAAACTATGATGACACACTGCCAACAGGTTACATAATGGGGGTTGGGGGGGGCTCATGCTCACAGTTTGATGTTTATGACCTTGAGTCTGTACACTGACCTTGTTTCTGACCTTGACTAACTGTAGCATAGCTAGTTTTCAGTGCTGACTACACACTGAAAACATAACATAGCCCACCAGAAGCCTTGGTGAGGGAGCCTAAGTATAGCTATTTTGGGGGCCTGCTCCAACAAGGGTCCTTTCACATTGTCTTGAAGTTTTGTTTGTTTGTTTGTTTGCTTTTTAGTTATAAGTAACTACAACCTATATTAAAGTAGAAGAAAACTCAGATAGCCAAATTTTAACATATATCTATCCCCTATGTGCTGGAAATACCACATTCTCCCCTCAAAGTCATCAAATGCTACTCTGCTTTAGTGCAGAGATACAAGGTAACAAATATGCTGACATTTGCTCTTGAGGGGAAGAAAATTAGATTTCTGCCAATTTAAAGCCATGAACAAATGTCAGAATTAGAATCAGTTTGCTAGATTAATTTGTAATTCCACATGCAAAAGCTAAAATATCTTCACAGTTGTTTTTAATATCCTCTACTGCATTGTACTGTAGCTCAGTGTTTGCCTACCATGTGCACAGTACATGAATCCATTGAGTACATTCCAGAAGGCCATCTAAAATGTGGTTTTGAGTTTTCATTTCATACTTCAAATTTTTTAGCACTAGTGACCTGTACTCATATAATACCTCTTTTCATTGAAAAAGTAGTGAGCACATTAAGTAACAGTTGGATGAACAGTGAAGATTAGATTGAATAGAATAGATAGAATAGTGAAGACTAGATTGCAAACTTTAATCTCAGGATGCATTTTAGGTTCAAAATATTCTTATGAGCTATGAAGTTTCAATGGCTTATATTTTAGAGAAAAATGAGCACTCTTTTAAGAAGTTAATATGCTTACCTGCCTGTTATTTGAAATCAGTTTTTAATTTATCTTTAATTATTATTCAATAAAAATTACCTACGCCCAAGGCAGGATTTGAATGGCATATTGCTCTGGTGCTCATGTGAATATTATTACAAAGAAAAAGAACAGCCCTGAAGTTGAACATGGGGACTGAGTGGAAACATATTTAAAGGCAAAAGATATTTCTTTCCCTTAGAAAGTATTCTTAGAATTTAATCTGTTTTACTCAAAGATGTTGCCCAAAATTTTCCTTGCATCCAAATTCCTTTCTAATACTTGAATCCATTTTTTACTATGTTCATTACCTTTAAGATATTCTTCTTTTCTCCTATCCCCAAAAAATCCAGTGCAGCCACTTGTCAGTAAAATATAATATATTCTCTGTTGTCTTACCATTTTATGTTTTAATTAGTCCCCAGCTACAAGCAAATAGAATCATTTAAGGAAAGCATAGAATTAAAAAGAAAATAGAACACAACAACATCATCCCCAGAGGCCATAAAAATCATAAATTACATTAAACAAAGGATATTACATCCTCACCACTGTGACCAACAAGTTGTCCTAAAGATCCTGTTTGAATATTCTCTGTCAAGTGCAGTCCAGTTGTTTGCTTCATTTCAAAGGCCAGAATTAGCCAGAGCCAGACACACCTGTAATTCCAGCTACTTAGGAGGCTGAGTCTGGAGGGTCACGAGTTTGAGGCCAGCCTGGGCAACTCAACAAGACCCTGCCCCAGAATAAAATAAAGAGGCCTGGGGATGTAGCTCAGTGTTTGCCTACCATGTGCACAGGCTCTGGATTTAATCCCCAGGACAGGTGGATGGAAAAAGTAACTTATCTTTGATACTCTTTAAATTAGATTGTGTATTCAGCAAACATATTCATTGATTCATTGCTCTTTTCATCTATCCAAAAAGAACTTTTTGAGTGCCAGAGGTACAGAGAAAGAGTTTTCCACCAGTCATGTTCTAGGTTCCTTTGGGTGAGGGTGATGAGCTGGGGACATACATAGTGAATACAAAATTGTAAGATGATAAGTGTTACTACTGAGTGTCAGCATACAGAAAATAGAGAAGTAATTTGACCTAGAGGGGCACAGTTCTTGGATTATTAAAGGAAGAAATTTTGAAGAAAACAATTTTTTATTCTCAGAGAACAGCATATGCACAGCAGCAAGGCAAAAATAAAAGCATGTGAAAGCATGTTCCAGAATTCACGAGCAGGTATATATATATATATTTGGAATATGGAATGGTTTGAGAGGACTGACAAAGATGCCAGATAAAAAAGGGAGTAGGGGTGGTAGGCAGCCATACTAGGATTAAGGGGTCATTGAACAGCATGGATGGAGATTAAGCCAGGGACCATGTGTTTCTACCTTGTGCATTCATATTCCAAGTCAATAAAAACCCACTTAGATACATAGAGCAAGGAGAGGGATGCACAATATACTCCCAATAAACATAGTCCAATATGCCATAAAATCTTCCAAATATCCAGGCTTGTGTTGTTGAATAAAATCTCATAACCAGGGTTTCATCTTTGTCCCAATATTGCCCATTCTTGTATGATAAACTCCCTGAGGAGTCATTATGCATTAACCCATGAGTTAAGCCAGCAGAAGAGAGTAAGCACTAGTAAGTACTCAAAATTGTGAATGACGAATCTATAAAGGGAGGTTTTGCTCAGTGACCTGGCAGTGTCCTTCTATTGTGTGTGGGCTTGTAGAATGAAAGAAAGCATACAATCTGGGTTTAGAAGACCTGGGCCTGTGCTGCTTGTTACTGAATATGGAATTCCCTGATCCTCTGTTTTCATGTGATATAAACAGGGAATAACATAACATCCATCAAGTGAGATAAAATATATCAAACTACTGGCAAACCATAAAAACTATGCAAATTAAGATAATTATCATCTGTGTGTGTTGTAAATATATATATATATATATATGCATATATATGCTTTAGAAGTTGATTTCCTCCTTAGAATATTTGCAGTGTGATCATAAAATAGCACTCTTTTTCTGTCCAAGGAGGGGCCGTCATTAGGCTATGTGGTCTAATCAAGCTATTTGACTAAATATAAAGACTCAAAATATTCATATCATCTAGAACCAACATGAATTTATAATGGGAATTTTTGAAATAGGGAGACATTTGATGCTACTAAATCAAGGTCTGTTTCATGAATGCCATTAAAATATAGAAGAATTCTTTCCTGGATTTCAATGACAGTGGTGCCAGAGCTACCATATGGGTGTTTTTTCGTGGATCCTGATAACCATTGGACCTATAGACCCCATTTACAAACAGAATCTGTGAGACTGAGCTCTATTATGTGACTAAAGCTCTATCAAGGGAGGGGGTCAGTCCTGAGTCTCTCGGGCTGCTGCTAAGATTTGCTCTAAAAACATTTCCCTGCCTTTACCAGAGACAAGCTTGCTTACAGAAACCCTATCTGGAAACCTGAATGCATGATGAGCTAGTGCAGCGTCTGGAGGGGAGGAGTCTAAAGTCCTTCCTTGGCTTGAATGCCCATAGACAGGAGGGTATGAAGAATGTCTGTCCTGACCCCAGGGTGACTTATACCAACTCTCCCTCCATTGTTATTTCCTTTGTGCCAGTCCATTTCATGTTCCATCCTCCTGTCCATCAATCCCTACCAAGCTTGGAAGCCTTGCTTGAATGTACCTCTTCTGACTTTCCACACTCACAGCATGATCTTCTCTTCCTAATTGACAGAGCTCAAACTGCTCAGGATTTTGTCTTCTTCTTTCTGGTCCTCAGGACCATAGGAATAGCCCTAGTTGAGACTGGCTGTTGAGACCCAGTCACTCCTTAGACTCTGCCTCTGAAACATTAAATGCTAGGTAGATAAGCCACTCCAGAGATCCAGGCCTTTGTCCCGGAAGCAATCTGGCTAAAGAAAAGTAAAACCCATCTCCAGTTGGCCTATCTTCAACTCCTGATTTCATGTGTTGATATGTTTGTGTTGTTTAGCAAACTCTCACTGAAAATGTTATCTAAATGTCATTCTGCTATCTCAGGGGTTTGTTGGACTTAATATCTAAGTTTTACGCTGAGACTAGATCTGAGAATTCAGATTATTTCTACCTGTGTATGTCCTCTGTTGGAGCTGCATGATTTAATTTGACATAGTGGTTCAACACTGAGAATACTGATTTCAGCGGCCAAATAATAGATGAGGATTATATTTTTATTTTCTTAGTCTTCAGTGTGTGTGTGTGTGTGTGTGTGTGTGTGTGTGCGCGCGCATGCCTATCTGTCTGTCTGTCTATCTTCTGATGAAGCACCAAGGTAGAGATGAGAAAGGAAGGTGCCCTGTGGGGCAGCCACATTCTAGGGTCTGATTCTTTGTAGATGCCATGATATGCTGCCCAAATCCTCCCTTCAGGGCTAAAGGAGATAGTCAAATAACAGTGAGGCAATCCCAAATATTAGCCATGGGAGAAATCCATTACCAGCCCTGGAATGGAAGAGACACAGCTGTTATTATCAACCCAGAAGTCAGAATCATCAGACAGGAGTTGGGTAACTGAGGAATGGACTGTTGTTTATTGTTGAACTTCAGAAGCCACATAGGCATGCTAGAGATGCCCCTGAAGAGAAGGGAAGAAATACACTAAGCTTTTATGATTCTTAATTGCTAACCTTTTGTCAGTGTTTCTGATGGACCAAATGTGACAGGAAGCTATGAAGCCAAAGTAGCCAAGTACATATGGGTGAGTCCCTGTGATACAGACCAGAAGAGGGAATACAGCTAAGAAAAAACATATAAATGAGCAGACAAATGGCACTTGCTAAATCTAAGGATGGAACCATGAATCTATATTTTCCACAACTTATTCATGTGATTCTATGTGCACCAACATTTGATATCTTTCCAAAACATGGGAAATCCCTTATGTTGCCAGGTCCTCATATAAGGCTACATGAGGTATGAAAATTCTAGCTAATAATTCTGATGACAAGAGAACATTGACTGTAATTCATCCTCGTCCTTCTCTGATCTTTAAACCCAATATGATTCATAAAATACTCTAACTATATGGCAAGTTGATATTTGATAAAAGGTTCCCCCTTTTTCACAGCTCCTTATGAGTCATTAAAAATAGTCCTATAGTAATCTCAGATGTACAGAAGAAGAAAGTGAGGTACACTTATATAAAATTAGCTGCACACTGCAGTCCAAGTGATTCTAGAATCCATCATTATTAATGTCTGTGATTTATGGCTGAAAATAGAACCCTCAGGTTGGGGGTATGGTCATAAAATACTTGCCCAGCATGCATGAGGCCCTGGATTCCATCTCCCAGCACCACACACACACACACACACACACACACACACACACATAAAACCCTTAAATGAGAATAATGTCCCAAATCAAACATACATTAATTTTGAATATGTTCAGTCCATGCGTATGAAAACCAGGTGGTACTTGTCAGATTTTGACCTATTTCTTCAATTCAGCTCTGAACTATACTTCATTAACTTGTAAGGTTTTAAACTGCCTCCTCTGTTTAACACACATAGAAATTTTATTTATGGAAATGTTGTATGTTATTATGGGTGTGGGAATCAGATACAAATATTGCAATTTAATCTGGTGGAATTCTATGGCAAATTAGTTCAATATGCCTTAAGGGAAGACCCTGTATTGACTTTATTTGTCCCTAATAAAAAAAGGATTGAGTGCTGTGTCTTTGAGAATTTTTGAGTTTATATGTACACTAGGAAGAAAAAACAAGAATATGGAATGAGTGTACCAAAGAAAGATATATTCTTTACACAGGACTGCTGTTCTTTACAGAAAATAAAGTTTTAGTGGAGTCAAGTATGTGCTTTATCTCATCTTTGTCAGTGGACAGTCCCAATAGCCAATTTACATGTTAATATAGGAAATGAACTCCATTATACATATATTTCTGTTACTCTTCCCCAAATTTGTCACATTGAAAATGTGTCCAGTGATTGATGATGATCTGTGAACCAATCATTCTCCTCATTACTGGTTTCATGGTCTAATACAATCTAAGAAGGGGCCAAGATATATGTTATGTTATATTTCTAATACTTACTTCTAATGCCTTCCCTCTCCATATTGCCTTGAATAACTCCTTCAAAGTCTCTGGTATACAGACTCTTTAACTAAAATGATACTATTGGTATTAGCTGACCTGTCAGGGCTTTAGGAATATATAATTTAGTCTATAACATAGAAGCCTGCTTGTGTCTTTTAACATTACATAAGATCTTTTCTTCACTATTTACTGCCAATCATACCAGATTGTTTGCTATGTAACACACTGAATATTTGCTAACATTCATACCTTTCCTCAAACACAAACACCAACTCCACTTCCAAGTACCTGTCCATTTCTTAAGACCAAGATCAAGTCCCAAAGTTCTTGTTGCCTTATTTGTTGCTCCAGTTAAGTTCACTTCTCTCCCCTTTGTGTTCCCATAACTCATTCTGTTTATCTTGTTTGAATCTTGTCACATACAAGTCTGTCCAGATTCAAGTAATTTTTTTTTATTGTTGATTCCTCTACTAGTCTAGAATTTCTTCAATGATTATGATTTTATCTAACCAGTTTTTGTGACCCTGAAGGTTAGCACATAATATACACTCCGATTAATTGAACTGAAAAGTTTCATACATTTCTTCACTTAGTTATCATTGCGTTTTACGGTAACCAGTCTCAAGATGGCCCCAATGATCCTTACTTCTTGTTATTCATGGACTTGTATATGAATCAAGGCTGACTAGTGGGCCAACAGAATATGGTAGAAGTGAGGGTGTGTGACTTCTGAGGCTAGGTCGTAAAAGTTTTTATAGCTTTGTAGTCCTTTGAATTTCTTCATCTGGAGGAAGCCAACTACCATACCATCAGGAAACTCAGACAATCCTAAAGGGAGTCTCACATGGAAACAAAGTGGGGCCTCATGCCAATAGCCAAAACCAACTTGTCGCATATGTGAATGCCACTTGAGAAGTATTGTCCAGTCTTTGTAAATCCTACAGATGACTATAGCCCCTAGATGTAACTAAAACTCCATGAGAGAACCCTAGTCAAAACTCTAAGTGAAGCCCCCAAATTCCTATAAAAGCAGAGAGGTAATAAACAGTTATTACTGTTTTAAGTTACTAAATGTTGAGATAATGTTTACTTATGGCAGTGAATTTCTTGCACTAGCAATATTATGGAGTAAAAATCAAATAAGCCCACCATTGAAATCATGTCTACTTAGTATCAATATTAGTGACATTTTATCAGTAGCATAATTTGTTGGTTTTAATATGTTGTTATATTAACATTATTTTTCTATTAATTCTTATTAATGTATCCAAATTATTGGTGTACCATTAATATATTAGGAAAAATATTAGTAATCTTATAATACATGCTTTGATAATAGTAATTATTATAGTTAATATTAATTATCTTTATATCTACTTGTAAAATATTAATACCCTTATTCAAATGATAAGGAAACAAAGGCTTAGGCCAATTAATTTGTGCAAAGTCAACCAATGAGTGTGACGAATCATGACTTGAGGCAATGTTTGTCTTAGCAAAAATTAGCTCTAGAATTTGTTTCCTTATCCACATTTTTGATACAGCAATACTTAACCTGCACTGCTCTTGTGATAATTAAATGAAATAAAACTAGTTGCTTGCAGAAAATACACAAACAACAGATGCCCTTTTGTCTCCCTGCCTTTCATAATCTACTCTGTTTCTATCAGAGTTAAGTCTAAAAAGGGCCCCCAAACCCAGGCCATTAGGCAGAACTGTCAGCAGCAGCAACCCAGGTGGATAAACACACTAAGTACATTTCCACACATTAGCTCAGGTCCTACAATTGTGCCACATGGATGACTCTTCTATTTCCTGTCAAAGGGACAAGATTTCTGCTCAGTTTCTATTGCTTTTCTCAAACCTGGGCTGTATATCTAATAATAGTAATGCTTACCTTTTGATCAGAAAATTAAAATTGCAAAGTTGTTTCCTTACTTTATGTATAAACAGAAAAATGAATTTGATGCAGATGTGAGTCCCATTGACCATGGAAATAGAATTGGAAAGTATCTGTGGGAGAAAAAAAGAAATTCCTTATAATTAACACACATGCTCCTTTCTAAAAACTTTATTTTCTGTAGAAGCATTCTCATTACAACCAATCGGTGGTCAATTACACAGGATAGAGTCATAAGAATCATCATCTATGGCATATCTTTTTTTCCTTTATTCACAGTCAAGGCATGATCTTTTCAAAGAGATAAAATTCACCACATTAATCTACTGCAGTTGGTTTAGTTTCGTGTGGTTGACCAGAAAAAAACATTCACTTACCTGAATGTGTACCTTAGTTTAAAAACAGTTTCTATAATTTTTTTATAACCTTCAGTGATCCTTTTATTCATTTTACAAGTTGCTTTCAGAGAACAAATGCTGCATTGAAAGGGATGGACTATTCATAATAGCTTTGGCATGTGAGTGACTGGTGGGCTTATCACTTTAATGTGATCTGGCAATGGTCCCCTTGAGCTGAGCAGTAAGAACAGCAATACCAAATCATGGTAAACCTCAACAGTTTTCAAGGAAGTAATATGGATCTAATTGGGCAAAAGCTTAGCAAGTAGACCACAACTATTTCTTTGTAGAAAGTCCAGTTATGTACCACAGAGATTGTGCCTATGAGGATTGCCTTGCTAAATAGAAACCACAAGGACTGGGCCCCTCAATGTCTATTCTTGTATCAGAGCTTTCAGGGGGCTTGGCTTGTGTTCAATAAGGGTGTCTTTTTTTCTTTGCAAAAATCTGGGCTGTATGCATCAACACACATATGTACTTGGTCAACAGACTCTGCTGTAGGTTACTAAGACAATGGATTTTGATGCACTGGGCTCTGACATAGAAGAGTTGACATTAAAGACAGCCATTGAAAAACTCCTTTTTAACCTTTCAGCAAGGCTGAATACCCAGTGTTTCCCAACATTGCTTAACCATAAAAGTCTTCTTAAATATATAACATATATTATTATTTGCTTTGTGGAACTTTCTTGGGTAACCTGATCTTTTAAAAGAGTGAGGAATTCCATGGAGTGAGGCACAGAAAATTTTGTTGAATGGAACCTTTTCATTTGTGTCAATGTGCTGGTTCCTCAACTTTCTACTTATCCAATTGCCTACCATCTTACAAACTCTGATCTACCTCTAACACGAGTCACCCTTGTCACAGGGACTTCTTGAGGTCTCCAATGATGGAACAATTTATCCTGCTTTAATGCATGCATGTCCTTTAATCATTAGATTTGTGTTTTTCTAACTTGCATTCTGAAACCCATTTCTCTTCATACCACCAAGGCCCAATCTTTCATTTCTACCTTTTTCCAGTTTCTCAGAAACTTGGGTTTCTCCAAACTATGAACATTTAGAGTCCTCTTGGTTATAAACTCTCGAATCTATTTTTGACTCACATACAAAAAAGGTAGACCCAAACCCCCTGTTTATTTGTCCTAGACTTCTGCTTTGTCTTCTTGTAATTGACTCTCATACAACTCTTGATAAACTTCTGGTCCATCACCAGGTGGTTGGTTTCTTACCAACCTCTCTTGACCTGAGCATATACTCAAAAGTTGTCAGCCACTGAACCTTTTTGTCCATTGGCCATTGAGTTTTTATAGCACTAAGTTGAAAATATTGTCTTAACCCAATCTCAGGAATTTGTGAGATAGAAATTTTCAAGAATCACTCACATGTAATATTTTGTTCAATATACCAAGAATCTACCTAGGTTAATTTTCTCTTCAAGGTTGAACAATTTTTGCCCTGGAATATCTAGCCCAATTTTTTTCCTAGGGAGGTGCAATTCATTCTATCATTCCCCTGTAATTTGGTAATGCTTAGAGCTCTTTCTAATAAGGAATAAAGTAAGTAATGAACACACAATCTACCAATGGTCTTTAGTTTGTGAGAAATCATTTCATGGTACTGAAGAAGAGAGGAAGTTGCTTTTATCCTAATACTCTTCTCTCCATTTCTTATCTTTCTAGGCAAAACATTTAATGTTTCCATCATGTGGAGGTCTTAAATACATCCTTACCAGATGTGATGCAAAAATTAAGCATCAATTAGCTTTTTCTGGATTGCACACATCCTTAAATTCTGTTTTCAGATCACTGAAACTTAACTCTGATTTATATCGGAAAGATGGCTTTGAAGGTTCATTTCATTTCATTAGTCTCTAGGAATTGTTTTTCATCCACTTAAATATTTCCTTGGTAATCATGGTTTGATGAGAAGAGATTGCCTTGTATAGCCACATCACAGTAACTATGAGATAAAATCCAGTAGGGCCCAGATAGTTATATATATGTATATAATGTTTTAAAATTTTTTTTAGTGGTAGGTGACACAATACCTTTATTTTATTAATTTATTTTTATGTGGTACTCAGTGCCTCACACATGCCAGGCAAGCTCTCTACCACTGAGCCACAACCCCAGCCCCCAGATAGTTTCTGATGAGTTCTTGGATCTCATACACACAAAAGAAGCATATGAAAATAAAAGTTATAAACATCATTTTGTATTGTGTTGTTTTCATTTAAGACAGATTGAAACTTTTAAATAAATAGATCAGTAAAATGGAGAAATTCAATTGTGAACTTGCAGTCTGGTTATGCTTGATAAAGAATTTGTAAAAATCAGAATGCTTTCCTATGAGTTGGTGGTTAGTGTAAGGAGTACAATGCAGAAGCCCAGTTTGGACAGCTGCTTTGGTTATTCATTGCTTACATATATAAGAATATGTAGCTTGTATATATTTACACATGCACATACATATAAAACAGTTATGGATATGACTATAGACAGAACTGTGTTTTGTCTAAATTATTTCCAAACATAATTATTTATAGTATTTACCTCCTTTTACATGTAGAACTTCTATTTCAGCTTTAATTTCAAATGTTAGAGAAGACCTGGATTTTTAACCTTCATTCCTCCAAAGAGGCTGCTTAAAATATACCTATCCATGAAGAGAAGAACTAGAAGTATCACATGAGAGGAAGTATAGCTTTAAAGTATAGCTTCACTTAAAAGTGAAGTCCATGGACCAGATTGTTCATATTCAAATGTATTTCATCAACATGGTGGATTGAATCCTTGGTCCCAGTACTAAACCACTCCCTGTATCTATACCCTTGCCATCACCTCACCATGAGAAACAATTATGTCCAAATTCTTTGGCTTCTGCTTTGGTCACATGACTTCTTTTGGTCATTGGAAGAACACTGAAAATGATTCTGTGTTAGTTCCAACACTAGACTTATAAGATCTTGTGTGCTTTCTGATCTTGAAATGTCCATGAACATATTCCCTAGGTAACTTATTAATCCAGAAAGGATGAGAAACATGGAGAAGAATTGTCTTAGGCAACCATTGTAAGTAAGCAGAGCTTCTCCAACTGACACAACCTGAATAAGAGGCTTCTATCTATTTCCAGCATAGATTTGCTGAACATTAGCCGACCACTCTTTTATAGGAACTGCAGTAGAAATCCCAGACAATTTGGGAGACTGCTTTGTATACTTGCAATACACATGTATGTGTGCAGTTCATATGTTTATATATAATTCCTATTGGAGTAATTCCTTATTATCGTACTATATTGAAATTTTATGAATATCTGTTGTGCTATAATACCTTATCAATTGTAACCATTCATAATCCATGTAACTTTAGCAACTTCTTATTTTTCTCAGTTCCCTCATATACATTAAAAATAATAGTAGACTGTTAGCTCCTAGAATTATTGTGAATATTAATAAGTTAATTTAAACTTAAATTACTTAGCGTAATGCCCTCAAAATAGAAACTGATTATTGTAATATTAACTATCATTATTTTTTTATTCTTCCAACTTCCCTCCTAAAATGTTTTATGAGATCACTGTGAAGTCATGCTGCTTGAAGAAAGGTCTGGCATTTTGGCCATGAGAATGACTCCAGTAACTACAGAAATCTCTTATCAGCCCATGCACATTTGAGAAGCAGCAGTTACATCACCTGCCCAGCTGGGGTGAGAAGAACTGCTTTACCCATGGGCAGAAAACAAAGAAAAATATTTTATTATTTCTCACCTTATCTCCATTTTCCACATTATATTGAGCTCGTCAGAAATCAGCATCATAATTCTTCACTTCCTTAACATGCTGGCTGACTTCATAACAGCACTTCTCAGTTTCCCCTGAGCTCTAGCACAGTGGTAAGAACTAAAAAGCCTTCTTTTAACTCAGAAAAGTAATGTTATCAATTCACACCCACACCCACACACAAAAGAAGTCTCTTTTTCATTTTGACATATATTTGCTAATAAACCATGGCTTTAAAGGGTACCTTCTATTATTCCCTGTTCATCTATATCTTCTTTTTCAGAGTTGAATGTGAACTTAAAGGACCAATGAAACTGGCCCCAAAGCATTACTACATCTTGAAATTTTACAGAATGAGAAATAAAAGAATTCTATGGCTGAACAAATAGCTATCAACTGCATACTTCTGAACCAGTGTCAAGTAAAATATAAACACATTGAAAAAAACAGAGATCATTAAAAGTTAAATTAAGCAATATACTTTTCTAGAGAAAGCCATGAAAGACGCTAGAACATGTCCAATGTTACCAACATGGATAATAAGAGTCCACATTCTCTAAGTCAGAGAGAGTTTAATTGTTGCTGTTATCCTTCTAAAGGAAAGCAACTATTTTTCTAACAAAATAACCTTCTGAAGCCTGTAGAAATTTTAATCTTCTAAAAATGTTTCATAACAACATCAAACCTCATATTTGGATTTCACTCTTTAATTTCTTGAAGCATCTTATCCTCACTTCAGTCTGGTGAGAGATGGGATGACTTTATTTGCATTTTACATATTGGCCTTGATGGTGGATTGGCCCCTACTAAAGTATGAGAATGAGAGTAAACTCAGCAAAGGGTAGTACCTTTAAACACAGAAGGATCCATAAGGCAGAAGATCAGAGGTTGTGGCCTGAATAGAGCATGTTTTACTCTCTATTCAGGAGTCAGGAGTCAGGATCCAGTCGTGGTGCTGAGGTGGTCCACTATGGGGGCAAGGTTTTGAATGATGGAGGCAGGGGGCCTGGGCAGTGGTGCTTGAATGGATTCTGGTGAAATTGTGTTTTTAAGGGAGAGGTAATTTGTAATGTGTCCAGCTGGATGTCCAGCCCTAGAAAGTAGAAATGGCAGACATTAAACAAGGGGGTTGAGTTCTAATCATATTCCTAGCAGGGGAACTTGGCCTGAGTTCAAGACGAAGAAACTAAAAAGCTGAGACCTGAGAAAGAGATTAACAAGAATTGGGTGTATATACTGGGCTGGTTGAAAAGACACCGGACATAAGGGGCATAAAATAAGGGTCAATGAGGAAGTGAGGAATCTGAAACAAGACTCTATTGCCAGAGTTACGGTAGTGCAATTCAGCACTGGAGTGATACAAACAAAAATTTAATTCGTTCTTGACCCTAACTCCAAGTATTAAGGACTGCTCTGAGGGTGGGCTTTATAACTTCCTCATTCCAGTAAGGCTGGATTGACAGGTGCCTGATATTCATTTGGGGTACCTAGGATGTGCAGTGATGAAGGTACTGGGAAAGCAATAGCATCAATAATGTGAGAGTAAGTAGGTTCTGGAAACTTTCTATTTCATCCCAATTATTTCAAAGATGAAAAACTACAGTTGCTGACTATCTTTATGATTTGTTAACAGTAGTAACCAGAACCAATGAGCCAAAAATGGGACTCCTTAAAATTTAAATAATTTTAGATTTTCTTTTATGGGAGGTAGTCTGGAAAACACCAAAGAAATTGGCCAGTGTTACAGTTTACTTCTCCTACTTCCTTTTTTCTCATCACATTAATGGAAATAACAGAAACACATTCAAAATAAGCATTATATTGGTTGTCTTGTTATTTCAAATATCACAAATAACACCAGTTTTAAATTCCTTTGTTACTCGTTTCTGGTGCTTGGATATAAGAGATGAATGGATGAATGGTGTTCTGGGGAGATGATAATTAGATTGATGGATGGATGGATAGATAGGAAGATAGATAGATAGATAGATAGATAGATAGATAGATAGATAGATCGAGATTTGAATTGTAAATGGTTTAGGCGGAATGAATGACCTGAGGCTGTGTGAGCCATGCAGTGTTCTAACTCCTTTCTTTGTCCCAGGAGTTTGTTTCCTCTCTCTAGACGTTATAACACCTGGACTAATTTGAAAGATAGGTGATTTGTTCTTCTATATGAAGATCCATCACCCAAAATAATTTGACTCTGACTCAAGGTAAACTGCATTTTGAGACAGAATTATTTAACTGAGTAAGCACAGGGAAAAGAGACTGGAAACAGAAGCACACATTTTAATCTCAGCCTTTTCCCTCATCATCTGGGGCACTGAATTCATCCTTTAACCGTTTAACCCCCCTGTACAGCACTCACTTTACTTATGAAATAGAACCACTCATCACAACAGGTCTAAACACTGCAGTTTAATACTGGCTTAAATGAGGCAATCAATATGAAAAACACTTAGGCAATGAAGCAGAGTTTTATTTTGATGCCCACTGGCCTTGTTATTTCACATTTATCATCACCATTTCCTGATTCTTACCCATTGACTGGGTTAGAACAAGTTCAGAGAAGGGAGACACTCATTTCTGGACATTGGTTCTACTTTGTCATTTAGGTAAAGAATGATTCGTGCTCTTTCTAAATACATACACTATGAGCAGAAGAACATTTTCCATGTGGACAGTTCATACCAGTTCATGTTTGTATGTTGGTACAGTTATGTTAATCCTATGTGATATTTCCCCTTCATTGCTTTTGCTTATGAGAGAGCATAATAAAGTGACTTCTGCTAAATAAACAGGCCTGTTCACAATAACTGATCCTTAAGTGAATTCATGCAGGAGGTATTTTGGTGTTGAGGACCAAATTAACTAGCTGAAAATCCATTAACTTCAAGGTTCCTGATGGATATTTAGGATAATTTCAGAAGTACAAATGTAACCGTCATCGTATAATTTTCTTTGGCATATGCGTAGAATTTGTACCACGGGCCCATTCTAAAAATCAATATCATAATAATTCCTTCAAAGAGAAAACAACAGAGCATTATGTGCATGATCAAAGAAAGCTGCAACTGAAAGGAAAGTCCAGCCACTCCAGGACAATGCAATTAGTAACTGCAATTTGCATTGGTCCCTGAAGTTTCTGGATTGTTTAGCAATTCACGCTATAACCTATATAAATTGAACAACAGTAATGGTTGTGGTTTCATTGAATTAAACTGAGGAATACAAAGCACCCTTTTTCCCAATTCACCCATCCCTACTTTTCACACACACACACACTCTCTCTCTCTCTCTCTCTCTCTCACACACACACAGACACACACACACACACACACACACACACATAAAACCTTGACCCCAGCCCACTCTACTCTTCACTCAGGTATTCTCTCTTGCCCATAGTCTACCTACTACCCCTTACCATCTGCCTGCAGCTCTTTGGGTAGCAGATACTTACATTGCTTTAAAAGAAAACTATGAATAGGAGCAGAAACCTAGAACTCAGGAGTCTTGCTAGTGCTGTCAACAAAAGAATTGATGGAATTACTCCATGAATCAATTGACCCAGACTGCATTCAATGACATTATGCAAATCCCCTATGAGGAGCAGATCTGCCAAGAGTTGTGAGAGATTCTAGGCCAGTATAATTATGTGGTCTCTGCAGTCAGAAAGCTTATGATCCAGTTGGGAAACACCATAAACACATAAAATGCATCACCAACATATCAATTATCCCTTCCTCTCCTAGGTCTTTGTAATCACAATCATTTATTGAACATTTTTCCCTGTGTTCAACATTCATTTACTCCTCAAGGGAGGTTAGCAGGTAGGTGAAAATATAATACCCATTTTATGGGCATGAAAATTGAACTTCAGTGAAGTAAAGAAATTTCTGCAAGGTTGCACAGTTTTTAAGTGGTAATATCAGGATCTATAAGCAAGCTCCCAGCATATGCTGTCCACCTGGCTTGTATTATTTGTGGAAGGCTTATCTTCTCTGTCTAGGAAAATCTCCCTGAAAACAGGAAAATTTCTGTCTTCCACATCCTGTTTCTTCCACAATCCCTAAGATTGTTTGTAAAAAGAATATATACTTTCAGCTGGTGAGATGGAGCATGCCTATAATCCTCGCTGCTGGGGAGGTTGAGATAGGAAGATCACAAGTTCAAAGCCAGCCTTAGCAACTTAGCAAGGCCCTAAGTAACTTAGTAAAGTCCTGTCTCAAAATAAAAATAAATAAATTTAAAAATAAGGGCATCTCAGTAGTTAAGCACTTCTGGCTTCAATCCTGGTACCAAACAACAACAACAACAACAAAATATATATATATATTCAAGTCAGTATTTATTGAGTGCCAGCTTCACATTTGATATATAGTGGTATATAAAAGAATAGAAAAAGTACAAGGCATTATGAAAATCTCATTAAAGAACCAGGATACATGCCAGCAGCAGATTTTATTGTCAGAAACATCGTATTGCAGAATAGGAATTTTATAGGAACCATAAAAATATGTTGCAAGGAGATTATTTTTTTAAATAACATGAAATAGTATTCTGATAATTATTGAGAACATTGATAAATGCCACCAGACTGAATGACACTCACCCTGTAGTCTAAGCAGTTAAGCAAAACAACTATTGTCAAATTCAAGGCTTAGCGGGTGTACCAAATTGAGTAGTGCCCCCTCCCTCAAATCCATGCCTACCTGAACTCTTAGAACGAGACCTTATTTGGTTTTAAGTCTTTGCAGATGTAATTAGTTATGATGAGGCCATACTGGATTAGGGTGGGCCCTGAATCCAAAGACTGATATTTGTGTGTGTGTGTGTGCATATTACAAGGGATTTAGCCCAGGGGTGTCTACCTCTGAGCTACATCCCCAGCTCTGCTTTTTGTTTTTACTTTGAGGCAAGGTCTCATTACATGCCAAGGCTGGCTTTTGAGCATGTGATCCTCCTGCCTCACCCTCCCAAACTGCTGAGAACTTATAAGAAGATCATATGAAGAACACTGACTACCTGAGGAGAAATGCTAAGGGGTTGGGAGTATTTATTAAAAATACTGAATCCTAGGCATCTGCAAAAACCCACCAAGCAAATGATCTGCAAATAAAATTAAGAACTAGAATTTTTACTCACCTTGGAAGTTTTATGCTCTCTGAAGTTGGAAAATGATGGCTTTGGGTATTGTGACAATGTTCAGGGCATAGTACTTCTCACTACTCTGCTTACTGCAAAGTTTGTAAAGTAACATAGAAATAATTCCCTGCACAAATCCAAAGGAAAGATGCCATTGTGAATGGGAGTGCATTATATAAGTATGTTCTGAATTTCCAAATTTTGTTTTCCAACTTCAATACACACTGAAAGATGGTCAATACTACTTTTGCATGCAGAACAAATCAAACCATGTTAAGAGTGACAGGGACCATATTTTCAATGACTACTTTTTGATATTTACTTTAGAGACATTATTCCCTTGAATAATCTAGACATCTTTGCTTAGGGGTATCGGTCTGTTGTTAGTTGTTCACTGGAGTTACCAAGTCTGTGGTCAAGCTCACATAGAAAATCAGGGCTATCTAAACTTAAGCCTATTTCTTTACCACAGACTCAAGAATGGATCACTTCTCTTTAAAAAATCCCTGTGGCCTGTATAAAACTGAGACTTGTCACACAGTCTTTGTGAAACTGAAGTCCAAGAAGCTGTTTTTTCCAGGAGCCCCAATTTCACATAAATATTTAGGGAAAAAAACATTTTTATACTAAAATGGGCATGAACATAAAATTGAGTAATGTTTTTATAAATCAGATGTAGTTTTAAGATAAAAGTTGTGTAGTTAAGGAAACCTCACAACTGACCAGAATTTCTCAGGCCATCATCGATGAGCAAGAGGGTGGGAGGATCCTGATTTAGAATTTTCAGCATTCTAGACCACTTTATGGTAAGCATTGTAGAATAACCTCCTGTATTCCCTCGTTGGTTTTGTGCTGCGGTCCTTTTCAATTGATGTCTATAATAGTTTCTCCACATATTCTGCAAAATGGAGTCATTCATACAAATTTGTTTACTTGATGCAGTAGCCATTTTCTCTAATTTGTGCACCCTGACCTTTCTCAGTGGTTCATTTTCCCTGTGGGTGGTGATGAGAGTGTGGTCTTAGTCCATTCTGGCAAAACAAAGTAATTTCCTGGCTGGTCACCAAAGAGAAATAGTGGGCTTTCCAGTACTGAGCAGTAGCAAGAGTGCACCATAAAAAGGCTTACATAAGCCTGTGACTCCCGCTGCCTAGACAGGTCCTGTTAACCATTTCACACCCCTGACTGGAGAACAAGCATGGCTGAAGGTCAGAGTTGCTGGCAGAGATAAGACACACAGACTGCCACATGACTAGAGCACATGGGAATCCAACACAGTAATCAGTGAGATGACCCCAAAATCACAAAATAATTTCCTAAACACAGGAGCTGTTTTCAGTGTGGACCATGATACTTTGGTTGGTTGGTTCCTCCACATCCAGTTTTTCAAAGATTTAACTTCGAAGTTAAGTACCCTTCAAATAATTTATTTTCCAGAATGCCTGCATGTTTCACAGCTCAGAAATTAAATTAAAAAGAAAAAGAGTACCAGTTAAAGTTTTTCAGTGATTATATCATGAGTGGATCTCTCCCAATACTTTTTACATCTGTTCTCAGAAAAGAGTTTTGACCTTTCTTCCCCCACCTTTCCATAAGTATATTATAGACAATTGGCTTGTTTTTAATGAATAAATCTTACAGTTACTTTCATGGAACAAGTCCATACTTTAGGTGGAAAGTTTACCATGGACTTTCTGGCAATGCTATTTTAGGAAAGTGTGTCTCTAAGCAATTGAGTAGTTACGATATATTGTGCCAATATGCCAATCCCATATCTTTTTAATTGGGCACTTCCTCTCCTGCTGAAGGATGGTTGGATGGAACATTCCTGGATGCAGCACAGAGGTAAATAAAACATTGTTTGCTTGCTGAAAATGCAAACCAAGTTTTTGTTTTGACTGCCCTTAAATTTTGACCTATGACTGGCAAGGTGAAACCCAGGAAGCAGCCACAGCAGGCTTTAGCATCACAGATGCTGGGGCAGAATCAAGTTTGGAAAATAAAATTTTAAGGGATTATACCAGTAGACATTATATAACAAGATCAGCATAAAAGGTAAGACATCTGTTTGGTGTTTTCAGAAAACTAGCATTCTATTACCCTCTATTAAAATAATCTTAGTGGATACCAATTATTGTTCTTTTTAAATCATATCTCCAGTGTAAAGAAATTTGACACACAAGTGACATTTTATGTTCTAGTCTTATTTTCATTTTTTTATATTTGTTTTTTTTAATTCTTCTTTGGTTGTTGTTTTAATTGTTCATTTTATTTAAAAGAAAAAAGAGGAGAGGGAGGAAGAGAGGCCAAGGGGAGGTGCTAGGGAATTAAATCGATCAAATTATTTTATGTGCATATATGACTATATCACAATGATATTCACCATTCTGTACAATTAATATGCAGCAACAAAAATATTTTTAAAAATTTCCTAGTAAAATTGTAAGTGCAAAAAAAGAAAAAGAGGAAAGGAAAGGAAAAAAGAAGAGTGTCTTACTACAGATTTACTATAGTAATTGCTATTTCACAAGTAGTATTCCAGATGACCTGAACTTCCATGTTTGAAACCACGGAAGAGTTTAGCATAGACATATTCAACAACTATTAGTACCTAATCTTTAACTTCCTTTCCCTTGAGAAGATTTTGGTATTTATAATCTTTATGACTTTAAAATACAAAGTTTGCAAGATCAAATTATAATTTAATATTGTATTATCCAAAGGAGAAATATTTTAAAATTTTATCATAATTTAGTTCTACCAATATCTCTCTTTCTCTCTTTATTATCTAACTGCATCTGTTATACAAATGTACCACCATAACAAGCATATTGAATCATTGCCATTAAGTCATGATTTTTTTGGTTGGAGGAGGTTCCAGTTCCTATGCCATGTGCTAGTGATACTGCCGGTTATAGGTAATAGAGTTCTTCCTCAAATGTTGAAGTTTGAACATTCTAGAAGCACACCGAGGCAAGCATAAAGAGCAGGTTTTATTTAAAAGTAACAACACAGACTACTCCTGGGAGGGAGAAGGGGGCTGTAGCTTGTGTTCTGGTATCCCCAGAAGTGAGAGCACCCTGCCCCTTTTATAGTCTTCCACTTTCTTTGTTCTCTTGCTCTCTTCCACCCTGCTTATCTCTCTCTCCTTCCTGACTAGGAAGTGACTAGGCCCAGGAGATGCCAGGTGGGATGGCCAAAAGGTGAGAAGCAGATGGGCAAGGGGAAGGCCAAATAGAATCATACAGGCAGGAAGCAGCCCAGGGTGCATTAATTAACAACTCCCTGTCTGCAGCCTTTTGGGAGGGGTAGTATAGGCAGGTAATCTTGGTAAGCAAAGCACTCTGGAGACATTGACATTCCAATTTCCCCAGGGTCATCTCCAACTTCCTGGATCCAAACCAGCCTCCATTTTCCCGATCCAACACAGATCATCTATCTTACACTAACTGCCTGTCTTTAATTATGGCTTCACCAGCAAAGACTTGATGCCACTGTATAATAAAGACACATAGTCCTCCAGGATCAGTAAAGACTGGGAAGAGTAACACTGCTGTTAGATACCTCCAAGCATGAACTTGTTATATAGTAAATTAAATAAAAGACAAACCCCAAGTTAAAAGCAGTTATACTTTGGGCACCATCCCAAGTACCCAAGGAAAACTTAGTCCTCAGTAATATATGATAATAAACACTTCAAAAGCACATAACTAATAAGACCACTGAAAGTTGTGTGTTCAGATTATGAAGTGAATACCAGTTTGATTGAAGCCTGTCAGTGCAATGACAATTTGGTTTTGAAATACGCATGAAGAATAGACATACCACAAAAGGCCCAAGAAATGAGAACAAAGGGTACTTCTTCCATAGAGCAAGACCCAATGTTTGGAACTTTATTCCAAATGGTCTTTCTTTTGAAGGCCTCTGAGTCAGAATGTTTTTAATCATTAGGTCATTCAGAGCCTATTGGTCCAGTAGAATAAAACAATTGAGACTTTGAGACATTTTTCTATATCCTTCAGTTGGCTACATCAATTGCTAAGTAGGGGGACATGCCCCTCTATTTGGAATTTAGAGAGATGACATACAGTAGCTACAAGGAGATAAAAATGCGGAATAACAATCAACAGTTTGGGACAAATGGTACAGACTGGAGAAGATAGAGGATAGGATAGACGGAACTTATTCCTTTTCTTTCATTCTCTCTTTTATACATAGCATACACCACCTACCCAAATCTTAGGGCGCGCGCGCACACACACGCACACACGCACCATTGCTGCCACCACCCAGCCTCAGGGGGTCAATGTGGGTAGAACCATTTTGGTTTGCCACTTCATATTGTCTGAGACTTCTCCCGGGAGGGAGAAGGAGGCCTTGGAAAATTACTTCAGGGAGATTGTTCTCTTGAGGTTTGCCATTTGAACAAAGAGATTCTTTCTTGCAGGAGGGTGAGGGACAAGAGCGTGAGAAAAACAGTTTCTGTCCTCACAAAATGCTCTTTGGAAAGATCTGTTAATGACTTCGCTTTGAACTGCAAATGGCACCTGCCCTGCGTGTCAGATACTCACGAAAGAGTAGGGGAAATGATAATGCACAGGACTCCTTGCCCAGCTGCGTGGTGGACCCCCATTCCTTTGAGCTTCATCACCAGGCTTCAGAGCCACCCTGTGACTTGACACAGCATTCTCCATTTGAGAAGAGATTTTTATTTCTCCCAATAATGGCATTTTTTTAAGATCATGTTTCTTTGGCTTAAAGCAGCATCCTCCATGGGCAGCCTCATAAGCAACAATGAATGACAATTGTTCCTTGAAATTTTTAATTTCCATGACAAAGAAAGAGTAATTATTAACTTTTGTATCTGAACCACCTCTGCAGATGTTCTTAATCAAGTCAAGGAAAGAGGAAACAGAGTGTTCTGAGAAGCAGGAGTATGAAATATACAAGAAGGGCTTGCAGCTGGGTTGGGGTGGTTGACATGAGCGCTGCATTAGCGCTTGGTGAACAATAGCTCCAACATTGGAAGGGTAATTTCATGTCACAGACTGGATGGCAAAGAAGCAAGACCTATTCCTGGCACTGTCTTCTCAGTCTGAGGGTACCGAGGGCACCTTCAGAGTGACAGCAGTGTGGGAAGGAGTTCTGTACCTTAACAGAGTTAGAAACTGAATTATGCTAAATTAACTGCTGATAGGCTGAGAGACTGAGTTGATCCTTGAATGATTTTTTTTCTCACCTCTTCATTTAGGTTTTCCCAAAAGCAGACCCTAAGACAGGGATTAGAATACAGGTAGATCATTTGTGAGTGAGGTAGTTAATAAGGAACCAACATAGCAAATACCATCAAGTTTACCATTCTGGGAAATTACAAGCTTATGTCCCTGAAGAAGTCTGGGCTTTCTCACCAAAAAGTAATGGAGCAGTGAGACTTAAACATCAACTCCTGCCAGTCTTTGGTTGAGGCAGCTGGGGTGGCAGGTGTTAATTCTCCACACTCCCAGGTTTCTAAATATTTGATCAGAGCTGCCTAGCCTAAGAAAGCCCTCTCTGGTAAAGAGATATTAGCCATGGCCTCGCTTACATCTCAAGACCAGGTAAACTCATCTTTTATGAACTTAAAACCCATCTAAGCAATTTACTTCTTACCAGATGGCAATCATTACTCTTATCCAGAGGATACAATTGCCATTAAATGAGAAGTACTTCTGAAGAGATGCACTCAGCTCTGAGTGGCTTCAGCCATGTTAAGATTTACCCTCACTTCTTAGACCATCATTGCACAATTGCCCCGGATCCAGCTGCCCAGCCCCAGACTGGAATTCAAAAAGAGCTTGGAGAGAGACACACTTCCCAAAGGTGAATGCCGGATGGGGCCCCAGTCACAACCAAGCTCCTCTAACTTTGTTGGGTCACATTTATAGTTTGTGTTGACTTCTAATGCTTTTTTACAAAATGAATTCTGACCTCTTAACTATTGGTTAGCCAAGTGTGGAATATGATTGCTCTCTATTACTAGGAACGAAGGAGCAGGTAGCTGAGTCACCTGTTGGACAGACTTCAGCTGGATGGCTTCATGTGTGATTGACCTCTACCATTCACAGCACTGGAAATGATGCAGAAAGGGGACATGGGAAGAAAATATTTCTGATTGCCAAAATCAGAAGGTGTTGTCATAGGCCAAGTTTTTCTGGGAAGGAAGCTAAAAGGGAGATTTGCAGAAGGTTCATTGGATGATGCTCTCAATAACACCTGGAAGAGGAGGAAACTTGAGGGAAGCCAGGTTGGGAGAAGATGAACTGTAATATAGTTGCAGCAAAAATTCAGTCAATTCCATAAGAAGCTCTGAAGCTGGGATGGAGTATGTCTTTGCTAGGGCTGCCATAATAAAGTACCACAGACTGGGTAGCTTGAATAATAGAAATTAACTTTCTTATAGTGTGGAAGTCTAAAAGTCACACATTACGGTGGCAGCAGGGTTGGTTCTCTCTGATGTTACTCCATGGCTTGCAGAAGACCCTCTTCTCCCTGTATCTTCACATAGTCTTTCTCTGTGCATGTCTGTGTCCACATTTCCTCTTAGGAGGACAGCAAACACACTGGATCAAAGCCTACTCTAAGGACCGTATCTCCAAATGTAGTCACATTCTAAGTTACTGGGGGTTAGGATTGCAAAGCATGAATTTTTAGGGAGGATATAATTCAGCCCATATCAGAGGGTCCTTCAGAGTTGCACCAAATTTAAGGGAGTGTACTGGGCCTTTCACCTGCTACATGAGTCCATCATTGGATACAGGCTGACTTTGGGAGGCCAGAATGGCTGAGGTGCTCTCTTTGGCAGTCTCTGAGGGGTCCTCTACAAGAGCTGTCAGCCTCTAGCACTTCCTTCAGAAGATGGAGGGGAGTGACAGGCATTAATCCTAAAGGAAGGGGGCATTTATGGACAGCACCCCATACCATAGCTTACTCTCCATTTGTTTTTCAACTTTGACTGACATTTCCCCACAGTGTCTCCCATGAATATTTCTTTCATTTCAAGGGCAGGGCAGGACACGATTGCCATGCTTGCAATGCTAGAATTTAGAACTGTAGGTCCTAAGCCTATGTGTGTGCATGTGTCTCTTCTATGCTAAGCATATGAAATAGCTTCAAGGACCAGATGTGCCATTTGCAAGCATGTCCATTTTGATCAATATGATGCAGGCCTGAAAATTAACTTGTACAAATGAGCCTCCAGCTCAAACCAAAATAACTCATAGTTCTTCACATACATGGACATTTTTCTTATAGAGCTGAAGAAAAGTCAAAAAGAGCAATTTATCAGAACAAACCAGGAAGAGTCTGAGTCGTGCTGTCACAGAGTGACAGATGTACTGGGTTTGCAAAAGGCCCCCCAAAATAAAGGATCCTTTTCGTGCACACAGAAGCAATTTCAAAATGCAAAAAATGCCCTTTGAGTGCAATGGATTATAAATGCTTTCCAACTCATCTTAACATCTCTGGGAATATGGAGAGAAAAAGAATTCCTTTCTGTAGTTTGGAAGTGAAAATACTAACTTCTGTAATGGTAGAGACAAGTGTAAAGATACTTAATACTCTTAAGCAAGAAGCAGAATGATGTTCAATGACACTTGTCAGGGACATTAGAATACCAGAACAGGGACTCCTGTAGGGTCTTGTGAAATCTTTCCATTACAGCAGTTCAAACCTGTCAGCCTTCCCATTTTCTCTTTCTCTCACTGGCTGATTTGGTCAGATAAAAATGGAGTTGCATAAGTATCATACGGGCCATTTTTGTAACTGTTTCTTCTAAGATAGAATTCCTCAGAAACTAGGAAAAAAGTCTTTCACCAGAAAAAGTGACCCTGGTGTTCTCCTCCAATGGGGACCTTGTCTTGACCTGGTTTAAAAAATCAAAGTGCTGGGGATGTAGCTCAGTAGCAGAGCATGTAGAGGTCCTGGGTTCAATTCCCAACACTCACACAAAAATCAGGGTAGAAATTAAAGAACTTCCCAAGTAAATACTTGATATACCTACATGCCAGCTCTCTCCGAGGGTTTTCGGGTGCCAGGTGAATAGGAATGCTACAAACAAGTGATTAATGTTCATGGAGCACCCTGTACATGACAGGCCCTTTGCCAAGCACTTCACATAGGATATTTCATGTGATTATTATACCCAAATGTGGCAGATAGGACCCTAAGAGGGCCTCCAAATTTCTTGACCCTTGTTGCACACAAACCTCCCAGTTATCCAAGCCATAATCTAGACACTGCTGCAAATGGATTCTGTAGATGTTAACTAGGGTTCCAAATCAGCTGGCCTTTATTTTTTTACTTGTTCTAATGAGTTATACATGACTGTAGAATGCATTTTGACACATCATACATAAGTGGAGTGTAACTTCTCATTCTTCTGGTTGTGCAGGATGTGAAATTACACTGGTCATGTAGTCAATATGCACATAGGGTAATAATGTCTGATTCATTCTATTGTCCTTCCTACCCCATAACACTTCCCCTCCCTTCACTCCCCTCTGCCTAAACCAAAGTACCTCTATTATTCCTGAGTGCCTCCTCTCATTATTATGAGTGAGCAGCAACATGTCAGAGAAAACATTTGGCCTTTGGTTTTGGGGGATTGGCTTATTTCACTTAGTATGATATTTTCTAGCTGCATCCATTTACCTGCAAATGCCATAATTTCATTCTTCTTTAAGGCTGAGTAATATTCCATTGTGTACATATACACAACATTTTCTTTATCCATTCGTCTGTTGAAGGGCATCTAGCTTGATTCCATAGCTTGACTATTGTGAATTGAGCTGCTATAAACATTGATGTAACTGCATCACTGTGGTGTGCTGATTTTAAGTTCTTTGAGTATAAACCCAGGAGTGGGATAACTGGGTCAAAAGGTGGTTCCATTCCAACTTTTCTAAGGAATCTCATTACTGCTTTCCATAATGGTTGCACTAGTTTGCAGCATATGAGTGTACCTTTTCCCCCACATCCTCACTGACATTTATTGTTACTTATATTCTTGATAATTGCCATTCTGACTAGAGTGAGATGAAATCTTAGAGTATTTTTTATTTGCATTTCTCTAATTGTTATAGATGTTGAACATTTTTCCTATATTTGTTGACCATTCATATTTTTTCTTCTGTAAAGTGCTTTTTCAGTTCCTTTGCCCATTTATTGATTGGGTCATTTGGATTTTTGGTGTTGAGTTTTTGAGTTCTTCATATATCCTGGAGATTAGTGTTCTATCTGATGTGTGTGTGGTAAAGATTTTCTCCCATTCTGTAGGCTCTCTCTTTACGTTATTGATTGTTTCCTCTGCTGAGAATAAGCTTTTTAGTTTGAATTCATCACATTTATTGATTCTTGATTTTACGTGTTGTGCTTTAGGAGTCTTGTTAAGGAAGTCAGTTCCTATTCCAACATGGTGAAGATTTGGGCCTAATTTTTCTTCTGTTAGGTGCAGAGTCTCTGTTCTAGTGCCTAAGTGTTTGATCCACTTGAGTTTTGTGCAGGGTGAGAAATAGGGGTTTAATTTCATTTTACTACATACAGATTTCAAGCTTTCCCAGCTCCATTTGTTGAATAGGCTATCTCCTCTCCAGTGTATGTTTATGGTATTTTTATCTAGTATGAGATAACTATATTTATGTGGGTTTGTCTCTGTGTCTTTTATTCTGTACCACTAGTCTACATGTCTGTTTTGGTGCCAATACCATGCCATTTTTGTTACCATGGCTTTGTAGTATAGTTAGTTTAAGGTCTGGTATTGTGATGCCTCCTTCTTTATTTTTCTTGCTAAGGATTTCTTTGGTTATTCTGGGTCTCCTGTTTTTCCAAATGAATTTCATGATTGCTTTTTCTGTTTCTATGAATAATGTAATTGGAATTTTAATAAGAATGGCATTAAATCTCTATATTACTTTTGGTAGTATGGCCATTTTGACAAAAGTAATTCTGCCTATCTAAGAACATGGGAGATCTTTCCATCTTCTAAGGTCTTCAGTTTCTTTCTTGATTGTTCTGTAGTTTTCATTGTACAGGTCTTTCACCTCTTTTGTTAGATTGATTCCCAATTTTTTGTTTGAGGCTATTGTGAATAGGGTAGTTTTTCTAATTTCTCGTGCAGTGGATTCATCACTGATGTATATGAATGCATTTGATTTATGGGTGTTAATTTTATATCTTGCTACATTGCTGAATTCATTTATGAGTTCTAGAAGTTTTCTGGTGGAATTTTTGGATCTTCTAAATATAGAATCATGTTATCCACAAATAGTGATAATTTGAGTTCTTTTCCTATTTGTATCCCTTTAATTTCTTTCGTCTGTCTAATTGCTCTGGCTAGAGTTTCCAGAAGTATGTTGAATAGAAGTGGTGAAAAAGGGCATCCTTGTCTTGTTCCAGTTTTTAGAAGGAATTCTTTCAATTCTCCGTTTAGAGTGATGTTGGCCTTGGGTAGATTTTGCAATGTTGAGGTGTGTTCCTACTGTCCCTAGTTTTTCTAGTATTTGTTTGTTGGATGTTTGTTTTTTGTTTTGTTTTGTTTTCGTGGTGCTGGGGATTAGACCCAGGGCATGTGTATGCAAGGCAGCACTTTACCAACTGAGTCCCTTTTCTAGTGTTTTGAACATGAAGGGGTGCTGTATTTTGTTTAATGCTTCTTCTATGTCTATTGAGATGATCTTATTATTGTTGGCCTTTAAATACAAATTATCCAGATGAGCCTGACCTCATTGCATGTATTTTTAAATCTGGGTTTAGGGGTCAGATATAGAGAAAGTAAACAGATTCAAAACTGACAAAGATTTGACATGGCTTTTCTGGACTGAAGGTGAAGGCAAGAGCATGGCAAGGAATACAGGAAGTCCTTAGGAGCTGAGAGCACCAGCTGCCAGTGCCCTCCTGCCAGCCAGCATAGAAATGGGGATCCAGATGTACAATTACAAGGAACTGAATTCTGCCAACAACAATGAGTTTAGAAGTGGATTTCTCTCCAGAATCGCCAAAGAACAGCTTAGTTCTGCTGACACCTTGATTTCAGCCTAGTGATACCTTGCACCCAGTCACATTGAGCTAGACACTGGACTTGCAAGAAATGTGAACTAGATAAATACATGTTGTTTTAAACCACTAAGCCCCACCAGGTCAGTATCTCCATTTTGGAGATGAGGAGACTGAGGCTTACAAAGGTTAAATAACTTGTTCAAGGTCACAGAGCTGATCAAAGGTAAAGTCAAGTTGGAACAGGTAGCTATTACATGGAGAAAACTGGGGTGGAGGCAGGACTCCAGGACAGCCTCCACCATGCTTTAACCCCTCCCTTAGGTGTACATGTCTTGTTCAGTATTCTCTACTTCAGTGTGTTTGAATCCTGCAAATATGATGGCATAGTCACTCCCTTGACTAATAAAACAGATTTTCACAGATATAATTCAAGTTTTGGTCCACTGCATTAATTAAAGGGAAGAATGTCTTGCTGAGTCTGACTGGGTTCTTAAAAAGGAGTCTAGGAGTTAGAGATGAAGATAGTCATGAAGACACCTTCTTGTCAGCCCTGAAGAAAGCAAGCACCCATATTCAGGTTCTCAGCAAGGAATTGCACATGGCCTTCAGGAGATAAAAGCTGTCTCCTGCCAACAAGAAAACAAGGATATAATCCTACAACTGCAAAGGACTAAATTCTGTCAAAAGCTTAGAAGAAGGGGCTTGGAAGAGAACTCTCACCTCTAGTGGGCATTGTAATTGTAATGCAGCTGATACCTTGACTACAGCTTTTCTTACTCTGGGCAGGTAGAGGGCCCAGCTAGACTGGGCCCTGAAATATAAGCTGGTGGGAAACAGATAATAAAGAGTTGTTTGAAACCATTATATTCGCTGTAATTTGTTATGCTGCAACAGAAAATTAATATACAGGAGATTGTTCTCCTTTGCTTCACTGGGTGGGAGAGAAGGGATTATGATCCAGGCATTTCAAGTTCTTGTTCTTGTTCTTGAATTAATCAGCAATGACCTCGTCTCTTTGCCATTCTATTTATCCTTGACTTAATCATAGCACCAAGGAATCTCTGAGTGTTCTGATCTGCCATGCTTTCAAAACCTGTCTTTGTACAAATTTGATACTTAAACACTGAAATTTAATTCACTTGTTAGCAGAAGCCACTACTATTTTATGAAAAATGCTCCATACCTAAGTTCTGTTTTAAGAAGGCTGGGACTCACCCCAGATGTCCATTGGGCTGTATTTACACATGTATTTACACAACATAACCTTCCATCAGTGCCCAGTTATAGCAGTATTTGCATGTACACTGTATCTCTGAATGTTTGTCATTGGGGAAGCAAGTTACACTCATCAGAATACATTCATTGTGCCAGTATCGCTGAACACAGGATAATCTTGGCTGTGTCAGCTCCCTGTGACTGGTAGCTATGAAAAATGGAGGTCAGCTGCAGGTATTCCAGTCCTACTTCACTGTGTAGCCCTCTTCAGGGGCAATGGATATGATGCTGGAAAAGATTAATAGAGCATATGTCATCATGTTTATGGGGCATAACACCCCCCACGATGGATTAATGGATATCTTGGTGAAAGAAATACATCTTTACTCCTTTCTGCCTTGATGGCTGAGCTACAGTTGGCATCAGTTGAAATATATGGAGAGATTGCCTTTAGAAGGTCAGCTTTTAAAGGACGTTTTTGACCTCTAAGTCAATGAAAATAGATTTTGGATTGTTGACCAAGACAACTGTAAACTCAAGACTTTGAACCTTAAAAAAAATCTTATTGAAGTATAACATACATATAGTTCCTGAGTGCACAGCTTGATGAATTTTCACAAACTGAACACATCCAGGGGAACCAGCATTTAGATCAAAAACCAGGATGCCAGGCATTCCCCTAGGTTGCTTTTCAGCAACCCTCACCCCAGAGTAATTGCTATAGTAACTTCTAACACCTTAGGTGATTTCATCTATTTCTATAATGTTTTTGAATTGAAAAAATTGGAATCATCCAGTGTATACTTTTTTATGGATTCTTTTATGCAACATTATGATTGTGAGATGTACCTATATTATTGTATATAGTTATAGATACTTTCTTTCTCATTGATTTGTAATATTCTATTATATGAATATATCATAATTTATCCGTTCTACCATTTAAGACCATTTAAACAGTTTTCAATATGGAAATATTACAAATGATCTTGCTGTGAATATTCTGGTATGTGCCTTTCAGTAAATATATGTTTGTATTTTGCTGGATGTTAACCTAGAAGTAAAATTGCTAGGTCATAAGGTATGTGCAGATTTGGTTAATTGAATATATGCTGTCAAATAACTTTCCGAAGTGATTGCACCAATATTTATTCTTAAAAGCTTCATATGAAGGTTTTTGTCAGTCTACATCCACCCTGACATATACTTGATATTGTCTTTTCCTTTTTAAAAGCTTTTAGTTTTTAATACATACTAGTTTGCAGGACATCACTGCCACTATTGTGAAGCTAATAAAGGCCTTGTATGAAGACCTCAGTACTGAGCTGGAGAACCATTGAACAATAGTATCACAGGAAAAGATGACAGTTGGTGACAATAAATAACTCAAGTCCTTTATATAGTGCTTTTCCATTTTACAAAACATTCAAGCTCCTCTGCAGTTCTGTTTGCAAATCTTCCGGTAAACATAAGGGAAAGTCTACCTCCTCAGTATCTTATTTTTTGCTTCTAGAACTCACTTTAAAAAAACGTCTGGCACATACCTACATTTTAGTTGTTTGTTTGCTTAACCATATACTCCACAAATATCGACAGAGCTCCTATTATGTGTGAGGACCTATAATCAAGTACTAGTGATACAAAAATGAGTAGCTCCTGATTTTTCATAAAGTTCTAGTTTAAGGAATAAAGAAGGCTAGGGTCAAGGTGTTAATTCCCAAAGATAGTAATGTTGCCTTTTGTGTTATTTGATATTATGTTTTAGAATGAGGAGCAGTTATGGTTTATTGACAACTTGTTCTTTAAAAGAGTGGATCATGTTAAATATATAAAATGAATTATGAAAGAGTAGATACATGCTTTGGGAACTCTCTGAGAATATAGACTAGAACAAAAAAATGTTGATTTTGAAGGAAGTAATTGAAATTGAAATATCTTGGACAGAGTTCCACACCTCTAAATGGGAACACTTATTTTTTGTACTTTGTTAAGTTTTCCTACATGATATTCAATGAAATTAAGATTGCATTGGTTGAGGCTTAATCAGGGAAGCAGACTCCTGTGTGTGGTATAGAATAAAGGATTATCATATAATTAACTAAATATTGTAAAAATCATGGGAGAAAGTGGGTTCTTTGGTTTGGACATGAGGTATCCCCCAAAAACTCCTGTTAATACAGGAATATTCAAAGGTGAAATGGTTGGATTGTAAGAGCTGTAACCTAATCAGTTCATCCTAGTTAAAATGGACTGACAGGGTAGGTGAGGCTTGGTGGGTCACAGGGCAGGACATACCCAGAAAGTATTCATCTTCCCTGTGACTCCTTCCTCCTCCCCTTTCTCCCTCCATCCTCTACCTCTCTCTCTCTCCCTGTGTCTCCCTCCCTCCCTCCTTCCTTCCTGACCCACCCTGAGCTGAGTAGCTTCCCTCTGCTGCTTTCCCCATGAAGGGCTGCTCTCACATTAGGCACAGAGCAATGGATCTGGCCATCCATGGACTGAGACCTCTGAAACTATGAGCCCCAAAGAAAGTTTCCCTGCTCTAAGTCGTTTTTGAGGGTATTTTGGTTACAGCAACTCAAAAGCTCACTAAAACAGTGGGAAAGTAAATATCCAAAAGGGGATAGCTGGCACAGCAGAGAAATCTTCTAATCAGGACCCATGAAATAGAGTTGGTATTATGGTTTAGAGATGAGGTGTCTTCCCAAAGCTCATGTGTGGCACAATGCAAGAATATTTAGAGATTAAATGATTAGATTATTAGAGGTATAACCTGATCATTTGATTAATCTACTGATAGGGATTAACTGGGTGGCAACCTACCTAAGCAGGTAGGGTGTGACTGGAGAAGATAGGTCACTTGAGGCATGTCCTTGGAGTTTATATTTGTCTCTGCTGAATGGGTTCTCTCTGCTTTCTGGTTGCCATGTCCTGAACTGCTTTACTCTGCAACACCCTTTTGCCATGATGTTCTGCCTTATCTTGCCCAGAGCAATGGAGTTGGCCATCTATGGACTGAGATTCTGCAACCCTTAGCACCTAATAAACTTTTCCTCCTCTAAAATTATCCTTGTAGGTCTTTTGGTCATGGTGGTGAAAAAGCTGATTAAAACAGCTGGTGAAGAAGTCTGTGGCAAGCATCCATTCAGTGCCTGGAGTGTGTGAGCAGGGCAGTGATCAAGAGCAGGTGTTAATGAGGAAAGTTGAATGCAAAATGGGAGAGGGACAAACTGGCATGCATGTCTATCTGTCTCTCACTTCACTCTAAAGCTACATAAGAACCCCGTGTCCTCATTGCAGAGTGCTTGTATGAATAACATAAAAACTGGAGTCAGAGACTGGCAGGAGCTGGAGAAGTCCCACAGCTGCTCTCCCACTCCCAGATGATGGGTAAAGATGTGTGCAATCTGCCCAGAGCTTGAGATCCACCTCCCTAGTATGACGGCCGCAGCTGTGCTTCTGCCCTACAAATCCCATGGAAACTTCTTTGTGGCCAGCCCTAATCCAGAACCATTCAGAAAAATGTAGCTCAAACATACTAAACTGACAGAGCACAAAACTGCCACAGGGATCATCTATGAGAGTCACAGAGGAGAAAGAAACCATAGAGATGATATAATTCAATCCTTTCATTTGATAGATGTAAAAACTGGGGCCACCAAAGATGAAGGCCCATACAGTGTCAGACAGTTAGTTACAGGCTTAGAAATTCAATCCCTCATGTCTCCATCTGGGAGATATCACAGAGAAAACGCTGTTTGTGAAGTTAAGATACCTGAATTTTTGTCATTAATTAAATTTTGGCCTCTGGAAAAAAAATATCACTCAGTTTCTGGATTCATGTTTTCTAGTGATTGACTAGTGTGTGGAGTAGGCCCAACAAATTGAAGTTGCTCATTTAGTAACTAATGAATAAATGAACAGTCTCTCAACAACCAACATTTTATAAAAATTTCCCATGACTTAAAGAAAAAAAAAATTGAAACTACACTCCTTTGTCCCAGTAATGAGCCATTCTTTTAGGTTCTCAAGAAAGTTTTCCAGCGCTAGAATGGAAAATCATGGCCCTTCCTCCTTTGCACAAGTCAGATCTCCAATCTCTCAGCCATGTAGCCATTAGACTTTCTATGTTCTTATCGCCCCATGATAGATTCTACTTACCTGACCCCTTCAGTGTGACCTTTTCAGCATGAGTCAAGTACTGCATATCATCTGGAAAAACTCTACTCCAGAAAGTGTTGATAGGAAGAAGCTGGAAGGATATCAGACTTCTGGTTGTGTATTTCTGTAATCTTTGCTCATGAATTTTCAATCAGCCTTTACAGCAACAGCTCATTTCTGCTCCATGTGGCATCAGCTGGGGTGGCTCAAATGCCTGGAACTGAAACCATCTGAAGGCTACCCACTTCCAGTTAAGGCTGTTTGCTGGAATTGTTATGTATAGATTCTCCATGTGGTCTCTCTGCTTCCTAATGGCATGATGATTGTGTACAAGAGAGAGCCTCCAAGAGAACCAGGCAGAAATTGTATTGAATTCTATCATTTTGAGATCACTTTACATCATTTCTTCCATAGTCACAGGCCTCCCAGATTCAAGAGAAGAGGGTTTAGATACCACCTCTCAATGAGGGGAGTACCATGGTTCCATTATAAGGAAAGCTGGGGGAAGAAGAGTGCGCAGTACCTGGGATGAGTTGATAACACAGTTTGTCAACTAAATAAATTCTTGTCCAACAATACCACAGAAAATATGTATGTACACGCACATACTCATACCTAAATGGATTAATTCTTGGATTCAATTTGCTTCCAAAAATAGAGAAGCGGGCCACTCAAATATTTTAAAATAAAAGTGCTTCATTCACGTCATCCATTTTCTCTCACAGAAAACAAATTGGACTGCTGAATTTTGGACCCATACTATCTCCATGATAACAGAGCCTAATTTGCTAAAGGAAAGGTTACAATTTCTTACAACATTTGAAAAATTTAGAAATGGATTATATGGCGTTTAAAAGTACAAATAAGAGCAGAGAAAGGCATTACTACTAAAGAGCTAACACACACACACACACACACACACACACTCACTCACATATGTTCACACACATACACAAGGGAAAGGAGTGTTCTAAAATATATAGGGAAATGGATAGAAATGTGATTGTTTAGCTTGGTCTTCTTAGATTGGTATTAAGCCAAGCTTTTTGATTTTGATTTTTTTTTATCATAGTTAAGTGATTTTAGAAGTAATCTAAAGCCTGGAGGGGAAAAATTAGCTATCATAGGTACAGAAGTGAGTATAATTTTATCTTTGGAAACTCCAAGTAGCTCAAGACAGGTGGAAAGTAGGGTGTGTCTAAGAGAAGATAATAAGGTTGAACAGGTCTTATTATTAATTTTAGGGCTTTTAATTATGAAGTATTTCAAACACACAAAAAGTTATAGAAGAAATAATATATTAATGCACCTATTAACATAGTTAATACCTATTAGCCATTTTTCTCAAACCTTTTTTTCTAAATAAATAAAATATTAACTAATAAATCAAATCCCTATCTTTCTCATCCTTTACCTTCTGTCCCTCCCCAAGAAACAACAGCATCCTGAAGTTATGTGTGGCACTCCTTTGTGTGTATTCATATTTAGTTCTGGCAAAAGATTAACTGAATCTTGTTCAAATTTGAGGGTTTGATCAGATAGCAATTCATGAATTAGGCAGCTCCAGATTATGGGCTCCATTGAAGGGGCATGAGGTGGTTTTTGTAGGGTCAATGTGGATACAGGAAAAGAAAATATTTAATCATTAAGTTTCTTTTTACTGTTTGTACTCAGTTTGTTTATGTAGAAACTCGGAAGTCTAAAGCTACACCAGCCTAATGACCTCTCAATTATTTTAATAGTACCTATGAATGGATTTCTACACTGTTGTATCTTCATGTTTTAAATTTTTTAGAAATGGTAACATGGAGTACTTGACCTTTGGCAATTCTTTTCTGTCACTCAACTTTACGGTTTTGAGCTTTAGCCATGGGACATAAACATTCCATAAGCAGAGTGGAGATGCCCGTTTGTTACTGCACAGAGTTAATCATTTATTCAACAAAATTTATAGTTCACCAGGAAAGTGATCTACTGGGGATAGTTTTTGTGTTTGTAGAATATATTAATGATGGGCTGATAGGGCTGGACAACAGACCCCAAAGTGAAAACAGAGGAAAAGAAACATGGTTATTTGCACAAGTCTTTCCAATTTTGAAGGCTAGGGGTTTTCTCTTATAATCCATCCTGTGAGAGCAATTACAGGGGCTGTATGGTCTTTGTCTATTATAGCTTGAAATCCATTGCCTGCCCAGGAGGCAGTGCACCTTAGCTGAGGTGGAGTGAGGTGGAGACCTCTGAGGGGATGAGGGAACTAGATCTATAGACTTCCACCAGGCAACCTTGCTGATTCCTCATGACCACTTACCATGTCTCACCCCACAGATCTCTCTCACTGGGAACTATCACACTTGGCAAGCAGAATCTGTACCCCACAGGTTGGGAGTGCTGCAGGGTTAGGTGGATGACATCCATTGGGTTCTTTCTTATCCTGCTGCATACCTGCCCTATTTTCATTCCCTACTACCATGAGAAATGCCTTATTTGATGCCTTATTTAATTATCAGTAGCACTTTGATAAACTGCACATTTCTCAAGCTTTTTTCTACATTGTTCAAATGAAGAAACTAAAGGGGTACTTATTTTCAGAGCACAAAATTGAGTCACCAACTTAGTATCAGATATGCATGAGCTATTATGTACACTCCATCCCTTTTCTCTGTTTACCACATTACTTTCTGAATGTTTCAAAGAAACTCCTAACATGCAGAAGCTCTGTTTCAAAGAGGAAAAAGCAGACTGTGCCCCCATTTTACTTTCGAGGCAATGTTTTTTATTCAAACAGTATCTACCAAATTAAATGGTTTATTGACCTTTTGTCACTGTCAACTAATGATATTTTATTTCCATTGCATTCCTGAGTACGTTAGGCTAAAACAAGTGACTTCAAGAAAATTAAATTGCATGGAAGCTTTTCAGGACATGTTCAAATACTAACTGGTTTGATAAATATATTTATCTAACAAGGGTAGGACAAAGAGCTCTTTGTTTACTGACATACTTTATTGTCATTCTGCTGTATGCCTCTCGTGTGACTGTTTTATAGAACATAAAGTCTAGGTATCCTGTCGGATTCCCAGCTCTTATTTATAGCTTGCTGCAAAGTGGCTTATTGTCATTTATTATTTCTTATTTGATTTATATAACATCTTTCCACCAAAGAGCTTGTAGGTTTATTTATATACAGAGTGAGCACATACACCCATACACACATACACACCCACACCCTTGAACTTCACTGAAAGCTGTGATGTCGTTAGCTATATCACTAACTACATCCGTATGAGGCTTTTCCATTTGTTTTTGTTTGTTCTAAGATTATGTTATAAGAAAGCAATTGCCATATTTTCTTTCACTTTGAATGCTTATTGTTTGCCTCTAGGTGGATCGAATCATCTTCTGTGTCTTCCTAGAAGTTGACTTCAAAATCTACAAAAAGAAAATGAGCGAGTTTTTCCCCGTAGGTGAGTAAAGCTATTTATTTCCTTTGGAATTCGCAATTGAAGAAGTAGAAGCATTACTTATATTTATATCTCACTTTACATCTTCAGGACTGTTAAAACTGTGATTCCCAAATATCAGCCATCCCTGCAAATTTGTATCATAGTTTCTAAGCGCTGAAGGAGATGACAGGAAACCTGGGTTCCAGACCTCTCTGTCCTAGGGAAGTCCTTTCATCTCTTGGGTCCTCTTTCCTCACATCCAAAGTAAGGGTTTGGACTAAATGACTCCACTGTCCCCATATTGCTTGGTCTGTGCTTCCTTTCCAGACCTCGTGGCTACATTGATCACATTAAATCCCCTTGTTGGAAATTGTAAGGGGCCCATTTATATTTGTAGTCATGATTCAAACTGTTCCTGTATCCCATCCCCACTCCACCCAATTTTCTCATGCCAAATTTCAATGACTATAGTGGCACTTTCTAAGTCAATCTGAAAATGGAAGTCATTCACCTTATTTCACATACTTTTTTAGAATGTAGGAGAAACTTCAGGGTTATTAAAGAACCTTGAGTAATGGATTTACAACCACTGGGATAATTTGAATATTTCCCCCGATTCTCCCTCTTCCAGGCTATTAAGGCTGAGGCTTGTTTAATGGCTTGTTATTTTTATGGTGTCATTAAAGTCACAGTGCCCAAAGTGCTATCCTTAGCCACAGTAAGAATTGCCTCCTGGAAATTTCAGGCTACTGTGAGCATTGTTAGTGCCTGCCTTCCAGAGAGCTTTGTTTTCCTGAAGTTTCCATCTCCAGCAGTAAGTGGTTTTTCACACAATGGGTGACTGTGGTAGATGGCAGGGAGTGAATAAAATGGTGTTGGTGCATTCTGTCTAAACAAGAAAGAATTCTATTAGATCTAAACAAGAAAGAGCATGCCCTACCCACAGATTCTGATCTGCAGGACTTGGGCAATATAGAGAACCATGGCAGAAAACTGATGGAGATGTTCAACTCCATGCCAATGCTCTAAGTGGATCTAGTTCTTCTGGGTAACTTAAAGTCCTTTCCTAGTTTTATAATTTAAAGGTGAGTCTTCCAAATGTTTTTAACTTGGAATTTTCAAGTATTTCCCTAACTGGAACTTATGTAAATTCCTCAGAGATTTCCATGGGACAAAGAAGAGGGTTTTATTTGTAATCCTTTTTCTCCTCTTCCTTTGCTTTCTCCTCTTCCTTCCTGTTCTTTTTTTCACCTTCTCAGCTTTAGCATCTCGGTGTTTTACAGTGTAAAGCACACAATAACTATTTAATAAGCAGTTGTTGCAATGAGTTGAATTTAATAAATTCTTCTTGCCATAATCTGATGGCTCTTTTCCATTGGTTTTTTTTTCCTATTTCAACCCCTTAGTTCCATCTTTGTCCTTGATTTCCTCATTACCACTGTGAGCTGATTGGTGCTTGCATTTTTAAGTATTCTTAAAAGAAATCTTTCATTATGTAAAAGATATGACTTGGTCTCTGACGCCAATCCTCTCACTTCTTGTCAAAAGCACAGCATGATTTTTAAGATTTTATAAAGTGTAGATTCCCTGAGATGTTTAGAAATAATGACATTCATTTTCATGTCTTCTAAAACAAAATGTTTTCACTTGAACACATGATAAAAAAATAATTGCATAATAATGATCCATTGATGTTGAAACAAATCTATTCATCAACAGGTATATCTAATGATGCAGAGCCAAAATTCACACCAAAATTCTTAGAAAATAAGGAAGTGTTAGAGGTCTAGAATATATTAATAACTATGCAAATAAATTATTCTTTGAAAAATTGCTATGTTAAACAAATCCAAAAACTCATCTCAGTACTTGAGCAGGTAAAATAATAATAAAATCATCCTCAGTTCCACATCAATGCTTCAAAGCACACCATGCTCATGAAATTATTTCCAGTGCTTATTTATAATAGTAAGTGCATTTTAAAATAAATGTCAAAATCCTCAAAAATTGTGGAGTATTTCTGCAATGTTGAGGCATCAGCCACTTGTAAATTCTAAATATACAATATGAAATAAAGTTGATGTCAAATGGGATATGTGATTGCTTAATGCAGATGATATACATTACCTGCCCTTAATTTGAATTTATGGTTATTTTATAACCACTCCATCTTTGATTGGAATGAATTTTCCTGGCTTACTATATATTTCCTTTCTAGTGTTCATAACCCTTCCTAATGCAAAACAATAAAAGTTCTGAAAAAAGTCATTTTTATGCAAAACTGAACCTTTTTGTTTTGGGATTCTTTAATCCTGTGTTTGTGATTGTTTCATAACTGAGAATCTAAGACAAACTGTATGAGAAAGCAATAAGTTAAACTAGAGGAGATCATACTGAAAATATGACACAGGGAAACCTCCCATTTGAACAATTGCTGACATTTATGGGTTGTTTCCTATCAGCCAGACACATCATTCATTTCTTTTTGTGGGCTCATCAGTTCATCTTCAAATCAGGTCGTCTAGGAACTCTAAGAACATATATTAACCCTGTATTATGATTTCTATTGTTAGGGCTTCTTTTTAATGTGGTCTTGAGGTCTGTCTTGAGAAGGGCCATAAGTTAAGATGATCTGTCTAGGAGAGCCCTAACTGGAGAGAAAGTTTCAGATGAGTGTATTGGTAAGACACAATGAGGAAGTGAAACCAAAATGCATGATACAGAATAAATTTATTACTTACAGGTCCAGAGAGGTTAGGGGTGCTGTTAGGAGGCTAATGGAAGTTTGTAGGCAGCAGGGGGAGTAGGGAGTGACAGAGAGTCTGTGGGACTGTGCCCTCACTAGGGTCTGTAAGTGTTATCCCCCAGGCTTTCTCACAGGGGGTGTGGATTGGTTAAAGAAAACATTCATGGAAAGGGAACTTATTTACATGACTTTGGTGTTGAAGATTGATCATGGACATGTTGGGTTTTAGGTCGGTGAGATGAAGAGTGAATGGTCCTATCACAAAGGACCACACAGGGAATGGAAGTTTTAACTAGGCCAAAGATGATGGGGTAAAAATGGGTTTCAAACAATTCTGACAGGCTTGGAAACGCATGCCAAGGCAGTTACTGCATTGTACCATCTACGATACCCTACTTTTTAGATATGTCGGAAAATGAGGCATATTTGAGGAAAGTATGGCATATGACTAGGAACCAGCAGAACTAGAGTTTAAAATTGAGAATGACATCTGTCATTGCACAAGTGATAATAGGTTGGTTTTCTCAGAGCATCATCAGAGAAGGCCGAGGTCGAGTTCCAGGATGCATTTGGAGCACTGAGAAAGTCCCATCCCTAATTTCATCTGCTGCTCATTATTTTTCAAAGTTGCCGTTCTTCTCCTTTCTTCCAAGTCCTATAAATGTCCTCATGGAAACTTTTCTAATAGGAATCAAATTGGTATCTTATCATGGATCTCAAAAACAAAGTCTATCTAAATGAGGTAAATGATAATGGGGAAGCCCAAAGACCTTATAGCATGACCACAGGAGAGAATAGAAAATTGCCTACATTAGTTTTCCTAGTACTGCTAAAACAGAGTAGCATAAAGCAAGTGTTTTATTAAACAACAGAAATACATTTTCTTACAAATTCTGGAGGCTAGAAGTTCAAGATCAAGGTGTGGGCAAGATTAGTTTCTTCTCAGACTTGTAGATTCCTGTCTTCTCCCCATGTTTTCACTTGGTCTTTCCTCTCAGTTGCCTGTAATCCAATGTCTTCTTCTTATAGGGACACCAGTCAGATTGGGTGAGGACCCTCTCTAATTTCCTTATTTAAATGTCGTTGCCTTTTTAAAGGCCCTGTCTCCTTAAACAGTCCTGGGGGTTAGGATTTCAACATATGAATTTTGCAGGGTGAGGGCATGACTCAGCCCATAACAGTGCCCACCATGGAAATGCAGTAGGAATCTCAAAAGAAAGAAATCAGCAATGATTGTTTTTTGCAGCAGGTTTATGTCTTGCCATGGGGTGAAGCACATTTGCCTTTTTCCTTCTAGATGTATTATTTGGAAGTAGAGCGAGGCAGCCTTATGGAATTATCATACACTTTGGTTGTGAATAATTTATAGTTACGGTGTACCATTACATGGCCTAAAGCAAATAATATTTCTGTGATTCAAATCAGAAGTCTCTCCGTTCTTTATATAAAAGGTTTGTATTTTTCAGTGTGTAGAATCCTGTGTAGTTTTCATTGAATGTAAGAAAAAAAAGTCTTGATGTGTAATATGGAAGTCAATTTTATCTTCAGTCCTAATAGAGAATTTGGGGATATGAATTTTTTTCATAATAACAAATAAGATCTTGACAGTTTTGTAACAATATCAAAGAATCCTGATGTTGGAAGCTTGGGAGGGCCCTTTTGCCTTTCCTTTAAGGGAAATCCTGCATTTGTTCACTGTAGTATTTCCCAGCAATGAATGACTTGGCCTTCAGGGAACATTTTGAGACATATCTGTTTTTCATGAATGTGGTAGGGAAAACGCTACTGGTTTGTGGTTAGTAGAGGACAGGGATGTTAATACACATTCTACAATGCATAAGACAGCTCCCCATAACAGAGAATTATCTATCCATAAATGTCATAGTACAGAGATTGAAAAACTCTGTCTACTGTAATCACCATTCTCTTATCATTGAGGATATTGAGACTGTCTTTGCATTTAGACTGGATTTATTTCAAAGAGTTTTGCCTGCAATACTTTGAATTGTTGGATTTGGAACCTATGCATTAACAGTACCATTCTTGTACCTGAAGAAGCAAGTATTGTGCAGAACAGTTGGAACACAATATTAGCAAATAATCAAGTATCACATTGCCACTGTCTTAGCATCCAGAAACACAGAGGAAAATACACATTAGAACCAGGTTGGTTGGGGCAAGTTTCACAAAAAGTATGGCACTTGTAGTAATCTTTAAAAGATGAATGGGAGCAGAGAAGTGATGCTGAGTGTTATAGGAACAACACAGAGGGAGAAGGACAGTTTGTATTAGAGAAATTGTGAAATAAGGTAGGATGTTTTTTTCCATTCTGTGACTCTCTGAACAGTTTGATGCTCCTTCTCTTGCAATAAGCATTCAGGACTAAGAGCAATTCTTTGAGTGAAAGAGAAGCATGATAGATCCTATACAGACAGTGTCTGTTGTATGCCTGATGATGGTTTCACTTAGGAGTGTTCGACTTCACAATAGTGCAAAAATGCTAAGCTTTTAATAGATACTATACTTCAAATTTTGAATTTTGATCCTTTATCTGACTCGAGATGTGCAGTACGATGCTTTTTCATGATGCTGGGCAGTGGCAGTGAGCCATAATTCCCAGTCGGTCATGTGATGATGAGTGGACACAACTGTCTCGACAGCAGACTGTTGCTGAGTTAGGGTGTTCAGTAGGCTAAGTGTATTAAGGGTGTTTTGGGATTGAGATCTTTTGAATTTATGATAAATTTATCAGGATGTGACCCATCATAAGTCAAGAAGCCTCTATATTTAAGAATTAATTCAGTCCTTGACTTAGAAACGGGCCTTCAAACAACAACCCTCTGTAATAGGATCATCATCTGCCTTCATGGGGATAGATGATAGTGAACAGAGACTGAAGAAAAATGCTGAAGTCACACAGTTGGTGAAGCATGACATCAAAGCTTTTCCACTGTGAGATGCTTCCTATAATGACTTGGAAAATATGGACAATTGTGCAAGGACACTTGTCTGCCACAAAAGCCAAATATTACTTTTTTGCAGTAATATGCTAGGACTCCTGAAAAATCAGTGTTCCTCCCATCATATGGTGCCCTCCCATGTGCTCCCCCTCCTCTGCTTAGTTCCTCCTTCCTTACCAGTTTTCTAAGAACAATGATGAAACACAGGACTTGGTGGGACACTAAGATTTCCTTTCCTCTTGCCATGGCAGTGTAATAGTTGGACAGCATCTTGAAGGCACTGCTGAGGACAGGGCAAGGAATCTCTGAGAGATAATTCATGGACTAATGAAGATATTGACAGTCAAAAGAATCTGTGGGGAAAGGGAATAAGCTGCTGGGTCTGTCATTGCAAGATGTAAATTCTAATCCTGTTCAAACCCCAGAACTTGTGGCTTTGTGCATTTTGCTTCTCTATGCTTCAGTCTTGTCATGGGAAAAATAGTCTTGGGCCAATTCCAAGTATAATGAATAACAATGTAAATGAATATTCAGATAGGTATCTAGACTATGCATAATAAATTTTAAAATATCTATATTTCTTTAAAATTTTTTTAAAGTAGGCAACTGAACTTTTGTGATCATTGTGTAAAAAAATAACTTCTTACTACCAAAGTATTATAGGTATATAGTAAAAATCAGATAAGCGAAAAGAAGAAAATGCAAACCATTTCCTGTCCTATAATTCCGAGATGAATTATATTTTACTGTTTATCCTCTGGTCTTTAGAAATGGAAAATGCAAACAAACAGAAATTCAGCCTTATAACTTGCTTTTGTCATTTAACACAAATCATGAACATATTCTTTTCTAGTCATTTTATATTCTTCCATAACATTTAATATTAATGGACTCAATGCTTCCCCCAAAGCATACTTTATTAAACTTTGGAATCGTTTTTGCAAATGATCCTATATTTAAAAACAATTTTTAAAAACCATCTTTATAGATAAATACTGGTGTCATTCATACTTGCTAATATTTTTTGTAATGTGGACTTACTTTTCAAAGGCCAACGAAACCCAGATGCTTTTGCTAGTAATTGTCAAATTGGTCGCATTGTTTGCAGCACTGCATGCAAATGCTGTGTACTACACAACTACAGGGATTTCCATTCACAGAGACAAAAGCATGAAGATTCACTCCTAGTAACCTGAGTTCATATTCCCATGAACAGCAGATAAGAACTTAGCTTTCTCCTGCTCTTCTCAATGGGTCACATTCTCATATGTTATCACATTTATACGTGAAATAAGGTAATTACTGGGTAACGATGCGCAGTTCTTTGGCTACCAATTTGGTTTATCCTTTCCAGTTACTTAATGTATCTACAAATTTCTTATATGAAATTGCTAATTATATCATTATACACTTTTCTTGATTATTTCATCTTTTACTCATTAATTTGTAAGATATCTTTATATATTAAATCCCTTAAACCTTTCAAATATGTGTCACAAATAGTTAATCTGTTTGTTATTTGTCTTTGTGATATTATTCTTTTATAATCAACATAGCGAGAAACAATAGGCAGATGAAAGAAAAGTATAAGTAAAAAACTGAGAAAGGAATGAAGGAAGGAAAAGAGGAAGGAAGGAAGAAGTAATGAAAGAAAAAAAGATTAAAGATTTAAAAGAAGAAGAAACTTTTCTTTCTTTCATTAGTGCATCATAGTTATGTGTAACAGTTGGGTTCATTCTGACAAAATCATACATGAATGGGATTTTATTTATTCCATTTCAGTCCCCAGTCCCTTCCCTTTCCTCCCTTCTTCCTTCCCCCTATTCTCCTCCCTCTACTCTACTGGTCTTCCTTTCACTCATTTATTTTTGATTGGTGCTTTAGAGATACACATAAATGTGGAATTCGATGTGGTATAATTATACATATACATAGTGTAATTATGATAAATTTATTCTGTATTTTCTCCCCTTTTCCATCCCTCCTCTCTCTTTATCTCCTTCTACTCCATGATCTTCCCTATATCGTTTTGATTTTTGATCCCCCCCCACCCTTTTTCCCCTTATTTTGCTCTAGTTTCCACATATGAGAGAAAACATTTGACTCTGGATTTTCTAAGTCTGACTTATTTCACTCAGCATGATGTTCTCTACTTTCCTCCCTTTACTGGCAAATGCCATAACTTCATTCTTCTTTATGACTGAGTAAAACTCTATGTGTGTACCACATTTTCTTCATTCACTCATCAATTGACAGGCATCTGGACTGGTTTTATAACTTGACTTTTGTAAACTGTGCTGCTATAAACATTGAAGTGGCTCCATCACTATATACACTGATCTTATTTCTTTTGGATAAAAACTGAGGAGTGGGATAGGTGGATCATATAGTGGTTCCATTCTTAGATTTTTGAGGAATCTCTATACTATTCCTATAGTGGTTATGCTAATTTGCAGTCCCACCAACAATGTATAAGTCTACCTATTTCCCCACATTCTTAAACATTTATAATCATTTGTATTCTTTACTCCATTCTGATTGGAGTGAGATGAACTCTTAGAGTAGTTTTGATTTGCATTTCACCGATTGCTAAAAATGTCCAACAATTTTTTCGTATATTTGCTGGCCATTTGTGTTAAAAAAGAAAGTCTTTTTATAAAGTATGAAGTGAGAAACCAAAATCTCCAAAATTAACTTAATATTAAGCCTATAGACTTGATTCCACAGGAAAACATTTTATTTCTAAATAGAATTGTTCTGTGGGCTGGGTGTGTAGCTCAGCTCAGTAGCAGAGCACTTGAATAGCATGCACAAGAACCTAGGTTTAATCTCCAGCACCACAAATAAATAAAAGATGACTTTGGATATCCTTCAAGGGATATCATCATATTAAAAATAAATAAATAATAGGGCTGGGGATATAGCTCAGTTCGTAGAGTACTAGCCTCACAAGTACAAGGCCCTGGGTTCAATCCCCAGCACCGTAAAATAAATAAATAAATAAATAAATAAATAAATAAATAAATAAATAAATAATAGAATTGTTCTCACTACTGCTCCCCAGACATTTTTATGCAAAGTAATCTGCTTTGCAATTTTACCAGGGGTGATAGTCAGAAAAGTTTCCCCCAAAAGTTTCTACACCTTAAAACCCAACACCTTGCTTATGTTATATTGCTAAGAGAAATTAAACTTGCAAATGGAATTAAGGTTTCAGTTAGCTGACTTTTTGATAGGAATGTTATCCTGAGTTTTCTGGATGAGGTCAATGTGATCAAAAGGAAGCGGGGAAACAAAAAAGAGTAGAATCAGAAGATGTGATTTTGAAAGAATATTCAGAGAGATGCAACAGAGTTGGTTTTGAAGATTGTGGAAGAGGGTCATGAGCTAAGAAATATGGGTGGTCTCTAGAAGCTAGACAGACAAGTAAACAGATTTCCCTCCAGAGCTTCCAGAAAGAAAAAAAAATGCAACACTGACTGCAGGTTGCTTTTAGCCTGATTGGACCCTTGAGGGACTTGTGACTGATTAGAACTGGAAGATAATAAGTTTGTCTAGTTTTAAGCCCTAAATTATAAATTTGCTCTAGATTTAAAAAAATAAACCACACCAGTGAATAAGTAACATTCGCATACACATGTGTAAACACTGCTTACCCAGTCTGAATTGCACTTTTTTTCCCCCAAATGCCATTTTGAGTGTTTAGAAAAACTACACAGATTGAAAGAATTCAGAATTTTCTGTAATTAAGAATGCTTTCAGGAACATGACACATTTGTGTACATTTAATGTGCAGATCACATTGCTTTAGAATTCTACAAGCCAAGTTCTCTGTAATGTGACATCAATGAGCTTACTGCCTACTTAGAAAATGGGTGCTAACCATTTCCACTTGATGGGCCTCAAAAGCTACAAACACATTTCGCCTTCAATGAAAATCCAGTGAAGTGTTGCTGTAACCAAGCAACCCGGATGTAGGAACAAGCAGCAGGCATAGACAGAAAGCAATCTGTCCCTTCAACAGGGGTGAGTGTGCAGTGAGTATAGCAAATGCTGATAAACAGCAGAACAAATAAAGACCTGGGAACACAAGCCTTGACTAAGTAGAGTTTGATCTCATTAGGAAGTTCTAGCAAAAACTACAGAACTGAATGCTATTTGGAGAAGGGAGCATTCTGTAGGAATCTTAACAGAGACTCTGGCAGGGTGCTTTTGAAAGACCCTTCAAACATCCCAGGTAGACTGATTTCTGTTCTTCAGTTGAAAACACTGAGGCAAATGCAGGGAGACAATTTCTTTTGAGGAACAGTATATGAATGAATAATCTCAACAAGACACAGAAGTAAGAATAAAGAGAAAATTAAACAGAGGAACTGAAAATCCTCCAACCTATATTCCACTTGATGGACATCCCTACTCTCAGCCACCTGTCTTTGAAGTCATCTCACTCACTATTCATTCTGTGATCCACAGCAATCACATGAGTGTCTCTATCCTTCTGCTGCAACAGTCCTTGTTAAGGTTATTAGAACCTCTTGGATGGGTTGAGCATGGTTACCAAAACCAGCATATATTTGGTCACATGACTTCGCAGGACCCTTTAAAGTCCTTCTCATGCCTGAGCAAGCAGCTGTTATCTTGATGAATGTCCTGTCATTTGCTTTTCCAGATGTTCATCTGTGGCTGACCCAGCCCTCTCTGGTACACTCACCTGCACACAAATCACCTTTACTGAAGTCTCTCAGGCATCTTCAACTCCGCACATGCAAAACTGTCCTTCCACTTCCCAATTTTCCTCTTCCTGAATCTGATATCTCAGTAATTGGTACTATCATGTACCCAATGGGAAAAACTGCAAGCAGCAGAACCATGCAATTTTCTAACTAATGCCTTTGATTAATTAATTTATAAATTAATGAGATCTGAGTACTCAATGAGACATTTTTGCCTTTATCCAGTTACTTATATTTTTAAAAAATTTCTCAAACTGGGATAAAGTTCCATGGTAGAGCATTCTCTTAGCATAGATGAGGACCTGAGTTTCATCCTCAGCCCCAAAAAATAAAAATTAAAAAAATAAATAAATGAATGAAAATTTCTCCTACTTCTATCAGTTATCTTGTGGAAAGTGTATTTAGCCATTTGTTAGATTCAGTGGGTCCAGGGGTTCAACTTAATGACAAAAGTCAGTTAGGTAATGATATTCCCTTATCAGTCTTGCTTTGCCTACTTTCTGCTTTCAGGACAAACAAGAAGCCATAAGGATCCCAACATCTTTCTACTATAAGGAAGTTCTGAAAAGCATTATTTTTGCTAATAATACTTCTTTTCTCTGCAACACAAATTCTTCCTAGGAGTCATTGGTAACGAAATATCAAAAAGATAAGGAATGCACAAAGAGGCCTGTGGTAAGACATTAAGTTTCAAGGCAGAGGACGTATGAACAGATGAAACTGAAAAGCCATAACAGGATTATGGAATTATTCACCATGCAGACCAGCTCCTGTGTGTGAGCATCTCTAAAATTTAAAAAAATTTTTCTGTACTTGTAGATGGACAGAACACTTTTGTTTTATTTACTTTTACTTTGTGCCAAGAATTGAACCCAGTGCCTCAACACATGCCAGGCAAGCACTGGGCCACTGAGCCCCAGCCCCAGCCTGAGCATCCCTAACATTCTGACAATGGAAATTGGAGATCAGATTCAGGTGTCTGTCCTTTTGTTCCCTTAGTGGTGGAAAGGATGCCTTAGTAGCTCATGATGGAAATTTTCCCTTTCATAACACCTTCACTTTTCCATGCTACTGCGGACTTCTTTGAAGTTAGTCTTCATCCAGGAACCATGGTAGACAGTCCAAGATTCCTGACTATGGACTATGATATCATTCATCCAGCTGTAGGATAGCTGGGTGACTTCAAACACGGAAGAAAATTTGCAGTATCTTTGTAGAGAGCATAACTGTTTCTCAGGCCCACCTTGAGCATCCTTTATAACATTAGAGTTACTGAGACATCACAAATTACTTCAGCTTTAATATCCCAAAAGATGGCACTACCTTTTGAAAGTTCATCCTCCAAAATAGCACTATCATTACTTTGCACCAGGGGCTCTCAAGCTTCAGTGTGCATGAACATCAGCTGGAGGGTTGGTTAAAATATAGATTTCTAGGTCTCTCCCCCAGAGCTTCTGATTCAACAAATCTTAAGTTGGACCTGGGAATTTGCATTTCTAACAAGTTTCCAGATGATAATGATGCTATTGACCCAGAAATCATACTTTGAGAACTTTTAATTTAGGATAAAGTTCTATGGAATTTTGTATGTGTGTGCACTTTGTTCTTTCCACTTTCTCAAAGTACTTTAGTAAGTATGGGGACCCAGAGGAAAGAAGTAGACAAATTTGAAGTCATTCCAAAACCAATGGGATGCTTGATTTAAAAAAAAAAAAAAAGTGCGGACTTTATTATCAACAAATGAGGTGCTTCTCAGAAAGCAGGTGTAATGACTAAAACAAAAATAATTCTTGTTAGCTTTGTCTCCCCATAAAAGAAGTTGAAATAGATATTATAGATTTCAAAAATAGCTAACCATTTCCTTATAAAATGGACTCTGAAGTATCTGAAGCTAGCTGTTACCAAGAACTGGTTATTCATGAGAAACTGTTGGTTTTCACATACATTTTTTATCAGAATGAGAACTTCAGTCATATTTGTGTGTTTTGTGGAGAACTCAACAGGGTAACCTGACACAGAGTGATGCAGTGAATAAAAGCAGCATCCGTTATGAAATTAGCATCAAAGAGGCCCCTGAAGAGGAAATGGAGCTTTAGCCTCTGTGTGGCCTATGCCTGGGAAGAGAAGGGAATTTTCTGGATTGGCATTTCTGAATGCACAGAACAATACCATCTGATGGATTGCTCTCTGTTTTGAAATGGTATTTGTATCGCCTTGGCTAGAAGCCTTTTATTTCGTTTTTGTCCTCTAACAAAGAAGTATGATGCTTGAAGAACTGTTTAAAAGGGCAGCAGCTCTGTGCCCACGCTCCATCAGTCTCCTAACTACTTCCAAATTTTGAATGGCATGGCTCCCCATTTCCATGGGCTATCATTTCTTTTTCCTTTTATTTATTTATTTATTTATTTTTTGCATATTCTTTTTTTATGCTTGGTTTTGTTAGAGAGAGAGAGGGGAAAAAAAAAACTCAGTAGATATCTGCAACTTAAATATAACTCAAGCAAGCACATTATATGGCATAATGTTGAATTGCAGTAGATATTATTAATATGTAACAGCACATTTAGTGCTTTCCAGACCAGAAGTATTTTCTGCTTGATTTTTATACAAATAATACCAAAATATTATGTATGTATTTTATAATTTCTTAGCAAATTCCTCTCATGAAAAAAAAATCTTTCAAAGTATGGTATTACTCTTCACTGCCTAAAGTTGATTAATCACTCCAATTTTCAGAATAAAGTTTAAAGCCTTCAACTGGGTGTATTAGGAATTTTCAGAAAAGTAGAAAACAGGACAAATGGAATATAGATGTGTATATATAAATATGTATACACAACACATACACACACATATGTATATATGGTTTATGTATACACACATAATGTGTATATGGGAGATATTTATTATAAAGAATGACAATAAGATTATGGAGTCTCACAAATCCCATGCTATTCAGTCTGCAAGGTGGAGACCCAGGAGAACTAATGATATCTCTCCATTCTGAATCCAAAGGTCTAGGAACCAGTAGAGGTAATGATGTAGTTCTATTCTGAATCCTTGCAGGCTTGAGACCCAGAAAGAACCAGTGTTTCAATTTGAATCCAGGGGCAGAAAAACCAGACATTCGAGCATGAAGCCAGTCTGGCTGGAGGGTTTCCTCTTACTTCTGGAAGGATCAACCTTTTTATTCTATCCAGGTCTTCATCTGGTTGTTTAATGCTTAGAAACACTGGGAAGGTGATCTGTTTTATTCTACTTATTAAAATGTTAATCTACTCCAGAAACACCCTCACCTACACACCTAAATACTGTGTGAGCACCTTGTAGTGTTCATAAAATTAATCATCATCCCTGGCACAGAAGGACCTACCTGTCATCAGAAAAGATCACTTCAGCAGCACTTTCTCATACAACCCCTCCCTTCAGACATTCAGAGCTATTTGTATTTCCTTAAAAACATCTTGACTGTACACATCCATGCCTTGTGACAGATGTTTTCCCCTCTGCTTGAGCATGATAACCCTTGCCTTGATTTGAGTCTCCCAAGAAGAAAATTCCAAAACAGGATTCAAATGGAAGTAGATGATTTTGAAGGTGATCTCAGGAAACACCAGTAGTAGGGGAGTGTGGAAGTGAGACCTGGCAGGAAAGAAATCAATAGGTCATGTCACAAACCAATTACCACTGTACATCTGGGGCTCAAGTCCAATAGGGAGAAGGGAGTTAAGGAACATAGTATGGAACAAGCTTGAGATGTTTGTCAATGAACCTGAGAAGCAAAGGAGCTGGGATACTAACATGCAAATCCTGTCAGTCATTTGTGACAGCTGAGCCCTACAGGATATTAATTCCCCCAGTGTTTCTTGAGTGGGCTCTCACAACCAGAGAAAGCTCTCAAGCAGAGGCTGGAAGTCAGGCTGGCATGCACTAAAGTATCAAGGAACAAGGGGATGTAGACAGGGAACCCACATTTTCTGGGCATATACTGTCACCTTTCTTTTCTTCTAGCTAACTTGACCTCAATCTTTAAGACACAGGGGAAACCTCACCTCCTCTGGAAAGCCTATATAGATTTTTTTCTCTGTCTTAACTGCCTCTTCTCTGTTTTCCATTAGAACTTCTGCTGTCCTCCATCAGAGAATCTGTTACTTCCAGTTGAATGTTGTTTTACTTTTCTATATCACCGACTTTGTGATTTCCTTGAGGGTAGGATTATTAACCTGTATCTTCAAGGCCTAGTACGGTTCTTACACATAGAGCCCAATAAATGAGTAAGTAGTAAAAATAGTAATAATAATAATGACATGACAATAATCTGTATATTGGATGCTTATTCTGTATAAGCACTTCATGTGTGTCACCAACTTTAGGAGGTTGGTACTTCCATCATCCCTATTTTTTTTAAGTTTTTTTTTTTTTTTTTTTTTGTTATTGTAGTGGTAGATGGATAGCATGCCTTTATTTTCTTATTTTTGTATGTGGTGCTAAGTATTGAACCCAGTGCCTCACATGTTAGGCAAGTATCCTGCCACTGAGCCCCAGTCCCTATTTTTCAGATATTAAACTGAGGTATGTACTGTTGTATGTTATTTGCCCAAGATTGCAGAGCTATGTATGATTGGGCCATTCAGTGAAAATCATAAATAAAATGAATGGCATTAGGTACCAAGGACTCCAAAGAAATAGAAGGCATGGTCTTTATCTCCATAGAACTTATGATCTGGAGATGGGCACATAGAAGACAGATATGTTAACAAGTAATTAGGCCATGGGATTTATAGTTATTGTAGCTGATTTTTAGCACTGAATGATGTTTCATTAACTGTCCTAGTGCTTTATCTGCACTTATTTAGACCTTATAATGATTCTAAGTAGTAGATATTGTTATTACCCCACTTCACAGGTGATGAATTTGACACCAAGAAAATGAGGTAATTTCTCCAAGATTGCATGTCAAGTAAATGGGTAGTTCAAGAACAGTACACAAACCTAAGCCCAAATGTCCTTAACGTTCATATTCAGAAGGCAATAAAAATAAGGTACAACCAAAAGAACACTGTTCATTCAGACCTGGATCAATCAGATGCTCTAGAAAGTCTTTGTAGACTTCCTCTGATTTAGCTGTGTCTTGTCTGGTTCCAAGTAAAACCTCTGCTTAATTCCATCAGAGAACCTCAGTTTACTTTGCAGGATGAGGGTGAATAGAAATGGAGAAGGGAACTGCAGCAGGAGTGAGGCAGGCTCAGGAAGCTACAGGGGAATGCTAAGGTTTGGGTATGTTTTGTCCTCCAAAGGTCTGTGTCCTAGAAGCTTGTCCCACTGTAATGATATTGAGGTGGTGGGAGGGAGTACTATAGTTCTCTTAGGACCTGGTTAGCTCTCATGAGATTGGCTTGTTATAAGACAGAGACCCTTGTCCCTCCCCATTATTTTGCTGTTTCTCTCACCACTTGAGGTCTTCTACATATATTGCCCTTGCTTGAGTTTCCACAATGATGCCATCTGCCATGTTGTGATGCAGCCAGAAGGCCTTTACTAGAGGCTGAAAAGAAGGGGTCTTCCCAGCTTGCACTTTCAGCCTATAAAACTGTGAACTAAATAAACCTCTTTAATTCTTAAAGAACCCAGCTTAAGCATTTTGTCGTAGCAACACAAAATGGACTAAGACAGGCACATTGAGAGAACAGAGAAGAGTTGACTGTTGCCATGTGTGTAGGTGATGACAGTGGAACAAAAGTGAGGAAACTAAGAAACAAATCGCTTTGACCTTGAGTCTTACTGGGAAGAGTCTAGACTTTTCTCATTAGGCAGAAGGCAGTTACTGTATGGTTGTGAATCAGGTTGGACAACTATCAAGCTGGCAGCCACATGTTAAAGGGGAGTTAGGAAAGGGAAAAAGAGAGGAGCCATTAGGAAACCTCTAAGATACCTAAGGCAAAGTGTACTGGGAGTCAGAATTAGATTACAGTAATGTTTATGAATAGAGAGGAACAAACAGGAAAACAGGACAGGCCTTGACACTGGCTGATGTTTCAGTCCACTTGGGCTGCTGTAACAAAATTCCATACACTAAACACCAGGAATTTATTTATCACAGTTCTCAAGATTTCAGCAAATTGGGTGAAGGCCCAATTCCTTATAGAAAGCTGTCTTTTCCCATCTCCTCACCTGTTTTGCACCTGTTTTATAAGGGGCAATAATCCCATTTGTGCGGGTGCCACCTTTATGATCACCTCCAAAAGACTCACTTCCTAATAACATAGCCTTAGTGGTTAGGATTTCAGCATAGGAATTATGGGGTTATAGACATTAGACTACAGTGCTGGATGTGGGGGACATTCAAGGGAAGAGGTGGCAACATGCCCTAAGTTCAAAATGCATGTGTCATCTACAGTGCAGAGGAATCATGCATTCTTTCCAACTTAAAAGGGGTTACACTGGAAGATGAGGGGACTTACATGGGAATGGCACAACTAGCATGGTACTTGGGAGCATAAATGGTTGGATTAATAAGTGTAGCAGAGTAGTGTTCTCATAGTACAGTGCAGGGATTTGACATGTGTCTGTGTTTCATATACAAACAAATGTCGATGTCTTCATTTCTCTGATACTTGAGATAAGCATAAATGGAGAAAATGTGACATTTAAAGTCCATGATTCACAATTTTGGAGAATTAAAATGATTTAGGTGACCATGCATAATTTGTGTAAGTAAAATGAATTACTGCATATGCAACTTATTACAAATATGTAATAATTTTCTAAAACATAAATGTAAACCCTGGATATTTAATAGTGCTTTAAATGTGTTTACTTTTTTTCTAACTCAGCACAGTGATATAACACAACAAAAATGGGTGTCTTTTTACTGAGATTTTTTTAAAAATATTTTATTAGTCAAAGTGGAACATTCTGGTGTTTTCAGCTTATATATGAATCTTTATCTCCTCCTATTTTTAATAGATGATACCAATGAAGAAGAAGATGTTGACATGAAAGAAGACTCAGGTATTAAACTTATGATTTTTTTACTTGGGAGGGACAAGTAAGATCAGTTGTTATTATGTATATCCTATATTTTTTCAAAGAAAGACAAAATCAGGTTAGTGAAAATAGACATCATGCTCAATGTTGTAAAATAAGGAAGTAGTTGCACTAACTCTTAAGGCAAAAACAGTCACTATGCTTAGGCATTGAAATGGACATTGAGATTCCTGACACCTAAAGTAAGAATGGAACATGATGTCATAGTTAATAGAGTCATGTAATAAATCACCCCCGAAACTTGGTGCTTGGAACAACCACTTATGCTCATATATATTTTGTGCTTGAGGAATTCAGACAACGTACCAGAGATGACCTGATCATCCTGTTCATGAAGTCTGGGGCTCACAAGAGTCTCAAGAGCTGGGGGTTGGAATCATCTGAAAATTCACTTATTTACTTGCCTGGCTTATCAGCTGAAACTTTAGTTAGGAAATTTTTCTGAAATACTTGTACATGACCTCTTTGTTGTGGCTTGGGCTTCCTCACAATATGGTGGCCAGTGGCACTTCTCTTAAAAAGGTGAGTGAGTCAGAGAGAAGTTTTACTCTTCCTCAGACCCAGGATAACAAGTCCCATAGCATCTTCCATTAAGTTCTACTCTTTGGAATAGTTCACCCAGGTACAGGATATAAATATAGATTCAGTCTCTTGATGGCGAGTGGTTCTGCAGAACACATAAGACCTAAAATGTTGCTGAGGACATGTTTGGAACATACAATTTCTAGATATGGCATGTTGTTCTCATTATCTGAAATTAAGATGCATGCCAACTCCCTAAGTGTCTATAAGGGAAATCTAGTGGATAAAAGCATAGGTTCTTCCCTAAGGTAGACACTTAATATGTCCTTACTAATGAATACAATGAATACATAGATCAATAGCCCTGTATTCAGTTCTAGCTCCACCACTTATTGAGCTTGAGCAAGTATCTTTTTCTATAAACCTTATTTTATGCTTCTCACCAGATTGTTTCTTTTAAGGGATTAAATGATGTAACATACCTTAAATGTTCCTTATAGTACTTGGGCCACAGTAAAGATTCAATACATTCTTGATTTTCTCTCTCTCTCATTCCAGCAGATATTGGAAAGGTATAGCACCTAATTCTGTGGTTAAGATTCCCATGCTCTCCCTTTCAGCAACCACACTGCTCTAGCCATGAAGTAGGGCCAGATTTCAAAATTGAAATAGATGTCATGGCGGTTCTAATTTTGTGTTACCCCTTATTTGTTGCCAGAACCCCCCGTGATGACCGACAATCTCAATCTGAGCAACTCTCTTCATAGGCAGCTCTTCAAATTCTGATGCAATAGATTTCATTTGGTTAAAATGGGCCTCCTGCTTATTCAGTTAAATTTCTCTCTTCCCTGACCACCCACTATCTTCATGGAGAAATAACACCAGTTCCCTTTCTTCATGAATATTCACTGGAACAATGATCAAGATAGCTTCTATCTACTCTTCTCCAGTCCAGACATGTCTGATTTTTGTAAGGTTCTCCTATTCTCCCTCAAGGCAATGGGTTAAGAGGGCATGAGAAGTAGAGTGAGGATCTGAAAGTCAGAAGCAGGAATGAAGAGGGTGTCAGCAGCTATTGGTACCCTGCCCATGCCCCCTCAGCACTCATTGTTTTACAGTATCTGCTTTCTAGGGAAGTTCTATTGCCTCCTGGCTAAGGAGTTTTCTGTGGTCATGAAGGCAAACTCAAGGTATCAAGGAGTTAATTTCTGTGGGTTAGTAATCTAATCAGTGCTGGACAAGCGCTAGTTGATCAACAGCCCTGTAGGATATATCAGAGAAAAGTTATATTCCAGTACAAATATACTGTGAGCCCCAGATCTGAGCCTCATGTATACTTTTAGATTTTCTAGTGGTCACATTAAAGAAATAAAATGAAATGAAATTAATTTTAATAATATTTTGTATAACATCCAAAAGATTATCATTTCAACATGATCAATATAGAAATTGCATTAATTATATATTTTACTTTTTTTCAATATTGTCTTTGACATTCATAATTTGTAGACATTGGTGTGTATCTTACATTCACATTGCAATTCAAACTAGCTACATTTCAACTACTCATTGGTGATTTGTGACTAGTAGCTGTGGTATTGTGCATCATGATTTTATACCATCATTCAGAGGTCTCCAGGAGATTTGAGTCCTGGATGCCCACAGTGGGACTTATTCATTAACATACTTAGTATCAGCTGTCTTCCATCCCTACACCCTTCTGGTGCTTCCTGGGATAATCTCTCAAATTAACTGTTCGAACCCTTGCCACAGTGTTTGCTTCTAAAAGGACCAGATTTGTTACAAGAATTCTGCTTGCTTTTAAAAAACATAAAGCCCAAGGCAAATTTTCTACTAAAATTTCAATAAATCTTATTTTTAAAAGAACAATATTTTCTTAAAAATATGTTGTTGAGGAAAGGACACCCTGCCGTGGATTAATTTCCACAAATTGAAGGTTAATCTCTGCTCTTCTCATATATCTTGCTCCTATGAAGTGTCCTTGAAAGTGTCTGTCAGCCGTGGGCATACTACCCTTTTTTATTCAGCTGATATAAGAACCTTATCTTGCCATGGATCATTTGCCTAAGTGCCATAAGTACATATTTCTAGGCAAAGGGAGTTGACTTCTTAATGAGATTTAGATATCAATCCAAACCACTGAGTGATTTTAAGGAAATCATTACTAACGCTAATGCAGAGTGCACAGGGTTAGAGTCAGCATTTGAGGTCTAGGGCACTAATTGGATCATCATTTCTAATTTTAGTCCCACCAGATTTCCTGGGAGTCTTATCTCCTGCAGCTGAACACAGCTATTCAAGTCACACTTGATGGCCCAAGGATGCTAAGCCACTCAAGCCGAGTGGGCTTGGGGAGCTACTCTCCATTTCCTAATATCTGAGTGCTGAAATCATGGGGGATTTGTGTGCTGGATGGTTCCCTGGCATGCCAGCTGGCCCTGCAGACATTAGTGTGTAGGCTGGCTTCATTCACGCTAGAACATGTTTGTCCCCAGGATGCATCTGAGTTAGTGTTTCAAGACCATTAACGGCTGCCTTCCCTCTGATTTTTTTTTTCTTATATAAAAAAAAAAAAAAAAGCCGGAGGGATTTTTAAGAATGCAGTTCACACAAGTAAAGGACTACTTGAGTGAATCAACCTGCCAACAAATGCTGCTGAATGACAGTGAATAGCAAATTAAATACCAAAATACCAGTGGAGTTCTGGTAAAATGATCGAGTAGAGGAGCCCCTGTGTAAAGAGTTTGCAGATTTCTGCAAACTCTACCATGTTTTTTTTTTTTTTTAATTTATTTAATTTCAAACTACCCGACATGAAGCCAATGAATGTGAGAGTTGAGAAGAGATGGTGCAATTAATTGGTGTGAGCTGGCTTAGATCAGCCTCAGCACACCGCTGCTGAACCAGATTTTCATCAAGCATGCACTATGTGCCAATCACTTGACATGCATGGACTCATTTCATATGTACAACATTCTGAGGTAGGAAATGTTATTATCGAGGCTTAAGAGGGATTAGTTCTTGGTTAAATAACAGAGCCAGAATTTGAATCCAGATTGGCCTGACCCCAGGGTCCATGTTTGTAGCCTTCTTTCTCCTATGTCCAGACACTTATGGAACATAGAGCCAGGAACATTTCAGAAGGAGTCAGACAAGATCATTCCTCATGGTGAAGATCAGCCCTTATGAGAGATGAAAAAAGATAGACTAAATACCTAGAATTCCTTTTATGTTCTTTAATCATCATCTTTAATCCTAGCATGGTAAATGTTTCCCCATGTCCTTTTATTTCCATGGCCATGCACTGTTGAAATTGGCCCCAGTCTGAGCCAGCAGGGATAGAAAATCAGCAGCCACGTATGGCAGCTCAGTCACAACAGTGCCAGGTGCACAGCTGAGGTCCCCAAAGGGCAAAGTCCTGCTCATGGCAAAACTCCAGGTTTCCACAGAGGCAACCTAGAAAACACAGCACTCTCTCAAGGAGAAGCCTAGGGATGCTTTTGAGGAGGAGCAGGAACAATTTACCCTGTAGCTCCCCCAGTTTCCTGCTGAGCCTTAAATAGAAATCTGGGCACAGAGGCATACATATCTGTGACTTTTATTTGATTGCCTAGAATATGGGTGTCATGAAATGATACAATATTTACACCATGGGGGAATTAATATACATCCAGGCCCACTGACTACCCATGGAGCTCCCTACAACTTTTTCAAAAGTGAGGTGTTTGTACTTTGAGAATACACTCACTTCTTATCTCATTAGTGGTTTGTCCTATACCCCTCCTCATTCTCCCTGTCCAACATCAGATTTTGCAGTCCTTATTGCAAACTTACTGGTTATGCTATAGATAAATATTTTAAAATGTGGGCAAAGAGTTGTCTTTTTAAATCTTACCCACTCCCCAAGAACTCTCAGGTGGAAAACTAAGAATTAGGAATTTAAGACATCCTGATTTGGAATTGAATTTCCAGCACTGGAAACTTTCCTTTTGATCCCAGTTGCAGATGACACACTTCAGGGGCACAAAAGGATTAGAGTCTTCTCCCAGTGAGATTGCAAATGTCCCCTTGCCCATTTTATGAATCTCTTTGAGCCAGTATTTGTGCTCAGTGAGCTGTTCCAAGTATCTCATTTCTGCTTTTGCTGAACCCATTCCAAGGGTCAACATACATCTCACACCTGGTGACAGCAGTTTGTGGGGGTTGCTAATGTAGTCATTGGCAACATTTTTCACCCTGGCCATGGTAATGACCTTAGATGTGATTGACTTGCAACCATGGAATATGCTAGCCCAGTGCCCAAAACCTTTGTAGTCTATAATGCTGAAGATTTTTAATAGCACATCTATCAAATATGGGTTTTTAAAGTTGTTCTGTTCTTTTTTTAATAAATGAGAAAAGAAAAATGAGTTGCCATAGCTCTATAGTATAATTTTGGAATCCTGGCACAAGACAACAGCTGCTAAGAGAGTGCAAGTTAGGCATGGACCCCATTATATCCTGACCTTAAAGAAAGGTCTGGGTGAGGCAACTATAAAATAGAATTTAAAATAAATTTCTTATGGTACTGCTAGGCACCAAGGATATAAGAGGAATTGGGAAAGACAAGTGCCCTTGTCTCATGGAATTCACATTCTTGGGGAGAGGGGTGGAGAGGGGAAAATAAAGAAAAAAAAAAAGAACAAGATAATTTCAGATACAACTGATGGGTTTGGAAGAGACCGCCCTTGTGAGAACCCCTTAGATTAGGTGGTCAGGGAAGGTCTCCCTTGGGAACTGAATTTAATATGAGATTCAAAGAGTAAATAGAAGGCAGACATATGCACATACATATTCTAGGGGTAGGAGGGGTAGCAACAGCAAAAGATCCTGAGGCAGGAACTAGCCTTGCAGTGACTGAGGAACACAAAGAACAGGTGAGAAACAAGGCTAGGAAGGTAGATGAAGCCCATGTGAAGTACAGGGCTAGGCCATAGAGTTAGAATAGGATCTTAGTCTGAATAATGGTATTTTTAAACAGGGGAGCAACATAATCTATGTTATGTTTCAAATATCACACTGGCTGATGTGTGAAAAACAGATCAGAGGAAGTAAAGGGTAGAAGCAGAGAGATTAGCAGGCTAGAAATTAAAATTTAGAAGATTATTGCAGTAACCCAAGCGAAAGCTGCTGCTGTTTTGAGCGACTGTGATTATAACTGATGAGCAGAGTAGATAAATATGGGGTATGTTTTAGAGCAGAGTTGATAGGACTTGGGACTGCGTGGAGTGGAAAAGTAAATGAAGAGAAATATTGGGTATGGCATCTCAGGTTTTATTTCAGTTCCTACATGAGTATCACATTATACCAATCCCTGAGCTGTGCAGCACTGTACAAAGGAGAGGTTTCTAGACACCAAGTGTATGGCTCTGGCTCATGTTAAATTTGAAATGCCTGGTGGGAGTTGAGAGAAGGAAAACCATCAGGGCTGAGAGGCGTGGGGTATACTTAAATCCCAACCATGAAGGGATGTTGGGGAGTGTGAAGCTACAGGACCCAAGAGACATAGAGGGCACTATGGAGAAGGCCACTTGATAGGGGTTTTAACATTAGATTAAGGAACACAACCATCCCAAGAAGAATACCAGGATTCTAGGAAGTAAACACCCTGGCTCCCCACTGGCTAGATGTAACAGGAAGTCAAAGGACCAGGACGCTTATTAGTGCAGTCAGTGTAGTCAAGAGAGTCTAATCTCCGAGAGCAAGGTGGAGGGTGTTGGAGGGGTGGAGAACGGATCCAAGGGGCAAACAGAAGACATCCAGTATGAAATCCAAAACAAGATGTCATGCAGACAACTGAAGACATAAGCCTAGAGCTCAGTAGAAAGATCAGGGCTGGATATGTAAAAGCAATGCTTACCGGGGCACAGTGTATCAGAAGGGGATGAATTTGGAGACACTTGCCTAAAAGTATCTTCAGAATTTAATTTATTAGACTCCTTGGACAGATTTAGAAAAACATTGAGGGAAATGGGAAGCATAGTAGTTAAATTGGGGACATGTGGAAGTTGTTTTGAATCTGGATTACTAAAGAAGTCTGTAAAAAAGAAGCCATATAGTTTCAGGCCCTACCCCACCCCTCAAACATAAGATGACATTGCACTTCATCTAGCCCTACTTTGAGGACTAAGATGAAATGTACAATAACAACTGTCAATCCATCAAGTTTAACGCACTTGGAGAAAAACAATGTGTGTGTGTGTGTGTGTGTGTGTATAATTTAGGATTCCCTTATAGAAAAAAAAATTTAAAGCACTTGTCTGTAGTTTAATATGTGTATGAATCATTAATGGTGTCTACAAAAAATTGTTTTAGCTAAAGCCTTAAGTTTAAGTCTACGTAGGTTGGAGAATCACGAATCCTCGCCAAAATTTAGCTCAGCTGTGATGACAGATGATTCTGCAATTAAGATTCAGTGTGTGTGGGTTTACTAAAAAGAAAACATCTTTAAACTTCAACACAATTTTGAACTCTCCTGGTAAATATTTAAATAAGAATATATAAAATCTTTGTACTTCCAGAGGGGGTAGAGCCAAAAGGTCTCTCTCCACCCCACAAGAAGAGCAAAGCAAAGAAGCCAGAAGGTTCAAAAGACTCTAGTGAAGGTAAGTCCTGTCCTTCTTTCCTTTAGAAAATTATACCATGAAAACAAACTTCTATTTAATTTTGAATTATGTCTTTCATGTTCAGATATTCTTAAGGTTTCAAAGAATTACAGAGCATTTTTGTTATTCTTTCCTAATATATTTACTATCCTCTGCATGTGAGGATGGAAAATCAGATTTGGATGTTTTTGTTAAGGTAAAAACCAGATTTTATGTTTTGTGGGGTTTGTTTGTTTGTTTTTGTTTTGTACTGGAGATTTCAACCCAGGGGCACTTTTCCACTGAACTACATCCCCAGCCCTTTTTGGTTTTTATTTTGAGATAGGATCTCACTAATTTGCTTAGGGCCTTGCTAAGTTGCTGAGGCTGGCCTTGAATTTGCAATTCTCCTGCCTCAGCCTCCTTAGCCACTGGGATTATAGAAATGTGCCACCACACCTGGTGTAAAAACCAAATTTTAAAAGTCCATGTTCTCAGTATGTACTTTCCGTCTCTGTCAAGTGAAAAACTGTGGGAAGTGCTTACAAGTTATGTGTTCTGAAGCTGTGTGGAGATGAAGGTCAAGACTGACACATGAAGATCAGTGTGGCAGCAGTTGGCTTCTTGGCATAGTTTATCTCATCAATACATACTCAGGCTTTCCAGAATCAAGCCTCAGCTGTGAATGCTGGAAACATTCTGTCTTTAATGTTCTCTTTTATTTTCTAGAAGCAGTGCATCTTTATGTTTTTGCACTGGAATGGGCAGATCCAATTTTGTTCAGTTCTATAAAGAAATAATGCTCCTCTTTAAAGCACTGGTACAACATCCAAGTCATTGAAATGTTTTTTGTAAAAATGTGGACAGGGTATTTTTTTTCAAGTGAACCTTAAACCTAAGCATATCCATACACTTCTAAAAAGGAACCCACTTACGTCTCCTACTTTCTTGCCTGGAGCCCCATTTCTTTGGTGAAATGAAGAGTATGGTAATGCTGATAGAGTCAGTCTGGGTCTTAAGGAAGAAGATGCTAAGATGAAAGCAAAGTAGCAATTATTTATAGGGGGTAATGCTTGTGAAGAGCAATGGCAGAGGAATAAGTGGGGGGAGAAGGAGAAGGAAAGGGAGAGAAATGAGGGGAAAAGGTGAGTTAGGAAGATCCTCACTTAGCAGTACCATGGGAGAAATCCTGGGGTGGCCCAGTACACAGACTGGTCATTAGAGGAGTCTTATATGAAACAGGAATGACTAGTAGACTCTAGTATTCCACTTTCCCATGCTGTCACTGGTTGGAAGCTGCATGGTGGAAATGTGGCCTTGGTATGAACCCAAGACTGCAGTGGATCCTTAAATGCTAGATGATGTCAGCTTATTTCTCTCCTAGCAGCAGGTTGTTGCTTGAATAGAGAGTTTGAGCAGCACCAACTGTGAATGCACAGCATCCTCATGAGTGTTGTGGGTCCAGGTTGATAAGTGATAACACTGCTCTCACCCTCCTCTGGGTCAGAACCAATTGAGAAGGCAAAGCTGGAAGAAAGGTGAAAATCAAGATACTAGCTTTATTCCTAACTCTGTTAAACTGGAGCTTCTGATCACCCTGCCTCAGATAAGCTTCCCTGCCAGAGACGTCTAACCTTTGATTCCTTCATGAGCAAGTGTGTAGGTGTCCTCAGCTGTCTGAACAGAGGTTGCCCTGGTGAGCTCATTATATAAAAAACAATCCAGGACATGCCTTCCCTGTAGGCAGGTGGGTCTGAGAGAGACAAGGTGGGCTGTTCCTTCTGAGCTCACTAGAAGTGAGGAGCGATGGAGGACATAAAGACATAGCAATGGATGTTCTTTCCCTTTCATGCAAAAAGAGCAAGGGATGAAATTCCCTACTAATGGTAGAGAATGGAACTAATATGCATAAAATGCCCAGCATAGCGGTATGGCATTCTGTTACTGATTAATATTATTCTTAGTACTCTCATAATCAGGACAATGAAACGTGCTTAAACATTTAGAAACATTTAGCAAAAAACACTTAGAACCATGGAGAAGGCCAGCAGTTCAGTTCTGCCTGGCCCCAGATGATGAGCTTCATTAGTAACCGAAGGGGAGAAGAGCCAGGGTGTCAGTCTCACTGTAATTAGATCATTGAGTGAATGGTCTCTGAAGGTCATGCTTAGGAATTGAGTTAGAAGCAAAACAATTGCTTTTTCTCTAGAGAGGAACATTCACCTCACTGAATGTTTCTCATCCAGTGCATGATCTATGTCGAGGAGTGTTTTCCAGAGCCTGAGTCTGTTGTCGTTACTGAATCCCACAAAGTGTGTAATAAATGGTAGCAGTTGCATCGCCTTTAATTAAGAAGGGATTCTTCCAGGTTGCTCCTTACAATGTGCGAAAGCTTCTTTCACTTCTTAAATAAATCGCTGTGTTTAGGAAAGTCATCCGCTAATCCTAATATGACTCAGTGATAAAGCTTCATTTCCGCCAAATATGTGATTTTGGAATCTGCTCTGAGTCATAAAGTCTAAGATGAAAATGTGATAACTGTGGGTTTGTTTCCAGGGACACTGACTGTCGCATCATGGTGAAATGTAAGCGTTAGTCATTCTCCAGAAACATGGGAATTGTGCTTTTGTTCCTAAGACGGCTTCAAAGCCAAATTAAAAAAAAAAAAAAAAAAGTAGAAATCACTGGGGAAGAAATGAGAAGAAGTATAATCTGACAGGCAGTGGCAGATGATTCCATGATATGGTGCTTATTATTTATCAATGTTTCTATTTTGACAAAATAACCTATGTACCCGAATTCACACATTATTCTCTTGCATACCTTCATTTCCTGTCATAATACAGAGACACAATCATTCTTTCCCACTTAGTATGCAAATGAAATAGTATATCTCTGGATGGAGAGGCACATTTTAATGTGGATCATGACCCTTCTTTCTAGATCTTCCTCCCATTTTATAGTTATTGGTCTTTTCTAGCATGGTGCACTCTCTTGCATTTTTCCAGTAGGAGAAGCTTATTTTAGATCCCTTCATTTAACGCCCCATCACTTTTTTCCCCATCTTCCTTCTCTCTTCCCTTGGAGTTCCCCTACCTGCTTCCCACCTTCACAGAGACTACTGATTGCCTCAGTTTATCTTGAAACCCACATTCTCAGAAAGGATCATAGAAATAAACTCACATAGATTCTTCAGCATGTATAATCATAATAGCTACATTTAAACCCAGAAGAATTTTGTAAAAGTACAAGCTGCAAATGGCTCTTGAACTTACCCAAGTACATGCAGTGTTAGTGTTGCAATCTCTTCTCTCTCTCTCTCTCTTTTTTTTTTTTAAGAGAAATGACATAATCTCTGCAATCTTCTTTCCTTTCTCCCTTCTGGAAATTAGAACAAATTTTTTTTTTTTTTGAACCAGGGATTGAACTCAGGGACACTCGGTCACTGAGCCACATCCCCAGCCCTATTTTGTATTTTATTTAGAGACAGGGTCTCACTGAGTTGCTTAGGGCCTCGCTAAGTTACTGAGGCTGGCTTTGAACTCGAGATCCTCCTGACTAAGCCTCCCAAGTCGCTTGGATTACAGGCGTGTGCCACCACGCCCGGCCTAGAACAAATTTTTTGAAGGATGAAATGTTGCCAACATTACAACTTTAACTGAGGGATTATTGCTTCAGAAAATATTTTGTTAAACTATTGAACATCAAAACTACAAATATGACAATTTCTAAAATCTATTTTTTATACTGTGAACTTTTACATAGTTTTTTTTTTATTATTTTGACTAAGATCTTGTGGACCACAGTATACTTTGATCTGACCACCACTACACAATGTCTACAATGAAATCATTAGTAATTTCATACCACAGATTGCTTGGTTGGCATCTGATATAAGTGAATCCAACAAGTCATAAACAGAATTGTTTGAAAAAAATCTGATTAATACCAGTTGTATTACTTCTAATTCTCAATAATTTAAACCAATTTCTTTCTTCTTAAAAAATCAATTAAAAAAATATCAAATATTACTTAGCCATAAAAAAGAATGACTTTGTAACTTTTGCTGGTAAATGGATGGGTCTGGAGACTATCATGCTAAGTGAAATAAACCAATCCCCCAAACCAAAGGTCAAATATTCTCTTTGTGCCAGGTACTGTGGTGTATGCCTGTAATCCCAGTGGTTCAGGAGGCTGAGGCAGGAGGATCGAGAGTTCAAAGCCAGCCTCAGCAAAAGCAAGGCGCTAAGCAACTCAGTAAGACCCTGTTTCTAAATTAAAATACAAAATAGGGCTGGGGATGTGGCTCAGTGGCCAAGTGCCCCTGAGTTCAATTTCCAGTACCTACCCCCACCCAAATGTTTTCTTTGATATGCAGATGCTAACACACAATAAGGGGGTAGGAAGGGAAGAATAGGAGTTCAGTGGATTAGACAAAGGGGAATGAAGGGAAGGGAGAGGAAATGGGAATAGGAAAGACAGAATGAATTGGACATAATTTTTCTATGTTCATTGATGAATACAACACAGTGAATCTCTGCATCATGTACAACCACAAGAATGGGGTCCTAATTAAAATAAGTTATACTCCATGTATGTATAATATGTCAAAATACACTCTACTGTCATGCATATCTAAAAAGAACAAATTAAAAAATAAAAGAATGTCATAGAAAACTTGGCACCTTTAATAAAATCTGCTTTTCACATAGTTTCATCCTTCAGAATTAAATCTAGGAGTTCCTTTACTCAAAGTCTCTCAGGCTTTATTTGCTTGAAAATGTTGTTAGGTTTCATTTTTCATTTTCATTCTAAAGGATGTATGTCTAAGTAAAGATTCAAAGTGCATGATCATTTTCTTGCAATATTTTGCAAATATTACAAATTCGGTGGTTGCTAAGAAGTTATCTTTCAGTTTATTTGTGACTTTTTTTTAGTTATCTGTCTTTTTCCTCTGGTTCTTTTGACAATCTCCTCTATCTTTTGTGTTCCATGGTTTAACCATGATAAGCTGGTATGAGTTTATTTTTATTTATATTCTTAGGATACTAAGAATGTAAAGAAATACTTAGAATACTTAGAATACAGACAATATCTGTACTTCCTGGATCTATAAATGAGCCTCTTTCTTTAGTTCTGAAAAAATTCCTCACCTATTCCTTAACTGAATATTGCCTCTCTACGACTTTCTATTCTTTGTCTTTTATGACCTTTAGTCCACGTTGCATTCTCATTTTGATTCCTCACAAGTTTTTTTAAATTTCTCATTCAATTTGATAATTTTCTGCTCTGCTCTATTTAATCCAATGTTTAACTTCACTGAATTTTTTATTTCAATCATTATCATCTTCGTTTAATGTTTTATTTGGTTACTTTTCAAATATACCTGACTATTCTTTTATTTAATTAACATATAAATATCTTTAAAAATAATCTAGGTCTGAAATTTTAATTTCATCTGGGCACGTTTGAGTTGTCAGTTTATTGTTTCTATAAAGTCAGACATGGTTATTTCCTTCTGTATTTTATCTGTTCAATTGTCATATTGCTTATCTGTGAGGACTTTTTGAAGTTGGCTTAAGAGCTCATTTATTTACACTGACTTTTCTGAAAATTCCTAAAGATATTACTAATTTGCAGATACCTTAAATTCTTATTTGGCTTAGAGTTTTGTTTTTGTTTTGTTTTGTAATAGTTCTTAAACCCATTTTAGTGTATGAGTAAGACAGGGAAATCTTAACAGAGACTTTTTTCTTCCTTTTTCCATTCTGTCACAAATGCTAAACTTGACAGGCAAATTTCCTCTGTATTCAAGACCCCAGGTCTGGTCCTCCCATGTCTCATACATATGACTCACTCAAACTCTACCTAGCGGTTCTCAAAAAATATTCTTGAATATATATCACTAGTATCACCTGGGAATTTGTTAGAAATAGAATTCTAGGATTCATCCCAGAAATACTAGATCAGAAACCTGACATGGGGCCCAATAATCTGTATTATTAAGAGCTCTCCAGGTGATTCAGATGCATGCTCAAGTTTGATAACCTCTGTTCTTAAGTGTAGACTTCTGGGATTGGCATATGCCAAAAACAAACACTGACTTCTATGAGTGTTTACAATTCTTATTTCAGACTCTTTCATCATTTTGGTTTCTAAAGATTTCCCCTATATATGCACCAGCTCAGTCATACATTCAAGAATCAGATATGTATATCATATGTAGATACAGATATATAGATATGTACATCATATGTAAATATAGATAACACATCTGCAAATAAATATACAATCACACTTGTATATATACAAACATATGTATGTAACACATTCTAGATATATATATATGAATTCTTATATATTTTAAAGAAAAAGCATTTCAATTAAAAAACTAGTCAGACTTTATGCTGCTTAGTTTAGTGGAATGTTCATAATAATAATATTCTCCATACATACATCTCCAAAGTTTTCAGTGCCTTTCTGGTAAGGAATGTCACTTTTCCATCATATTTTTACAGAAAGCACTAGCATTTTCATTCTTGCTCTACATACCTTTGCATACGTACTCAACAAGCATACCTGGGGTGCTCAGTCTTTAGGATACCAAACCTTGAAATGTTAAATCAAGCAGCCTGATACCACACTTTAAAATATTGATGATCCCTTTTGTTAAATGAAATTATATTGGAATAGTTTGGAAACTAGAAAGCACTATACTAGTGTGAAGGTTCTAATGTTGGCATTAGAGTTGTTATTAATTTTTTTACTAAAATACAATTTTCTGAACACATGAACCATTTGTGGAATGTCCCTCGCATTTCCAGAGAAGCAGAATTTTTTTCTCTATGCTATTATTTTCTCTGCATATTGAAGTATCATGTGACAGGCTGCTTTGTGAGTGACTGGACAGAAGGGACATTCTATCTTTCAGAATGCCATGCAGCAGTTCATGCATTATATTCATAAGCATGATCTTTAATTTAATTTTTTTGACAAGTGCAGTGAAGGGTAAAATCAGGCAGTCATAATTTTGACTTTGCCATCACTCAGACGAGCTTAGTGATTGACCAGCTTTTAAGGAATAAAAGCAGGAATGAGGAAAAGCAGCTTTCTCATAAAGAAAAGCTTTGTTTTATCCTCTAGATCTTAAAATACTGAGCAAAATGTAAATTTCTGTGGCAAGAATCACAGTTCAATAAACGCCTATGGCACCATCTTGCTTTAATTATACTCTTTCTATTCTGCTTGATGCAAGGCTGTTCTTAGCTATCCTCTATCACAAATTAGTAGAATCCAACAACCTATTTCATTTACTCATTCAACATTGCAGAATCAGCTCTCGAATTTCAAATGGAACTTAGAGAAAGTGACTTCTGTGGCATTTTCCATAGTGAGAAGAACTGAACCTACCTGGGGAAGAGTAACCACAGGTCTTGTTTGACCAAAAACCATTCCAGTTTATACCTGTTGTCATTGTTGCTTATTAGCAATCCTGCATTTCACTCTTGGGGGTGCCCTAGTTTAGATGATAACATACATGGATCCCCCTGTCCATAAGGAGTTTGGTTCAGCAAGAGCATGAACAGAGCTCGATTGTCCAAGTTCTGCTTCCTACTTGGGCAGTTTTTTCTAACCCCAAACTCATTTTCTCTTACACTAAAATGGAAGGTAAAAGCCTACTGTGTGGGACTGTAGACTTTTTATATAGAAAGCACCTGGCACATTAGTAGAACAGAAGAGCCAGCGGAAAATCTTCCTTCTACCAAACCCTCACTTACTTTGTTTAGCAATGCTTAAAATTCCTTTTAATATGAATGAAATATTTTGCAAATAGAGATAAGGTTTGAAATACATTGATTCACTTTCATATCTTACCAAGTTTTACTCTCTCTCTCTCTCTCTCTTTTTTTTTTTTTTTTTTTTTTTGTTCACTCAGTGCATTCTGCCCTCTTCCCTTCCCAGAGCTTACCCCCACCAATTGCATTAATTCCTGACCCAAGCAGACTTTCTCCCAGTTTAACCTCTCCTTCCCAACCTCAGTGCTCCTTATCTTTGAGTTCAGTTTCAGAAGAAACTACCCTATCCCCAATATTTACACAACTACATACCTCAATCTTTCTTCAACCTGTACTTACTGCCTCTAAAACTTTCTGTAGAGCACCAGATTAGGCAGGGGCATGAAGTAGGAAGGGATTATTGGCTATCAGATCAGATCTTGCCACTAAGACATTCATTGCCTGGCACCCATGGTCCCTTGAGATCTACTTCTGTAAGATACTAGGGGCAAGGATCTCACCTCTATTCTGAGGGTGGGTTTTATAGGCATAAAGCCTAAAGTCTAGCTGAGTGTTTCTCAAAATGTGGCTGATAGAACCATATGAGGGTGTTCCCTAAAGCTCTTCCACTGAATCTTTAAAAAAAAAATTTTTTTAGACGTTGACAGACCTTTATTTTATTCACTTATTTATATGTGGTGCTGAGAATCAAACCCAATGCCTCACACATGCTAGGCAAGTGCTCTATCACTAAGCCACAACCTCAGCCCCTCTTCTAGTGGATCTTCAAGGTCAAAATGGTTTTCATGTAGCTCTGTGCTCCCAGAAGTCTCTAGTACCCGGAACACAGTGTGAATGGGACCCACTGGTGTGCAAAGTGATGGTACTGCAGAGATACCCACAGCATCCCTCTTCCACCCACAATCACAAAGATTCCCACCACCATCCATGCATTCTTCCATATACTTTTGTTAAATACTACAGTAGTTCCCTTTATCTGTAGTATTACTTTCCTAGGTTTCAATTATGAACCATGGTTGAAAAATATTAAATAAGTAATTCATTAGTTTTAAGTAACTTTTACTTAACAGCATATTGTTATATAATAATGCTATCTTATTACTAGTATTATTGTTAATCTATTACTGTGCCTAACATATATTATACCTTATCATAGGTACATACCTATGTTATAAAATATTCCATAATGAGAAGGGCTGAACCTATCTGGTAGAGGAAAAAGCATAGTATATATAGGTTTCTCTACTATCTAAAATTTCAGACACCCACTGGGGGTCTTGGATCAGATGTCTCATGGATAAGGGGATACTACTCTATTTTACAATGTGTACATTGTTGTAGGCACTAAATAAACACACACACACACTTTCTTGGGGCTTACATGTTAGGGTATGTGTGTGGGGGGGTAAGTTTTGGCAGATTCATAAAAACATGCAAGTCATAAGAAGCAAAATTTCAGTGTGACAGCAGAAGTCTGAGCAAGGAGGAGAATGACTGGAGTTAGATCCCATAGAGGAGTGGGTCCCGCATGTGAATGTGCATCAGAATCACCTGAAGATGCACTAAATCTGGGTGCATGATTCTATTCCCAAAGTCTCTGATTCAGTAGGCTTGAGAGGTCCAAAAATTTGCATTTCTAATGAGCCTCCTGGTAATGATGCTGTTGTAGGCTGGGAAGTCTACTTTGAGAATCAGTGTTTGGGGTATCATGGGCTGCTGTAAGACATTGGCTTTTTCTCTCTGTGAAATGGGAATAGAATATTTGAATCAAAGGGATGTGCTCTAACTTACATTTCAAAAGGAAACTTTTGGTTATAGTGTTGAGAATAGACTAAGGACAGAAATGGGGAGGCAGCCTTTTAGAGTCAAAGATACTGGTGGTTTGACCCCCAGTTGCAGTAAAAGAGTGAGAATTGGTCTAATTCTAGATGTATTTTAAAGGGAAAGTCGAATTCACTGATATATTGGATGTGACAAGGAGACTAGGATTAGTCTTTTCATCTTCTCCACAATTGCTGAATCCAGAATAGAAATTGTACCCTGATTATACTTAATTCAAACTATATAGGAAAAAGAATTCTTCAGCTGCATGCAATGGCACACACCCATAATCCCAGTGGCTGGGGAGGCTGAGACAGGAGGATCATGAGTTGAAAGCCAGCCTCAACAATGGTGAGGTGCTAAGCAACTCAGTGAGACCCTGTCTCTAAATAAAAATACGAAATAGGGCTGAGGATGTGGCTCAGTGGTCGAGTGCCTCTGAGTTCAATCCCAGTACCAAAAAAAAAAGAGAATTCTTCAGCATTCTTATCCTCCTTCATCACTATTAGGGTACTTCTTGCTCACTCTACCCCAGCCCACCCTGAGACTAAATTTCTAAGCAAACAAAAGTAAAATTTTTGGACATGAAGAAAATTATTATATAAAACAACAAAAAGTGAAAATGCAAAAATATTAACAAAGAAGACAACTAAGTACAAAGAAGATTATTTTGGATGACTTAGATACTACAGATTCCCATATGGCCTCTCCATGAAAGGTGTTTATCATTGTGTCAGTCACTTTCCAATGTAAGGGACTGTCATGGAATTACTCTTATTTATGATTATCAAGCTTAGAAAAAAAGGAGAAAAGAGAAGAAGGAGGAAAGAAGAGAGGGAGGAGGGAGGAAAGCTTAAAAAGAATCCTGAACTAGGAATCAGGTCACCTGAACTGTATTTTTATCTCTCAAATGTATGATTCAATTCTTCATGTAATGTCTGAGGTCCCTTTTGCATATCACATTCTATAATTGCACATAACCATGAAAACTGGTTCTTTATGAGCTCTTTCCATCATGCCCAGTAAATATTTACATCTTTAATTTTAAAACTCTGAGTCATGCTTTTAATGGCCAAGTGAACCTCTGAGAATATCTGGGGTATCCCTCTTCATTCATAGATATGGAAACTTTCTTTTAAAATTCCTCCTAAATTATCTAGAGGTCTTATGAAAGATGATAGTGAGTTAGCTATTAAAAAACAAAGGAAAAGGTAATTTTATCAGGGCATATACAGTGGTTCTCCTCATAATAAGTTAAAAGGTATTTTTCTTTAAATCTTACAGATATCTGTGAATAATTCAGACAGCATGTGTTTAACCATTTGTCTATTTTGATTTATAAAACTAAGGATAAAAATGAGTTGTTCATATGCATTCACTTTTGTTTTATTGAAAACTCATTTCTTTGGTTTGTAGAGTTTAAACATTAGAATGATCCCCCACCCAGTGCTGGCACCATGCCTGCAGGATGTTTGAGTGCTTATAATATTGGGTACTAATTTTTCTACAGAGAAAGGGTTTGTTTTGCTTTGTCTTTAAAGAAAAGAATTGCTTTTTAAACAGTATTGGATTTCCACATTAGGATTTTGCTGCTTTATTTCAAAATTTCAATTTTCTAGTTATAGCAAAGTTGTGCTTTCTTACTATACCAGAGAGAGCTTTAAAACTGTCCACCTACATGGGAATTACCTGGACACACGCCACACTCTCTAATGCCTAGCTGAAGTATGCCCATTCTCTCCTAACTCTTGTCATCTGGAGCCATCTGAGACAGTCTTAGGGAATGATTTCACCTCCAGGGATCACCCCACCAGAGGAGTGATACGCAGAAAACCAGGGTACTGTATTCTCCCTGGGTAATGATGTTCGCAGATCTACTTGAATCATTTCTCAATTCTCCATCCTGAGAATTCCCTGCTGACCTCTAACAGTAGATGCTGCTGGCAGGAGGAAAGTAGACACATGGTGTAGAAGGAAGGGGCAGAGGGATGGAAGGCTGGCTCTAAAATGTGTGGTGAAAGTGGGGCAGTTTTGGCTGAGTGCTTAGTAACCACTTGCAAACTGCTATTCTTAGGGGACCTTCTCATTCCTTCAGTCTAGAGCAGCCACTGTGATGAATGCTGAAAATGCAGACTCCTGTACCTGGTCTTAGCCCTCCACCAAATCAGAAAGCTGCATCTTTGGAGCACCATTTCTATTATCATTTATTTTGTTTTGTTTTAAACAATCTCAAATTTATAGCAAATTTGCATGACATGTAAAAAAAAAAAAAAAACCATTTTTCCTGAACTGTTTGAGAATAGGTCGTCAATCTGAAGTCCCTCTCAAATATTTCACTGAGCATTTTCTACAAATATGAGCATTCCTCCTACACATAAGCACAATGAAAGAGATCAAAATCAATACACAAACACAGATTGCACTACTATTCTCTAATTTTCAGACCCCATTTAAGTTTTGCAAATTTTTCCAATGATGTCCTTTATAACAAAAAGATCCCGTATGAACTGTGTTCAATTCTGTTGTCATGCCTCTTTTCTCTCCCCCAGTCTGGAACAGTTTATCTGCCTAAATTTGACTTTAATATTCTTGACACTTTGGGAGAGTATATGTCTATTATATTGTAGAGTGTTTTCAGTTTGAGTTTGTCTGAGATTTTCTATGTCTAGATTGAAGTTTATGCTTCTGTACAGAACAATCATAGAAGTCATGGTGTGTTCTTTTCACAACATGCTATAAAGTGTGCATGATGTCAGTGTCTCATCAGTTTAGTTTTCATTTTGATGATTTGATTAAGGTGGTGTCTGAAAGCCTCCTCAACTTTTTCCTCTATTTTTAATTAATGAATATCTTAAAGGAAGTTACGTTACAACCATGTATATATTCCATTACTCATTGAACTTACCATTTATTTATTTGTACCTTTCATTATGAGTTCATGGTTTCCTGTTCTGTCCAATGAATCCATTGGACAGATGAACTATGCCCAAGACCTGGCATAACAACTTGAGAGATATTATCTAAAATAGACTAGTCAACTGATCTTAATAGTTAAAGAGGAAAAGCAGCTCATGAGACCATGCCTTCTCCACCACTTCCTCCAACTGCCTAAATGCTCTTCTGTAAACCTTCCATTATAGCAGTGACCATGACAGCAAGTTACCAACCTTGATTAAACCTTTCAGAGTACAGCCCAGTGTGGTATGTGGGAGGATGAGAGAGAGCACCAAGATATATTTGGGGCTTAGGGTTTCAAAACCTCTTTGTTCAGTCCTGTTACCAAATTTTGCTTGTTCTTTGTATAATACCAAATCAAAATATCGGCAAAGGGTTAATACACATCTGTCCACATGAGCTTGAATTGGTATCTATTCTTTTTTCTTTCTGTAAATATGAAAATACACATTAAGGGAGAGATTATTTTTTCACTGGCCAAGTTCATCGTGGTGTCAAAGTCATATTCCTGACTGTCCCCCTTGTTCGTTCCACTGGGTAGATGCTTTCCTGGATTAACCTTCAGAGCTACCACCTGTTCCACAGAGACAGAGATCTAAGGGTAGAGGTCAGGAAGAATTTTAATAAGGCTTGTGTGTGTAGTCTCGCTCTTTGACTTTCCTGATCAATTCTCCAGCTTTCTTTGTGCCTTAAGACTCTCCTCTAGGGATTTCATTAACTGAAACCCCTCAACCTCAAACTTTGGACTGATTAACAATTGTTAATTGTCTCCCCCAACTGTGAAATTTTAATATCATAAATATACTGTATATGTTCATGTGCTTTGGTCTTTTGGAGGGCATAGACTATTTTATAAAATAAGTTTTGTAGGATATTTATTGCTGTGCCATGAAGAAATGTTTGCCCTCTCCCTACATTGAGAAGGCATAGACTAGCCTGCTAGAAATTGATCACAAAAGATTGGGAGAAGGGAGCATTAAGGACACTTATTCTCCTTGACCCTTGTGCCAGACAGCAATAATTATCTTCCTGTACCCAAGGAGACAACACTTGCAGATGAACCTCTCCACCTCTAGCTATCACTAAGTTCTGGTTAACCATTTCTCAGGGCAAAAGGTGGTAATCGTTTCCCTCTATTGCTGACCCTGTGGATCTTCAATGTCCTTTTTTAAATTTTTTTTTATTTTTACATACTGCATTTTGATTTACTATACACAAATGGAGTACAACTTTTCATTTCTATGGTTATACATGTTGTATATTAACACCATTCATGTAATTATACATGTACATAGGGTAATGATGTCTGTCTCTTTCCACTGTCCTTTTTCAATTTCCTTTATTCTGCCTGCATCTTTTTAAATGTCCCTTCATTAAACTCTTCACACTTGTTTGAATATACCCCTACTTCCTACTGGAACCCTGGATAGTCTTTTTCTGTTGGAATCTCTTTCACCATCACCATCTGTGACCTAGTATCTTCGCTTTTACATTGCTATGATCCAAAGACCTGACAAGAGCAACTTAGAGGAGAAATAGTTTATTTTGGTTCATGACTGAATCCCATGACTCTGGGCTCAAGATGAGCTAGCATATCATGACAGAAGGGCACAATGTAGGAACGCAGCTCGGGATATGTAAACAAGGAAGCGGAGAGAGAGCCCTCCACTCACCATTGACAAACTATAAATCCCAAAGGCACACCCCCAGTGACCTACTTCCTCCAGTCATTTCTGCCTATCTGCCTACAGTTACTATCCAGTCAATCCATATCAATGGATTAATGTACTCATTAAGTTACACCTACCATAATCTAATCATTTCACCTCTGAAAATTCTTGCAATGTCTCACACATGAGCTTTTGGGGAAAACCTCATATCTAAACCTTAACACCTAACCTCCAAGTCTGACAGTTCCACTTCAACCACCTTCTATATTTACTCTCTTTTCTCTCCCCTTTCTGGAGCTCTTTAACTCCTCATTCAGCAGCAATGTACATCTTTTAAAATGCATGATTGTGGTGGTGGTTTGGGTTTGTTTTGCATCCTTCTTATTTTTCCCCCTTTGTTGTGTTTTCAGTGTTATTGCATGAATATATGTGTGAATATGAAGCCATGTCATCTTAAGCACCTGCATGCTTGAAGTTCCTCTTTCTTAGCTTTAAGAAGAGTCACCCTGGCAGTTCTTATATACTTTCTCCACATAGGTTGGCAAAAGCAGATGTCTGTCACAGGTACAATTCTGTGAATGCATAACAAATCACCCTAAAACATGCCTGCTTAAAATTATGACATTTATTTTGCCCTCACACCTACCAGGCGAGGCAAGGCTCAGCATGTATAGCTTGTCTCTGTTGTACTCGACATCTGCTAGGATGGCTCAGAAATTAGAAGATAGAGTCATTTGGAGGTTCCCTCACTTACTTGCCTGAACCCTGGGCTGAGAAGACAAACATCTGAAGGCTGGAGCACCTGGAACTTCTCACACTTTCTTTAGCTTGATAGAGTCTCTCCATGTGATCTACCAGGTTCAGGGCTGTCTAACTTGTTAGACAGATCTCCCAATTACTTACTTCCGGAAAAAAAAAAAAGCTGATTGGAATCCATATCACCCTTAAGTTGACTTAGCCTCAAAAGTCATTTGTGTTGTTTTGACCACATTCTATTGGTTGAGGTGCATAAATCCTCCCAGGTAGACCCTGTTTCTTGATGGAGAGTATCATAGTCACATTGCAAAAACACAAAAAGTAGGAAAATATATAGGATCACATACATACTGGTGCAGCAGTTTTGGAAAACACAGTCTTCTCCAATATCCATCATACTTGCCTACATAAGTTAATAACAACTTTTGAAATCTGGTGGAATGAAGTTCAGATAACCTACTGGAGACTATTAATGGAAAGCAAGTGAAGACAGGAAATTGTGAGTATGGAAGTCAATATCTATTTTGCATAATCATGGGGCTCATCATTCAAGAGTTAGGAGATCCAGAGTGGATACAGCTGGGGAAATTAAAACTCTAGATTCCTAGCTGTGCATGATGGTGCACACCTGTAATCCTAGCTGTTCAGGAGGCTGAAGCAGAAGAATTGCAAGTTCAAAGAGAGCCTTAGCAACTTAGGGATGTTCTAAACTCAGTGAGACCCTGTCTCTAAAATTAAAAAAAAAAAAAAAAAAAGGGCTGGGGATGTGGCTCAGGGTTAAGCACCACTGGGTTCAATCCCTGATACCAAAACCCACCCACCCCCCCCCAAAATAAAAATGGAACTCTGGATTCCTGTCTATGCCGATTGACCTTTAAAGGATTTAGGCTTTATGATCTGGATGCCTCTTCTAAAACTTCTGGTTCTGTAAAAGGTTGAAGTTCAGTTATATGTACCCCATCATCATAGACTCACCATTTGTATTTCTTGCTTGAAGTCACTCTCCTGAAAAATCTGCTGACTCTAAATTCTATTGCTTTTGCTGAGAGGACAGTCACACTCTGCTGTCTATGCAGCTCTACTAAATCAAGTGTGGGCTTCAAGTATTCAATGGCACCAAGCGTTAATTCAAGAATTATTCTTCCTTTGTGTATGAAAATTTGCATTTTGAATATGTGCCATCAAAGAAGTAATAGGAAATTGGAGATTGTACTGCATCCAAGTTAGAGGAATACATACACACACACACATACACACACACACACACACACACCTGGCACTATTCTTTTTCTCTAAGAGATAGTTTTGATGGTACATGAGGGCATAAGAGCACTAAATTCAAAGGATAGGAGATATAAAATAAATGGAAAATCAAGTAAAAGGCAATCCCAAAATTGTCCTTGAAGCCCTCTTTGAAAAATACCTTCACATACAATTATACACTTGATAGGTGCATTCTAATAATGGTTACAACAGAGTTCTGTGTGGCTGAACCCTGAAATGATAAGCATATGAGATTGCACACATCAGTCCATGCAGTATTTTTAAATCAGTAGTTTTTAAAACTCACAGGCTATTACTAATGTGTAAACAAGTGTGAGAACTACAAGCAACCTACTACATGATTTGTATAGGCCAAGACTCTCAGATCCAAGGATAGAAAAGTCATTTCAAACTGGTTTAAACAAATCTGGAAAGTCCAGGTGAAACTGGATCAGAGAATTAAACAATCTACATCAGTAACGTGTCTTTCTCCCCATCCCTGTGCTCTGCCTCTCTCTGTGTTGGTTCTGTTTCAGATACTTTTCCTCCCTGGGGCAAAAGTAGTCACAGAATATCACTTCATCAACCCCAGTGAAAATGAGTTACTTCTTTCTTTACCAACAGCTCAAATGACAGATCTAGCATTGAGTTTGGTTGTCTCTGATTGGCCAGACTTGGGACAACTGTCTATCCCTGAGCTGTGACCAGAGACATACAATGCTCTTCCTGGTTCTGGGTCACATGGCAACCCTAGGACTGGGGGGTGGAGGAACAAGTGGAAGGTATGGCCAACTACATTTCAATTTAATGGATTAAAGTGGGTACTCTCCAGAGAAAAACAGAAATATCAATAGAAAAAAATGGATGGTACACATTATACTATAGTCCATTTTCAGTAAATATTATTTCATGATTGACTCATTATGTCTTACATGGTTTTATAAGATATAAATTAAGAATGAAGAGGACATGTTAATGTTATATCTAATTATATAGTTTGTTGTCCATTCCCCCATTCTGCTCTTACTTCATTGTTAGGAAAGATTGAAGTGAATTTTCAAAGAGACCTTGACACTAATTAAAAATCTCACCTCAGAGATTGGAGTTATGAACAGAAGCTATGGAAAATGTGTACCCAACCAGAAAAAAATGCAAAAGAAGCATTAGCAAGTTCAAGCAAACAGAGCAAAGATATAAAACTTGAAAAGCAATGTAATGGGAAAAGTACGAAAACACCAGAGCAGGAAAATAATAGCCAAAGCTAGAAGGGTGCCATGATTGTGGTAGCTGGGTTAAATTCATAGGAAGCAGACTTGAGGAAAAGGAGCCCATGACTTACTGGAGTGAATGGTACTGTTAGCCTAGAAGAGAGTGCATTGGAAAGCAATGTTGAATTGGACTTTTAAAATTCGGTTGTTCACTTTCTAAAATGTCATTCTGTATTTCCAAGTTGTTTGACAGCCAGTCAGAGGAATGCCAAAAGTACTGGGTGTGAGTGACTTCATTTTCAGTGGCAGGCCCAAGGCAAAGGCAGAATTTGAGCGTCTGTTTACTCAGAATTTCTTTGGATTGTGTGGTGACCTTGTCCTTAGAAGCCTGATGTTTATAAATTGGCAGAAACACGGAATTGATTCCCTCTTAGTGTTCAACTGCTGCTAGATTTCCTTGTCTACCGCCCGTTAAATTAGGGAATGTTGGACCTTATCATCTGCTAATAACTTTACCAGCAACGTGTTTTGTTAAATAGCACCCTTCAGAGCTGTTTTGCCGGTCACAGTTTCCTCTGATTGCATTTCAGAAAACAGATCTTAGAAGTAACATGAAGAGCCAGTTGATGAGTTAAAGACCTGATTTGGAGATTCAGAGGTAGATCTCAGAAGGCTAAATCCTGAGGATTTTATTCTCTGCTTACTCACTGACACTCTACAGTGTTAGGTTTCCAAATACTAAGTTTGATAAGGACAGGTTTGAAGCAGTGTAGCTCCATTGAACACAAATTTAGAAATCGGTGAAATGTGACCAAAACATCACATCTCTCAGCTACCAAAAGATCCCTCCAGAGGGTTATTGGAATGCAAAGAAGATGTTTATTGGGACAGAGAATGCAAAGCAAATAAAACCCTAAAAGTAAAGATAGTGATGACTTCACATCTATGCCCAGAAATTCAATTAAATTCTGCTTAAAATATAATTCTGCATAGAATTTAATTATATGACAATGAGTACTTCAACACAATTAGTTGGGAAAGCTTTCTTGGTCTCAAGTCAGTTGGAGAGGTGCTGTGCCCTCTGTCATAATAGAAAGGTCACAGGTTACAGTTGCATTCAAACCCAGGTGTGAATCCTGGCTCTATCACTTCCCAGCTTGCAAACTTAGTTCCTCTAAGTCTCAGTTTTCCAAGAATTTGGGCAAAGATTAGAGGTAAAAATTAAGGAAAAAAGCAAACATAATACCTGATGTGTAAAAATATACTAGGTACTCACAAACAGTAGTTATTACCACTATTTTCCTGTTAATCATTACCTCTTCTAGGTAATAGTTATTTTCCCTCTCTTTTCCACAGGAGAAATTCCATGGTAAAAAAAAAATTCCATATTTAAGTAGCCTGGATAAGAGTTAAAAACTGACTCAATTAAAAATATATATATTTCCAGGGTAGGAAAAAAGAAGTCTTGCTAGTTTCCTGGATAAAGTATGGTCTAGTTCTTATTTCCCTGCTATGTGTGTTTTTTCCCCAAAATATTTGCTCTATGTACTTTCCTCTGTGTAGAAACATTCCCAGCCACCTAACTATTGCCATTCCTTTAGTAAGTCTGCCATTATTTTTTTAACAGGTGCCAGCCAAAAGACTCATAAGCCCTTATGAGCTAACAATGAAGTTTCAGCTGAGAAAAGAAATAAAAAGCCAGTTTCCTGAAAATTATAACATACATAAGTTTGGAATGTCCTTGTTTGTTTGTGTCTTTCTTTTTTGGTTTATGGAACACTCTTAGCTCTTTATATTGAAAAACTGTCAATTATTACTGGCTGTTAGCCACTTTTTCATCTCTAGGGTAATAGATTTCTGCTATAAAACTTCAACTCTGGTCAAAGCAGACAGTGTGTTATAAAAAAAAATAGACTGAGCACAAATGCAGCCATAAAATCTCATATGTGTTTACCTCTAAAAGTGAAAGGGTTTATAGTATTTTAGAGAAATGGCATTAAAAAAAAAAAAACTAGGTACTCAGTAAATACTTATAGGTGACCAAATGAATGAATTAATGAATAAGCAAATAGACAAAGGAATTTACCATGACTACAAATCATTTCTCTTAAATGAAGTACACTGCTTATTTTCCTAGAGTGAAAAAGTTAAGACAACTCATTGTTTAAATAGTACTTTAGGGGCTAAAAGAGTACTGCATGTACTGAAAACACATTGTTCCCCGAAGTAGAATGTGATGGGTATAGTTACAGAAAGCCTATCAATTCCTTTCTTTTCTAGGATTGGTGGCCTTGTATATAATTTAATTTTTGAAATTCTTCCTTTTCCTGGGCAGGGAATAGCTCCCAGAATATCAGACCTGTGGTTATTTGACAACAGCTCAATTTACCTCACAGCAATTTCTGTCATCCCTATCAACAAAGATCTTTGGGAAATAAAGGTCATTTCAGGTCAGTGCCAAAGAGCAATGAATTTGTTAAGGTAGTGTCTGAGGCTGAAAAAGAATTGCATTCCAGATATAAGCATGATCTCAGCCCAGATTTAAATTCTTACTTAGTTGGAAGTCTCAATTGCCTTATCTAAAACATAAGTCAAGGAGAGTGTCCATTTCCTAATGTTTGGTGAGGATCAAATGAGATAATACATATAAAGCATTCAGTCCAATGCCCGAGTACTATTACTACTTCTGACATCAAATGTGTAAGATTTTTCCTTACATTAAATAATTCTGTAACTCTTGGGATATAAACTGCGTGTTCTACAATTAAATTCAATTCTGATACTAACTCCCCAGAACTGGCAATAGACCCCACAGATTTAGGGCTCAGTCTCATAAGTGAATCACCACTTCCAATGCCAAATGCAAGTCAAGGTCATTTGTGCTTCTGCTAGACTGTCCATAAAGTCGGGGAATGGTTCCCATACCTCCCTCCTCAGGTTAGATAACTGGTTAGAATGGCTCACAGAACTCAGGGAAAACAGTTTACTTACTATTACCCATTTATTACAAAGTGTAAAAAATAAACAGCCAGATGAAGCAGTACATGGGATGAGGTTGGGAAGTATCCTGAACACAGTGGCTTCTGTTCCGGTTGAGTTGGTATATGCCCTCATCCAAGCAAGTGGATGCATTCATCAACTTGGAAGCTTTCTGAACCATGTTGTATAGGATTCTTATAGGGGTGATTCCATTACCTAGGTATGACTAATTCATTGGTCACTGGTGATAAACTCAATTTCTAGCCCTTTTCCTTCCTCAGAGGTCAGGGGATAAGACTGAAAGTTCCTACTCATCTATGATTTGCCTCTGGTAATGGCTCCCCTCCTGAAACTACCTAGGGGCCCAGCTAAGGGTCACTTCATTAACATAAATTCAGGCATGATTGAAAGGGTTTATTGTGAATAACAAAAGGTGTGCTTATTACTCAGAAAATTACAAGAGTTTTGGGAGCCCTGTGTCAGGAACTGGGGATGTAGACAAAATATTTATTACATCACAATATCATACTCAATCAAAGTGCTCAAGAAATGGAAAAGTAACTGGTGGTCAAACCAACTTTTACATGATCAGGAGGAATTATATGAAATACATGGACTTTGGAGATAAAGGCATAGAGGTGTGAGGGTGTAGGGAGACAAGGATAGACACTTTCTGCTAGAAGTGATTTCCCAAAGACCACAAGGCAAGAAATAATGTGAAGAAGGGGGAACTGGTGAAGTAGAGGAAGAGAAGGTAAGTGTGGAGAAGAAACATGGAGAAGTGAAGGGAGAACAACATGGATTAAGAGTTTAACTTGACAAAAGGGAATTCTTTGTAGGTGGTATTAGGGTTTCTTTGAAGGAAACCCACTCTCATGTCTCAGACTATAAAAATTAATTTCCATTAAAGACGGAGGTTTAGATGAACTAAACTGGATCATGAAGAGATCCAGTCTAGAAAGATTAAAAAGAGAATGCAAAAAGAAAAGGACTAAGATACATTAAAATTAGTTCAATTGTTCTTAGGTTCTTCACACTCAAAATTGATTAGAAGGTGTTGAACACTCAGCTTTATGTCCCCATATATTCTCCCTTCCCTCCCATATCCTGTCTTGAGGGAGTCTCTTTGTGGACACCTTCTCACTGTCAGAGAGCTCAGTCCCTTGCCAGGTAGGACTCTTCATAGGCTTAGTGTACCCTCATGACATGGCAGCTGGCTTCTCTTAGAGCAGGAACCCAGAGAGCAGAGCAGAAGTGTCAGTCCTTTTATAATTTGATCACAAAGCAAACTAGGATCACTTTAGCCACATTCTGTACATTAAACCAAGCCCCTACATGCAGAAGACATTCAAGGAGAGGAGAATTGGAGATCTCCATCTCTGGAAGGGAGGAGTATCTAAGAATTTATGGGCATTTTTTTTTAATCACCATAATTCCAAACAGCTTTCTACTTTCCTGTTCTAAGACATATACATCCAGGCTGTGTCTGTGCCCTTGGATTCTTTGAGACCTTCTCAAATAATAAATTCTCTTATTGACTTAAGTTCCAAAGTCCTTTCCAATATCATGTGAGGTCTTGAAATCAGTGAAGGGGACCTTGCTGTATTGCAGAAAGTGATGCTATTGATGAACAGGAGGTGTTCAAGCATCAAGCCAATCCTATACCACATAGATTATCATCCCTCAACAAGAAGTTCAGATGTGCAGTTTCCTAGGCTGAGTCTTCCCCTGCTGTTTCATCAGGTCTTTCTGAAGCAGGGTCACCATACTTCTGCAAAGGACCAAATGGGAAAAGTTTTGGCTTTCCTGGCCACATATATATGGTTCTGATTGCCCATTTTTGATTATTTTTATTACACCCTTTTAAAATGTAAAACAAAAACAAAAACAAAAACAAACTTAGCTTGCAGGGTATACAAAGACAGACCTTCAGAGATACTTACTATACCTTGAAAATATTTTAGATGTGTCTTTCCACCACACCCCACCACAGTAAAAAACACTTTCCATGTCTCTCAAATTTCCTAAAGAGAGCTAATTTATCTTACTCTAGGTAAAGACCTGGGAGTCCTCTGTTCTGGTTGGGTACGTTTTACATAGGATTTCTCTCATGCCTTCAGGGAGATAGAAACAGGTTCAAAAATTAAGTCACTAAAATGACTAATGTGGTAGTGTCAGAGAAGAAATATAGACCTGCAGGGTGATGGTCTCTTAGAGAACTCATTTTGCATGTCTATCCATCAAGTGAATAACAATAACCTTCTCCAACACACTGAGTGAAGAATGTATGGACAGCCAGGAAGTATTACTTTCTGTTCACTGAATATTTGCACCAGAAAGGCTTTCTATGGCAATGAGAATTTGTGTCAGATTAGGCTTTTAATAGGGAAAATAATCCAGCCTCATAATTTGCCTTTTATGTCATTATGGTTTTCTAATATCTCAAATCTCAGTGTGCCTTATTGAGGGCCTTAAATGCACACACACACACACACACACACACACCCTGTGTCTTCATTAACCACCAGAATAAAAATCCTCACATGAGAATTCTTAAAAACAAACATACCTACACTCTAATTTCATGAGGGCATTAGTAAAAATGTATTACCTAGCCCACATATCAAGGAAAGAAAATGTGTTAACATGTATGTATGATTCATGACTCCATACTAGCAGTAGAGAAAAAGAAGCTGAAAGAAGAAACTAAAAATGCATCATTTCTAAATGTCACAATCCCATTTAAATAGGTGTCACATCCTCATTTCACTTCCATGCCCAAACCTGGAGTGCTACAGAATTGTGAACTCGAGGTGCCACATGAAGACCACACAGAGACTGGCCAATTCTTGCAAGATGAGATAGTTAGGCTGAATAATTTAAAGGGTCAGTGAATCAGGCATACATATCTGTTTCTTAATCATAACTGTGGTCTTCGGTCTTTGTTTAATCCTCTTAAAGTTTACCACATAGGATTCATTATTAGCTGTAATTAAAACTGACCAAAATCATAATTTAATTAGCTTTAATAGATCAGATTTTGAAGGGTTATCTTTCATTTCAAATACATAATGTTTCTTCCTGTAATCATTCGTTCTTGTAACTGGGTTTGATCATGAATTTATTAGCCAGTTGTTGAAGATATTATCCATTTGCCATTCATTCTAATGGTTTAAAAGGCATATGCACATATCCGAATATTTGTCCCAATGTTGTCATGTGGTTAGAATGATTTTTTAAAAATCTAATCTGACTCATTTTGATTGACATTTGCAGTAACAGAACATTTACTACAATATTATTTTGGGGGGTTTTCATAAGAAAACCTATTTGCAGAATAAGTATCAACAGCTAAGGCCTTTCTGACACTCCTAGAAATGACAAATCTTCTGAGGGGTTAATAAAACAAAGAAATTGGTCCCACCGCATCCAGTATCATCTGACATTAGTAATGAGAACTGGGAGAGAAAGCGTAATTTGTTCTCAAAAGCAAACTGCGAAGAAGATAGAGAATCCTAAAAACCTTCAAATGGTAGCTGTAGAATTGTTCTCCTGTGGTCTTTCTCATTCGTAACACTCTATCATCTCTCAACCATCAAATTGTTTCTGTCCATTGTTCCCTGTGGCAGCTATTGCCTCCTCAAGGGGTGCCATCTCTTTAGGTAGGAAGGGGATTTACGTATTTAATGACTTTCCCTAGAATCCAAGAGAGACACCAGGCCAACATCCACTAGGCAGACTCATTCACATTTTGGGTGAGTGCCATCACTTGCAGAGATTACTCTTTCATTGATTATGAGCCAGACTGATAAATTTTTTTACCAAACATATTTTGGTGGAGAGGAGACAGCTGGAATTCCTTCTTAGTTATTCAAAAAGAGTGTATTAGATCAGGGCAGACTTCTGCAAATTGACCAATTTGGCAACTGGAACAAAGAACGTGCCAGAATATTCCTTAGCTAGGGATTCATGTGTCACTTTATGTCTACAGCATTGTACACACTGGCAATGCATAATGGTCTGTGGCCTACTCTGCCATCAGGGGAGGAGAAACAGATGTTCCTATTTGTCTTTTGATGTGGTTTCTGATAGTTACATGGACTTGTCTAGGATATCATCCTCAGCCACCCTTGACAATTTTTTCCTAGTGCTTGAGTTTGTTGACTAATTGTTTCAGGTGGCTATTTGGCATGTGGTTCTGATCTCAAGATGATCCACTGTGGCAGCATTGCCCTTGCACGGGAGGAAGATACAGACAATTGGGAAGCAAACATCAAGAAATGACATGTGGATATTTATTTCCTCAAAGTGAAATAAGATCCTCAAAAGATTCTTTATACATTAATATGCCAAATAGAAATTTGGGGATAAATTTATCATTCCCTGCTCAGTATAATAATTATAGAATTATTGTTATAGGTAAGAAGATTAGATAATTAGTGTTATCAGTAGTCTTGGGAGAGCTGACAGGTTCATTACTAAATAAAAGTAATTTACACTAAATTGAAAATGTCAGCTGATTCCTAAAGCATGGTTTGATGGGCTAGACATCATGAGGATATTGGAGACATGTTGGAGAAGGAGGAATTGCAATAGGTCTGAAATCACAGAAAGTATGTGATTGTCCTTTTGCTTAGGCTGTCCCTGAGGGCTGACAATAGGATATATTCCTATTTGTGACAGAAAGAGAACAGATATTGGAAGCAACTGTCTCAGGCCATCAGTCAAAATGTACAACCCAGACAAGGTCACAAAAGAAAAAAACTAATCAAGAATATCTGTAAGTAGCATAACCATACCAAAAACAAACAAACAAAAATGACTGAATTAGTCATACTTCACTTTTTTAAAAAATTGCATCAATTTTCTAAACATTGTTAGAGGAATTTTTTCTGGACTGTTTTTTTTTTTTTTTTCTTCATCTCTTTGGCATCTCTTCTTTTCTACTAAAACATCCCTTGTACATATCTCAGAGTCACCCTAAACCAACATGACACACATTGTTCCCAGCCTCTGGTTTTCCTAGGCCATCAGCTGGAGTGGAGTTCAGGATAGCATTGTAGCATGCTGATTATCCACTTGTATATGGGAGGCAAATGATCAAGGCTCAAATCCTCTTTCCACTCCCTGCTAGCTATGGAACCTTTGGAGAGTTACTAAAACTAGAACACCATCTATAAAACAGAATATTCACTATGTTTTTGTACCATGAAGTTGTTATGAATGTTAATTAGAATAATTCAGAGCTTTTCAGTAGAGATTTCTTACCCTTCACACCTCCATCCAACCACCCACCAAAGTCATTGGTTCTACTCCCAGAATACCTCCTCAATCCATCCGGTACTCTGTCTCCTAACCTGCCACCCCTTTATCTCAGACCACTGTCATCTCTTCACTGGAGTATTTTAATCAGTTCTACAAGGTTGCTTGTCACTACTGCTCCTCCTGCCCATCTTCCTCAATGAATGCCTGACAAAGCAGCCATGTGAGAGAGAACACTTCCATGGCTCCCTACTCCCCTCCATAGATGTGTCTTACTCCTAACAAAGAATACAAAACCCTTTCTTACATGACCACTTGTTCTTCACCTGACTTTGCTCCTGCCTCCTCTTCCTTTGTGGTCAGTGGTCCAGCAGTACTGAATTACTGTCACTCTCCAAACAGACATGCTCTGGGTCTTATTCCCTACCTAATGGGGAACACCCTCTTCCCCTCATCTCATCCTACTCCTTTTGCCTGAATATATCCCGCTTAGGTCCATCTTGTGGCACTCAATGTCTGTACTCCAGCCCCACTGGCCCCTCCCAAATTATCAAAGATGTCAAGGTCTTTCCCATATGAGGACTTCTCCATGTAGTCATTCCCCTACTTCCTTTTACCTCATTAAGTTCTACTTATTAATGCCACTTTGTAAATACCTTAAACTCATCAGCTCAAATGTTGCTTCCACTGGGAAACCCTCTCATCCATCATTGGTTGAGGGCTTCTTCTAGGTATTCTTCTCCACTTCAGTTTGGGCAGGATAAGCATCTATAGAGACCATAAAAAGCTCCCAGGCAGTGTGTTCATGAGGAAAAGCCACTGCTGTACACAGAAGGGAGAGGTGAGTGCCAAGCGATAACAATGGTTACCTTTGGTGACAATATCCATCTGTCCCAAAGAACTCTTATTTTCTTGACTCTTTCCTCACTAGTTAATGTAAGTCACAAGTATATTTGTCATTCCCAATTTTTTGAGAAGCCATTTTATAAAAGAAAAAGAAATGAATATTAACTTTGAATATTGTTTTATTTTACCCAGTATGTCTAAAATATCATTTCAACATGTAATCAATATAAAAATTGCTAGTGAGATATTTTACCTTTTTTGTATTGTCTTCAGTATATGTATTTTATATTCACAGCGTCTGTCAATTTGGACTTACCATATTCCGAGTGTCCAAAAGTCGTGTGTAATGTCACTAGTGGCAGCATGGCTCTAAAGGACAGATTCTTACAGAGACTAGAAGCTCAATAAATATTTGCTCAATGGCAAAAGTCTCAGCCAAGGCAGTGCCTCCTCAGAAAGTGTCACTGAGCCCTTGGGACCGGAACTAGGTGTTCACCCTGAGAGTACCCACAGCCCTCCCGGCTTCCTCCTGCACAGTGTGTGTTGCACTTAATTGGAGATGTGTGTTCGCTCCTCTGTCTCCCTCTAGGCTCAGTCCTGTGTCTCTAGCTTCGAACATAGCATCCAGAGCTGGGGAAACCTCTTCAAAGATTCAAAGATTTTAATCACGTTTTAAAGATAAAGTAATTTAATTAGGACCCTTAGTGAAATTTTAGTGAACAGGTAAATTTTGTACATTGATTTCATGAAATCTTTCTCTTTTTAAGAAATGCCACTGAAGTCTTAAGGAATCACTCAGCTGGTAGCTGCAGAAATTCAGAAGTTGAAAAATGAGCAATGCAGTCACCAAGCTGAGTAGGCTGTCCGTAGTCATATTTAGTGAATAATAGTAAACCATATCAGGCTTTCTGTTCTTACTAGTTAATACTCTAGAGACTAGACCAGTGCTTCTCAAAGTGAGGGACCAGACCCACAGCAGATCAGGAGGGTCACCTGGGAATTTGTTAGAGATGCAAGGCTTAGGCCCCAGCCCAGCTCTCCTGAACCACAGCTGGGTACTCTGTGCTATAAAAGCCTGCCAAGGAATTCTGACCCTCAGTGAAGTTTGAGAACCCCTGTTCCAGATGTAGTAACTTCTAAATTACTCTTCTATAAGGAAATAATGACTGCATAGGGAAGAGGGGCTTCCTATGCCTAAAATTTCACACAAACTAAGCATTGGCTCTATTTGCCAAAAGGTGTGTAGTTTCTCTTCTTGAAAATTACACCTCCCCTCCATATCCTCTGATTCTGCATCTGCAGATTTGAACAACCAAGAATTGAAATATTTGTGATAAAATTGTGTATACTAACAGGCATTAGTATACTTGATCTTTCCCATTGTCATTATTCCCTAAACCATATAGCAGAATAACATGTACATAGTATTTACATTGTATTAGGTATTACAAGTAATTTGGAGCTGATTTAAAGTATACAGGAGAATATAGGTAGGTTCTATGCAAAAAGTGTACCATTTTATATAAGGTACTTGTGCATCCATGGGTTTTGGTGTGTAAGGGGGTCCTAGAACTAATTCCATGTGGATACCATGGGACAATTGTTCTTTCTTGTGAAATAAAGGGAACAATATCTTAAAATTTATTCTGGTATGACATCATATAGAGATTAAATAAATGTATGTTTAAGTAAATCCATTCATTATTGTAATTCTGCATTTTAAAGTAGTAGTAAATTATATATAGTTAGCACTGTTGTTTTTATTATTGTCAATCAGCTTTGGAGTCGATATCAAGAATTATAGAATATATATCATAGAATTATAATGGGTAAGGGCACATTGCTATAAAAAGTTCATACTGAATCATGGAAAACTCATACACTGCTTTAATCTTAAACTTCAAAATTCCAAATAATTATCTTGAAATTTTTATTTTCATCATATTAAAAGCAAAGTCTCAACACAGAACAAATATTCTAAAGGAAGAAAATGTGATAAAAATATGAAGAGGAAGGTTTTTTCCCCCCCAGGATAATGTGGGGTTGCTCATCACCTCAGATATGTGTCTATTAAATTGTACCCCAGAGAGGACAAAAATTAAACTATAGAAAGTACACAAGCCTTTTCTGTTGGGAGTTGCCCCACATGTACACTGCACTCACACATGGATATCTGCAATCAGTGACTTCCCAAAGGGCCACATGAACAACGCCAATTCGAAAGTTGCTGTATTTACTGATATCAGACATTTCCTTCAACTCGAATTCTCCACATTATTCCACATTTTTGAAATAAGTACTATGCATATTCTGAATAATCATCTCTAGCCTCAATTCCATCTTGTGTAGGCAGACACATCTCAGGAAACCATTCCATCCCTCTTTTGTCAACTCCCAAAAGGAAAGGCTTTTGTTTCCCAAAGAATCTAATTTATTCCCTCTCCAGCATTTTGAACTTTGTAGGTACCCAACAAACATTAATTGATGACAAAGATTTTTAACAGCTTTTGAATGTATTCATGGGGTGACTCTTCTATTTAAAGAACATCTTTATATACTTTCCATTCTTCAGCAAAAAAGCAGTTCCTCTTGCCAGTTCTGTATTTAACATCTGCATGAAGCACATTGTGTGCCTGTTTTAAACAAATGTGTGGGCACACTGGTTATCTCAGTTCAGGAACATTAGTGACAATATGAGGAAATACAGTTTGTAGAAGGAAATTTAACCTTAGGGCTTAAAGTTAATGCAAAAATGCAGTTGTTGCTTTATTTGAGAATGAAAAAGCAAGTGCACAATCTCATTGTAATGCGATTATGCTAACCTAACCTTGGTCATAATTTTCCCAGATATGGGTAGACACTAGGTTATGTGTACACCTTTGAATGGATGTAATTTATGCTCAGTTCACCAGCATAGGTGATCTACTAGAAAAATATGTTGGCATAATTTGACCTATAACCTCAGTTGCACTGTGAAGATATTGGAAGATTTTAGGAAAGTTGCTTAATTCTTATTTGTTGATTTCTTTTAAAAAGACACATTAGTGTATTTCTTATTATTGTCATTCTTTAATGGTTATTGATTGTGTGCAGGATGCTCTGTATCTCCTCAAAGCACTGCAACTTCCCCAGGGAAGGTTGTGCTAATGAATAGTGTTTGTAAAGTACTTAGAAATCCTTGGATTAAAAACTAACCATATCAGAGTAAAAGTATTTGTATTAACATGCCATATGGGAAACCATATGTTATCTATTAGGAGAGTATTGTGATATTGAAAATAAATCTCTGGTGTATTGGTTGGTGCTATTTATATACCAAGATATGCAACAGAAAGTTGGGTTTGCCAGGGTCGTGCCTTCGGTGTTGAAGTGACACAAAGTTCAATCCTTCCACACATATTTTTTGAGCTCCTTACTGACATATAGCATGGGGTGACCATATAGCATGGTGTTTATCATTATATTGAACATGTGGAAGGGACAATTGCATGCTAGTTTCTTCTCCTTAGACATGTGTCACACTTAGGTCTCCATTGACAGCTACATCTGGTTTTGAAATAACAGGTTCCATTATTTCTTCTTCCTTGTGCATGGTTAACTATGCTGGTTGAGACATGCCTATACAGAGAGAAGGCTGAGAGAATTTGCTTTTCTACCCTGAACTGAGGATGAACCTATGAGTCTTACACCTACTCTGTGAAACCATTTGGGTTTATTTGGAATAGAACTAGTTCTGCCAAGCATGAGTATGGCTCAGCATTTCCCCACACTGGCTATGAATGCCCCAACACTTCCCAAGAGACTCTTACGTCATTAGTGTGGAGAACAGTATTGTTACACCCTCCACACAAGATCTCCACGGGCTAAGGGAGAATTCCTCCTCTTAGCTCTGTGCTTTCAGAAGGATACAAAACATGGTAGGTATATTTTTAAAAAGGCCTGTGTTCTTGTCTGGACCATCTTCCTTGAAAAATTCTTCCCCACATGATTTATGGCCCTCATATTTCATAAGTAATCTGGAAATCTTAAGAATATAAAATAGTTTTCCCTCTTTTTTCTGATTAATTCATGAAGTAACCAGGCAGGACCAGGTAAATCCAGAGCATATTTCATTAATTCACAAATATTTATTGATAACACATACCACCTGCTCATTCTAGGTACTTAGGAGACATCGGTAAATAAACCAAAGGTCCTCATCTGGATAGTTTATATTCAAGAGGTGGCAGGTACACATAAACATGAATATAATACCTGTACAAATTATTTATTAGAACATGATGGATGATGGGGTGAAAAAACAAAGTGGATCTAGAAAAGGAGAAGAGAGTATACAGAGGTGGCGAATTGTTGCAATTTCAACAGAGTATTCATCGCAGACTTCATTGAAAAGGGGACATTTGAGCAAAGACTTGAAGGGGGTGCAGGGGATACACAAGGCAGAGAAGTCAAACAATGTCAAAATGTGGCAATGTGAGTCCCTCATGTGCTGGAGGAAGGGCATGGAAACCAGCATGGCGACATCAAGCAAGTGGGAAGGAGGTGAGAAGGAAGTGAGGCCAGGAAAATACAAGGAGAATTCACCAAACAGGGCCTTGCTCCCCTCAGAGCTCTCAAGCAGAGGATTGGTATGGTCCAAGTCACATCAACTTCTTTTTTTTTTTTTTTCATTAAGCAAAAGCATATTTTATTCTCTAGTGTTGGCCAGAGTGCCATTCTAGTAATGAATTGTATTATACAATTGACAAGTAACCCCTTGTGTAGCTAATTAGTACATTTTTTATATGTACATTTTCTTTCTTCCATTGTGTATATGTACATTTTCTTTATCTGCTGAAGGGCACCTAAGTTGGTTCCATAATTTAGTTATTGTGAATTGAGCTATTATAAGCATTGATGTGGCTGAGTCAGTGAGTGTAGTATTCTTTTTTTTTTTTTGATGTTCTTTTTTTTTATTTGCTTATTGATTCATTGAACACAAATGGAGTACAGCTATTGTTTCTCTGGTTATACACAAAGTAGAGTCACACCATCTGTGCATTCATACATGTACACAGGGCAATG
>JAJEJO010004931.1:643250-665086 GCA_020662805.1 Glaucomys volans
CATAATTCATCATCATTCACTTATCAGAGAGACCATTCGGCCTTTGGATTTTTGGGATTGGCTAATCTCACTTAGCATAACCGTCTTCAACATCATCCATTTACCTACAAATGCCATAATTTTATTCTTCTTTATGGCTGAATAATACTCCATTGTGTATATATACCACAGTTTCTTTATCCACTCATCTATTGTCACATCAACTTCTGCGCTGAGAATAGACTTGAGAGGAAGAGCTGGAGCAGCAACACACCTTTGCCACAGTCATTGCCACAGCCTTGGAAAGAGGGGACAAAGAGTGACTCCAGGAATGGTGGTGAAAAGATGAACTCTAACTTACCTGTGTTCCCTGTACTTCACATTTGATTGTTAAGAACTATTCTCTGATATAGAAGAGACATGAAATTTTTAAGCTAACCTACAATTTACCAAAGTTTAAGCAGAAATTCAGATACAAATCATACCTTTTCTACATAAGAAAGCTGGAATATGGTTCAAGAAAAAGAAACTACTGATTAGGGAGAAAAATTAAATTTCCTTTTTTATCTGTGGGTAAGTATATATGAACCTTCTAATTGATATAAGGCACTGTGCTGGATCCTGAGGACTGCAAGGGGTATCTCCTATAATAAAGGGCTGTTGCTATAACAAAATACCTGAGGCTGGGTACTCATAAAAAGAAAGATTTATCTAGCCCACAGTTTTAAAGACTAGAAATCCAAAATCAGGCAGACCCATTAGTGTGACCTCTGGTGAAGGCTTAGTTGTAGATAGTATTGCAATGGTAGAAGCACATGCAGAAGAGACTGCATAGTGAGACAGGAAGGCAGAGATATTCAAGAGTTAGGCTTATCCTTTTTATAATAATTCATTCTTGCAGAAACTAAATGGAGTCTCTCAAGAGCTGCATTAATCCTCTCTGAAGATAGTACTCCCAGTGAACTCTTCTCCTTCTATCAGACCCCACCTCTTATAGGTCCTACCATTGCAATGACACAACACTGAGTCCAAGTTTCCAGCACATGAACCTTGGGGGGACAAAGTCCAAACCATATCAAACCATGACAGCAGGTAAGCAGAGGTCATGAGAAAAGAGAGAAACCTCAGGCTTTGGCATAACCTGATCCTCAACTGAAGTTGTAGCTCTGTCACTGACTATGATATTAGCAAAATTACTTGAACTCCCAACTGTAAAAATGGAGATAAATATCTAACTCAGTGGGGTCTGTTGCAGGAATTGTGGTAACATGTGAGGTATATAAACATCTAAATGGGGCAAAAGGAAAGAATGCAAGCAGCAGGTGCCACTCACATTAGACAATAACTCCTCTCTTGTGCACAGAAAGACACATATGAGGCTTCTCATAGCCACCTTGGAACTGTACTTAGTGTAATCCATTAACATGGATCAATCAGCTGATGACACTCTCAGAACAAAATTTTTTTAAATATTTTTTAGTTGTAGATGGACACAATATCATTACTTTATTTATTTGTATGTGGTGCTGAGGATCGAACCTAGTGTAAGCACTCTACCACTGAGCTACAACCCCAGCTCACAAAACAAAATATTTAAAGAACAGGAATTAACCTTCTCACCTTCCTTTCCTTCCTTCTTAAAGCCATTATGCCCCAGTGTCCCAGATAACATCTGCACAATGTCCTATTTATAAGATTGTGTACATATGTAAAAGATGCCATATTGTCCCAGTTTCCAATTTATAGGACAACCTATGCTTTCATTCTTAATGATAATAAAGGATATATAAGTTCTAGATTATGTTTTCCAACCTATTAATGCATCTGGGTCAATTTTATTGAAATATTTTCAGAAATGAAAATGAGGGACCTGAGCATAATTCGTAGCCTCACTGAAGGAAGAGGGACTATGGGGAGGCCAGACTTGGGCTCTCATGACGACATCACCATCTCAGATTGAAGGAAACCAAAGCGATGTGACAAGGAAATGCTCCATGTGCTCCTAGACTGCTATAAAGCATACTGTAGGAAAATTGGCAAAATTTTCTTGCGGTCTGTGACTCAGATATTAAGAATGTCATCAGCATTAATCCCCTGTTCTTGACGTGCATGTCGTGGTTGTGCACAAGAATATCCTTGTTTATAGAAAATAAATACCAAAGTATTCAGGGCTGATGGGAGTGATTAGGGGATGATTATGTTTGCAACTTATTCACCAGTGTTTCAGGGGAAAAAGAAATTTTCTTGTAACTTTCTGTTGTTCAAAATTATTCCAAAGAACAATATTTTACATAAACATTTATTTGATAAAGATATAACAAAAAAGGTAATTTATATAGACAGAAATATCTTTAGCATTAAAGAAGTTCAGAGTTGTAGATTGCTCCCACTTGTTTAAGAACCAGAAGGATTTAATTTTCAATGTTCTTTGTGTTCTGTTAATTCAACAAATTCATAGGAGATTATAGCTTAGTTCTTCAGCTATTATTGTATTATTATTTCCCATATTTTTGATGGCTCATAATTTAACCATTTTATGCAAACAACAAATATTAGTTACATTTCTAAGTAGGTGGTAAAGGACTGGTTACATTTCCAAGTAAGTAGTAAAGGACTGGTATCAAAGCCCCTTACTGCTATTATTTGCCATATGTGGATACTCAGACAAATTATTGACCATCTCTGTGTCTCAGTTTTCTAATCCATGAACGTGGATCATAATACTTAGTTCATGGGGTTGTTATGAGAATTAAATTTAATAATCTATGCAAAGCATTTAGACTCTGAACAAAAAATAGGCAGTATTCAATAAATGCTACCTGGCATTAACTACTATTATCCTCCAGTCCCCCATAATTGAATAGTTAAATAAAATACATACATTATTTTATTGGTGGCAATGCATACTCTTTAGGAGCATTCCTCTCATGTAAACTAATTTTATTTTCAAATATGTATCTTCTAGATAATTTTGGAATGTGTGAAATGAAAATATAGATGAAGAGAGTGCAAAATTAAAGGCTGAGTGCTATCTTGGAAAAAAAGATAACTTCATATCTTTTTTTCATTTGTTCTTTTTAGATCTACATGACAGTAGAATGTATTTTGAAATATTACACATATATGGAGTATAACATATTCTAATTAGGATCCCATTCTTATGATTGAACATGATGTGGAGTTACACTGGTTGTGTGTTCATATATGAGCATAGGAAAGTTATGTCCAAGTGATTTTACTGTCTTTTCTATTCCCATCCTTCTCCCTTCCCTTCATTTCCCTTTGTCTAATCCAATGAACTTCTATTCTCCCCCCACACACTTATTGTGTGTTAGCATCCACATATCAGAACATTTGGACTTTGGTTTTGGGGGATTGGCTTATTACACTTAGCATAATATTCTTCAGTTTCATCCATCTACTGGCAAATTCCATGATTTCATTCTTCTTTAAGACTGAGTAATATTATATATATATATACATACACACACACACACACAAAAACACACACACACACACACACACACACACCACATTTTCTTCTTTATCCATTCATTTGTAAAAGGGTGTTGGTCCCATAGCTTAGCTATTGTGAATTGAGCTGCTATGAACATTGATGAGGCTGAATCACTATAGTATAATTATTTTAAGTCCTTCAAGTATATACTGAGGAGTGGGATAACTGATTGGGTCAAAAGGTGGGTCCATTCCAAGTTTTCTGAGGAATCACCATACTGCTTTTCAGAGTGGTTGCATCAATTTGCAGTCCCATCAGCAATGTGCCTTTTCCCCCACATCCTCACCAACATGAATTGTTACTTGTATTCTTAATAATTGCCTTTCTGACTGGAGATGAAATCTTAGAGTAGTTTTGATTTGCATTTCTCTAATTGCTAGAAATGTTGAACATTTTTCATGTATTTGCTGACCATTCATATTTCTTCTGTAAGTGCCTGTTCAGTTCCTTTGCCCATTTATTGATTGGGTTATTTGTTTCTTTGGTGTTGATTTTTTGAGTTCTTTATATACCCTGAAGATTAATGTTCTATCTGAGGTGCAGGTGGCAAAGATTTTCTCCCATTCTGTAGCCTCTCTTCGTGTTCTTGATTGTTTCCTTTGCTGTGAAGAAGCTTTTCAGTTTGAATCCATCCCATTTATTGATTCTTCATTTTACTTGTTGTGCTTTAGGAGCCTTGTTGAGGAAGTCAGTTACTAGGCCAACATGATGGATTGTTGGCTCTACATTGTTTTCTACTTGGGTCTCTGGTCTAATGCGTAGATCCTTGATCCACTTTGAGTTGAGTTCTTGCAGGGTGAGAGATAAGGGTCAAATTTCATTCTGCTGCAAATGGATTTCATTTTCCCAGCATCACTTGTTGAAGAGGCTATCTTTTTCTCCAATGTATGTTTATGGTGTCTTTGTCTAGTATGAGATAACTGTATTTATGTGGGTTTGTCTCTGTGTCTTCTATTCTGTTCCATTGGTATTCATGTCTGTTTTGGTGTCAATACCATGCTGTGTTTTTTACTATAGCTCTATAGTATAATTTAAGTTCTGGTTATTGTGATGCTTGCAGTCAAGCCATTTTAACCTGAGAAAAAATAAGCATTTCATTTTTACTAATTAGCTATCATCACAACAATAATATTGCTGTGTATCAAATTTTTCCCAAATGAAGGTCCTCATGTTGATGGAGGCTGGGCTCAGCTGGTTGGTTGTGTTTTCCAGCTGTGAATGCCTGAGCCTAACTCCAGATTGTGGTTTGGGATCAAGTCTGCACCACGTATCTCTCATCCTCCTTAAACCAGCAGTTACAGGGACATCTTCCCATCATGTCAAATGTCAGGAGCACATGTAACAAATTTGCTTATGCAGTGCACTCAATCCCTTTATTCGCACTCTGTCCAATAGTATTTCTTGGTCCAAATCAGATCACATGGCCAAGTCCAACATCAACGGGGTGGAAGTATTGTGTACACAGTGAGAGGACATTGAGATTCAGAGTCCTATTATAGGAAACTGAAGGATTAGGACCAAGAATCCCATCTCCAAATCACAGCATTTGAATTGTCTAGAAACCTTGAAACTTTTATGAGAAAAATTGGCAGGACCGGCAGGTAGTGCATATCAGATTATTTGCCCAGTAATAACAGTGGATTTAATCTGATTTACTTCCTTTCTCTTCATATCTCCATGCACATCTCATGAAACAAACTACAAATTTCCAGGTAGCAATTCCTGGCCACAATGTTGGAATTTTGCCCTTGCAAAACTCTCTCATATGAAATTAAACTTGGACTGAATTCTTATCATAGTCTAACGAGTGGTGTATTCCTTCTATTCACATGAATTCACTTTGCAGCAAGAGTCTCTTAATTTTATGTAATTTATGAAATATTCTTACAAAGAGTACATGTTCAATAAATATGGATTGAAAGGTTGGGAGATGAGAGTACTAATACTGGAGATGTGAGAAGTTACACCCAGTAGAAGAAACCTTGAAGGATATTGTGCTCTTCTGCATGAGATAGTAAAGTGTTATGTCACACTCAATATAAATACTATGGAAATTTATTTTCTGAAATAAAGGTGTGATTTTAAAAGAGTATTAATCAAGAGAATTTAAGTACACAAAATCTAGCTTCTGTGTGAAGTTTTAAGCTAACAAAATAACCTGGCACTTCTCTGTACCTATTGTTTCACATTTATTGTAAGCCTTTTAAAATTCCTTCTAAAAACCACAAGTTTTTATGCCCCACTCCACTTAACTTTTTATTGTTTATATGCTTCCTGTGAAGACAGTAAGTCAGACAAGTCTGATAAAAAGAAAGCTTGTCCTTATCAAACACTTACGGGCACCTGAATAATGTGATTTTTTTTCTACTCGTGCAAGTCTACTGTTTCACTAAGAACTCACCCATTGGAAGCATTTTAAATGGATGCAAAGTTAAAAGCCAGCCAAAATGTCCTTCTAAAAGAGAGTGCAATGAATGCTAATCTAATTGCCAAGAATGCATATGCTGGGCTTTGAAAGCAAGACCTCTACATTGGTTCCCCCTGCTGGATTTGAAGATGCATTGTCTTGGAAATTGATGCAAACAATATGCCTAAACCTTTTCATCTGAGGACAGGTTGCTCAAATGGTAAATCCAGCATGCTTCTAGAAGGCTTTTATTTTCTGATAAGCATGCTAAGTGTCCTAGAGTTTGCTTCCCATGGGCAAAAATACTGCAAGTAGAAAACTGTGCAACCAATACTCAAAGTAGATAACAAAAGTGTACCAGTTGATGTCTGTGCTAGGGAGTGGGATGACATGCATGTAGACTAAGGAGTAAACCTAGGGGAAGTAGACTGGGCAAACTGCCAGTCTAGGTTTTATTATTAGAAGGTTGAATTTGGAGGTCTGACCATGAATTCCTTTTTTAGGCATTTATGACTTCTGTAACCAATCCTCACATTCCCATGACTCATTTCCCTTTCCCACTTGTCTTCCTCTTTGTAGGAAAGTGCTTTGTGCTCACCCTTTAATGGACATGGTGACCAGACTAATTGAAAGATAGACTTTCACTTGTGGACCTCACTATGAAATCTGTGTTATGAAGTCTATCTGTTGGGAAATGCTGGAAATTTCTCCCTTGATGGGAGGAAGTCGGGGAATAATGGCTAAGTTTTTGGTATATGCCACTGAACCAGCATGGCTTTGTAAAGGGGTCAAGAACAACCATGATGGCTATTTCCTGCCAGAGCAAAAGCCAAAACTGTCACTTACATGGAGAATGACAAGAGAAAAAATTGTCAATCTTGTGGTTCTTATAAATATGCTATTTAGGACACTGGATTTAAGAGCTCCAGGTTCTCATATCAAAGATTCTACCGGTCCCTAGTCAGATGGCACAGTGCTGAGCCTAGAGAGGGAATTCTGTACATATTATGTATTGGTTGGTTGCTTTCTTCCCCAGCTTGAGAGCAACCTCCACTCCGCCTTTTTTTTTCTCTCATTCTCCTGTATACTTCGCCTTTCATTCAGGTCACATCCAAATGTGTTCTGATCTGAATCTCTTCAATATTTATTTTCCAAAACTTCTTGGTAAAATGTTTATCCATTGCTCCTGACTTTCTTGTTTCAGCTCTGCTATAAAGGCCTCCTCTGGGGAGGCTTTTCTACCAGTCCTCTTGCCTCTGCATTAACAGCCAGCAGTGGTCACAGATGCGGGTTGGTCAAAACACTTAAGCAAGATGAGGTTAAGTGATTTGGGCCTGCATGTGGGTCAAGAGTTTTAAAAGGCTGGATGATTCTTCTGCTTCTTGTCACACTGGCACATTCTGGGCTGGGTTGGAAGGTGTGAGAAGAGGTCACTCACATGCCTGGCCCCTTGGTGCTTGACCTCATGCCCTTCTCTTTTCATATTTGTCTTTGCATGGGAGGCTAGCCCGAACTTCCTCTGTGTGAGTCTGGCTTTCCAAAAGGAGAAAGCAGAAGTTGTCATTCCTCTGAGAGTAGCCAGAAGCCCTGATTCCTCCACCACATCCCATTGGTCTGCACAAGTCCCAGCACCAGTCAGGATTCAGAGAGAAGCAAGACAGGCTCCATTTCTTAGAGACAATGGATTTGAGAACATTTTTAACCCATATTAATATAGGCTGGGGACTTCTGCTTCTCTGCCTTCTGTACTTGCCGACATGTTTTATTTTGTTCCTGTGATCTTAAATAAACTTGTTATTTTTATTTGCCTTATTTTCTAAACAAAAAGTGATTTGGGGGTCTGTCCAACAGTGACTTATAAAATCAGGTCTTTACTTACCTTTAGAAAGTTTTGTTTTGTTTGTTTGTTTGTTTGTTTGTTTGTTTACATACAAATCCACAGATAGAGTACACATTTTGAAAGGAAAGAAAATTTTATACAGTTGCTAGTACCCAGCCCCCATTTTCCTCCTGGTTTATTTTTCACAGAGTTATATACTAAACTAACATAATCAGTTCCAGAAAATATTTCATAGCATAAATATGTTAAGACAGTCATGTACGAGCTAAGTTAAAATAGAGCTTTTTGCAACATATATCAAACAGGAAAATAAAGGGCATGGAAATTCGTTCACCCAAGCTTCTTTACACAGACCCTGTAACTTGAGTCAGAGGAGAAAAATAGATTGAAAATTAAATCTGTATTGCATTTGGGAAATGCAGAGCAAAGAGATGTTACCAGGACCGCTGAGTGAATTTTGTTTACTTCAGTTCAGCATTTCATCTAGCAAATCATGTAAGAAGGGATGAGTATAAATGCACCTATTTATGTAGGTAATTTTTCTGTTTCATGCCTCTGATTCATCTCTCTGCCTTGTTTTATGGGGAGTCATGCTACATTGGTTACAATTAATTTCAGTGCTGCATATTAGCCATAAAGAGATATTTCACAAATTGACTTGATGTATTTTTTTTTTTTTTCCTGTGTGGTTTTCTTGAAAGATGAGAATGGTCCAGAAGAAAAACAAAGTGCAGAAGAAATGGAAGGGCAGAGCCAAGAAGCAGGTGGGCTCAGATTTCTTTTGAGGAGTCTCCTAGGCCTCATCCACAGAGGTGAACAATAACTTTACTCAATGCTATTGTCTGAAAATGTTTATACCTTTTCCCCTGATTAACTCCAACCTTCATTCAGGTCTGCAGTTCTGTTAACTATGAGTTGCCTATGCTTCTAAATAGAATGATACATTCTCATTTGCTAGTTCCATTACTCTCCTCTGTAATAACAGTTTGCTTGGTAATGTTCTAAGAAGGGTGGGTGGAAATTGAAAGTGTCAAGTCAGAGCTTGGATGACTTAGGTCAGATGAAAATGAGTATTTAGTTTGAGGGGGAAAAAATGAAGTGAAACTGTTTAAAGGCAATGAAGAAGATGCTCTCCCTCCACCATGAATAGAGTGGTTTTCATTATTGTGCACTAAATTTTGAAAAGCCATGCTTCTGGTTATTTCTCTGCATATTATAGAAAATGGTATCATGGAGCCTGACTTTCTCCCCACGCTTTAAGGGCAATAAGTGAGATCAAAAACCTTCCTGACATCACCTCTGTTTACTAAAGACCAGATGTGTCAGTTGAATGTTTATAAATTCTACACTGTATATTATAAATTGAACATTTTAAAATAAAATAGCACTTAAGACTCAAAAGGAATTGAAATCACCTTTGATTTATCATCTTTCTACCCAATATTGTACTCAGGCACACTCTCCTTTAAAAGAACAAGAGGTGCAACCATGCAGTTACCAGCATAACCATCAAAATAAAAACATCCTTCTTCCTCCAATTTCCAAGTGATCTGTCCAGTTCTAATGAGGCCCACAGAGGGGCATGTTTTAAATAGTGGACTCTCTGAAGTGTACCAAGCATGTCCTAGGCCATATGCTGAACTCCTGAAATTAAACCAGGTAGTATGATAAGTTTTCCACTGAAAACTTCCTACATTAACCTTGGAACTTTTGCTAGGTAACTGGAAGCTTTTATTATTAACCTGGAAGATGGAATTGAAGAAGGCCAATCAGAGGAAGCACTGAAGCAAGGCAGCAAGGACCTTGTGTACCTATTACCGGGTCAACTGGCTCCCTTTGCTGAAATGCAGTCCTTGCAATGAAATGAATTTCTGATACGGCAAACTGTTGTTATCCAACCTTCCCCACCCACAACCCACACATCATTATGCTCCGTAGAAGATAAGCCTTATGTGAAAAGCTGTCACTGTTTTTACTGTTTGGGACTGACAAGTATTTGTCAACCAACTGCTAACAGCTGAGGCCATTCTCTGAATGTTGAGGTCTCCCTGGTTTTATTCACTCATTGCTCTGTCCCAAGCTGTCTTTATCAACATAGCTGTTTTTCCCTACCCCATATACATATGCACATACACACATTGCACATACATGTATATACATGCACACATATTTTCCTGTGTTCTATTTATTCATCTTTTTCCAGTAATCAGTTGAGTACCAGTAGTTTCTTTTTGGATTTGGGATTGCCTTGCCTAAGAGCAGAGAGTGGTAGAATGTAAGCTCTCTTCTCCAGAACTTGCCTCTGATAGCATCATCACCCCATTACCTCTCAATGCAAAGAAGAGCCCCAACTGCATCTCTGAGTGGCTTCCTGTGCTCTTCCAAGTGAGCTTGCTGCTTGGCACAGAGTCTAGCAGCAGGATTCATTTGTGATGGTGTCTGGTGTCACCAGACATCATTATGTTCCCTCTGCCCACTTTACATCCACCCTAATCAGAGTGCAGAGAAATTTAAGACATGTTCTGATTGTTAAAACTCTTCTGACCTACTGTCACTTAGAAAATAAAAATATCTTCTTTCCATTCAAAATAATTTCCAGTGCCAGTTTTGGTTATGTGACCCTGCAGGCCTCTTCCATATGATGGAGAAAAGATAGAATCTGAAAATAGCATGATTTAGAAATTTTGACAGTTGTCATGATTGAATCAAATCAAAATTATATAGAATATTATCAAGAAGTCAATAACAAACACATATCAATGGTGTACTGTGACCCAGGCACTGTTTTGACACTGGAAATATAGCAGTAAATTAAAAAAAAAAAAAAAGTACCTCTATTTTCTTGAAGTTTGTTCTGGTAGGATGACCCTAACAATAAACAAAGAAAAAAGAAGCTATCAGATAATGTAAGTGCCTTGAAGAAAAATAAGATAATGTAGGAGTGACAGCCAAATGGCAGCTTTCTATTGGCTGGATTTGGGGAGGAAATGGTAGTTAAAATGGGATCTGAATGATGAGATGGTGAAAGGAACAGAGATGGTGGAGCAGAAATGAAATACCTCAAAGTCACTTTGAGCTTAAGGTTGGAGACAGGCCAGTGTGACCAGAGCAGAATGGACTCAGGAGAACATCGTGAGATTCAGTAAGACATGATAGGACTAGACAGTGTCTGATAGGGCAAGATTTGACTTTGTAAGAACTGCTGAAAAGAAGTTCATGGAAGATTTTAAGTATCAGAACAACATACCTGTGTTTTAACAAACTCACTGCCTATGAGGGAAACTGGGCTAAAAAGTTGCAGTGAGATGATAGTTCCTGGAAATGAGGCAAAGGGGACTGATTCCTGTCACATCCTGGGGATAAAGACAACAGGACATGCTGATGCACTGGTTGAGGGATCTAGGTTAAGTTCTCAGTTTTCAGCTTCAGGACTGAATGGATGACAGTGCCACTTACTGATACATGGAAGACTGGCCATAGGGCACAGTTTTTGTTGAAAAGTTAGTAGTTCAGCTTTAGCTATAATAAATTTGAGAGGATGCTTAGACCCCCATATGGGAAGTCACGAAGCCAGTAATATATAGAAGTCCAGATTTCCAGGGAGGGGTGAGGACCATAAACACAGGTTTAGAAGTCACTGACATACATAATATTTAAAATGAGGGCTGGACCAATGTGATCCTATAATATGTATAATCAGAAAAATGTGAGATTATACTCCATTTATGTATGATCTATCAAAATGTATAAATGCATCCTACTGTCATATATGACTAATTAGAACAAAAAAGAAGTTTGAAAATAATAATAAAAAAACTATGGAACTGGATGATATTCATTAGGGAGAATATGCAAATAATGAAGATAGTGGGACTGGAACATCATGACCTGAAGATATGTGGAGTAGCCACAACAAAGGGGCTCAAGAGGAACAGCGCAAGGACTGGGAAATGCTACTGAGAAGTAAGAAAAAAAAGAGAAAAACAAGATCCTTGGGTTTGCAAAGGAAGGTCAAAGGCACCTTTGATAAGAGAATTCTTGGAAGAGACCCGGAGAAGATGCCAATGGAGTGGATTATAGAGTGCTTAAGTGAGGAAGTGGAGAACAGTAACAATAACTTCTTTTAGACAATTTTGCTATGAGAGGAGGTAGAGAAATGGAAAGATGATGTGTCATCAAGGGAAGGTTAAAACTTGTTCTTTTTTTAATTGAAGATAGTCACCTAATCCCCCCGACAAAAAAAAAGAAGTGATCCACATTATCTCCAATTATCTTCCTACTAAATATTTTATTCTCTGTTCCAATAGAAGTATGACCTAAAAGTCAAAGTCACATATATTATGGACAAAAGGTATGCTAGAAAATATGGGATTTGCTTCAAACTGTGTGCTATTTGTCATGAAAATATGAATTCTCTTTAATTCTAGGACCATGTTATTGTAAGAAAACATACATACATTTGTATGTACGTATATTTATATGTGTGTATGTATAAGCATGTATATATGTATATATAATGTACATATGCACACTTTTTCCGGTTTTCAGGTATTAACCTTCCAAGTGATTTTAATAGTCTTTCACATCTTAAATTTATGTTTTGATGTTACCAGCTAATTATTGTCCTGGTGCCAAACATGAACAGAGCCCAGAGATGCTGATGATACTAAGAAGAGAGTCAGCCCTGATGAGATTAATTGATGCTGTGAGGAGATCAGGGACCTCTACATCCTTGGTCCCCATTCTGTGCTTGAGTGACATGAAGTCAAATGGCTTCTGGCGCCTTCCTCTAAATTTCCAAATGGCCTTTGGTCCCTTTTCCCCAGTCTCCACAATGACAGCCACGGAATTATTCTCTGCAGTATGATGGCCTGGCATACTGGTAACCTACACAAGTGCTGTGCTCAGAGAAACCAAACACATTTCAAGGCACTCTGCAGAATAGTTGTTAGGATATACTTTCCTTCACAATGTATTACCAAGAAAAATAACATTCCATTCTTTGAGAACTCTGAAGGAAGGAAGATGCCACCACTGTTGGTATGCTACTGCCCATAAATGGCGTTCCTCACCAGAAAATAGTTTTTAGTCCACTGGTGTCTGTCCTAACCGAAGGTTTCTGTTTCATTAATTATGAAAAAGGATCACAGCCTCCTGGACCTTTCAAAGACCATTCAGCGCAGTACAGCATGAAAGAAGCTCGTACTTTCTTTGGTGGAGTGTGGAGGGAGACACAGGGGGCCAGAAAGTCACAGTTTGACCATATTAACTCTGAGGCCATGTTTCTTTTTCTGCTTTACACAGATGGTGTGAGCACCACCACTGCACCCAGTCCAGCTTCAGAAGAGACAGTTGAAGTCTGTAAAGATGAAGGTATGAGGCCATTCACTACATCTAAAAATCAGACTGTTAGAAGCAGATTATTAGTGTTTTGTTTATATGGGAAAATGAAGCAGCAAGCAAATCTAACGCTCTTCAAGCTTTTCTGTATGCATTACTACCTATTCTGTTTTATTCCATATCTAGCCTCTTCATATTTATATATTCATTGACATTTGTTCCTCTGAAAAAATAACCACTTATAAGAGAATTATCAGAAAAGTTATGGTTAGAAGAGATGTTTATTTGAAACACCGAATTAGTCAGCTCTACTATTTACAGCTACTCATCAGAAATAAGTTTGAAAGAGTGACAATTAGGGACCAACTATCAGACATTCTTCTATCCAAGAAAGAAATGTTTGAAAGGCATCCTTAGCAATAAAATTTTGGAAATAATATCACTCTCCATTCTAGCAATAAGAGAAAACATTGCTGACCCAGGTATCTCCAGAAGAAGAAACAAAATTTACTTTTCTGGGAGAAAATTTGAGGAATAAATAAGGGGAACACTGATGTCAGGGTACTAATGCTTTAAAAAGTCATCTAAACAAAATAAAATAGTCCTTTCTTCTTTTCCCTCCTGACCAACTGACAAGTCTCCACATAGAAAGGTAATATTATTTTGTCTGTCACATGTAACTTCTTAAACCATTCTGCGAGTGAGACAATATTGTTATATTTGTACAAATGGGTGTCTAGTAGACCATTTGGAGCTTTGAGATGTGTATGTTGAATGCATTTCTTCATTTTGGTGTGATTGCAGGTAGGTCTACATTTGCCATTGATATTGCTACTCTTTGAGTCAGCATTTAGAAAATCTTGAAATTTTAAAACTCATTTATTTGCATCATTAATTCCATTTCACATTTTTGCCTGGTAAATGTTTGTCTAATTAATCAATTAATTAATCTAAATCAAGTGTTTGTAGTGAGGGAATTGCTAAGAGTGTGAATTCTAGAATCAAATGACTGGGACTTAAATTCTGGTTCTGCCCCTGGCATTAGGTGATCTTTGACAAGTAATTCAAGTCATTAACAAGGAATTAGTAAGAAATAACATGTAATGAGCCTCTTCACACTTTTGTTTTCTCTTCTGAAGAATGGAGGCAATGTTTTCTGCACACAATACAATAATATACCTCAGTTGCTAGATTCTTCACCTGGCATTTGTGTAGATTGGACTTCAAGAAAACAGAATGAGATGGACATTAGGAAGCAGATGTTCATTAGGGAGAGCTCTTGAAATTCACCCCGGTAATAAGAAAAGGAAGAATGCAGAGCCGAATAGAGAGACAAGTTAACTCGCAATGCATTATCAGAAAAAATCCCTGCTGACTATAGGCAGTCTGAAGATAGTATGACCCCTCTGATATGCTCCCACTTGGTGTGAGAGAATCAGGCCATTCAAACCTCCCATGGACAAGTCATTTGATACTGGCTGCCCCGGGAAGGGGGTGTGGATTTTAGTGAAAACAGATCCTCTCCATTGCAGCCATCCTGAAAGCCAGAGATGAATGAGATCTGCCCACAAGTGGGAGAATAAATTCTTCATTCCTGATGTGGGATCCGAGTGACCTAATATAGTATCTACTACGTTCTTGTCATTTCAAGTGGTCCCTTTCTTGTTTGTTGCCACTTTTCAAATGAATCCCTTGATACCTCCCTTTGTACTACTTAAATATGTGTTCTGGTATTCCTGGTTTAAAAACCCCTTGATATATCTAAAAATGTCATTTGTGTCAGATATCCACAGGGGTTCTGATTAAAAAAAAAAAACAAAACCTCTAGGTTATTGTACAGAAAGAAAGAAATAAACCTGATCATATCAGAGTAAAAGGACAGAAAGTGGTGTTTATTTTAGGCAAAAAATTTTGAACATGCCAATCATTTGGCTTATGATAAAAATTTTAAAGTGTCATGAAGTCAGACGGCCAAGTTTTAAAAGTAAGGAAGAGATAATCTAATTTGAATGCTTCAAGCTGAGATTTTTCCTGTTGAGTTGTTTAGTTTGGAGATGTCACACCTTTTCAGAAACACACAGTTTGTGATTTTTTATAATGCTTTTAGGATCTCACACCATTAATTGTTCATGCCAGGATCATTTTTTTAAAGGCTTTTTGGGATTTTTTTCTTAAAACTTTTAATGGTGGTAATTCCATCAAAGAGTTCTGTTATGTATACAAATGCAGTTCCCTTATAAGACTAATTGTGAGGTTTTAAGAATTTTACTGAAATCCATCATTAATATCCATTTACCTATTTACTTGGGAAAATTTAAATGTTTAGAAATTCACATGGGTAGATAATATAGTTTCAATTAAAAATACAACATAGGTGATTTTTGCCTTTTTATTTTGAAATATCATACATGTAAGACAACTTTTCAATTGATTATCAGATAACCCTTAGACCAAGTGTTTAATGTGTATAGAACTGTCATCTTGACAGATTGATGCATAGCTTAGAATGAAAAAAAAATAAATGTTCTCCATTGATATCCTCCAAGATTGAGGTCAGGCTGAGGTTAAAAGGAAGTCATAAGTGTTGAGGATTCATTTCAAACATTCTCCATTATTAGCTTTCATGCAGAAATATCTCTCCTCAGTGACACCAGGGCTATTTTAGAACCCTGCAGTTATAAGATCACTTATAGAAATGCTTATTACACTTTCCAGTTTAAGTGACAGAACATTTTTGCTGATCAAAGGTCCTGAAGGAGCCCTTGTTCTCTTGACTTTGTTTTGAGACTGATCCTGACTGAACATCTTCTTGGGCTTTGGAATCACACATACTATGGACTGGCCTTGTTTTCTCTTTCCAATATAACTCCCATGGCATTTGAGACAGGTTCAAGTTACTTCCAGTTTTCCTAGGTGACTGGTTGGCTTTACATTGTTAGAAATGATTTTCATTGGAAACTAGCATCTTCCAGAGTGTAGGGATTGAAAACAAGCAAGTAAAAAATGAAATGGCCAATGTCTCATTTTGGAAGAGATAACGTTTTAAAAAAATTAAACCATATGTGAAACTTGAAGGATTTTGATAGGAGGTGTTATAACCCAGGCATCAGCTATGCCAGTGATTTTGTTCAAATATTTTAGACATATTTCCTTTTGGCAACCAAGAACTGGTGCTTATCACCCACTTACTCCGCATAACTGCTAACTGCAAGCTGGTAGCAGGAGGTACAACTGATTGGCTTACAGATCAGAAGCTATATTTTCATCTACATGCTGGAAACACCTGTTCCCAATGAGTCAATAACCTGTTCCCAATGAGTCAATAACTGTAGGGTGGGCAGGAGTAGAGAAGATGAAATATGAGGAGGAGAAATGCTGACCAATAGTTCATATGAACAGGGTGGATATTAAGGATGTGGCAACTAGGACTGAACTAAATGAACTCCCAGGCCTGGGAAAATATCTATAGATTGATAGACATTCTGAGGTTATTTGTACAATAGAGTGAGTATTTATATATTGTGGGAATCTTCCTCTACTAGCAAAAATAATTTATTAATTTCATAGTGTTTTGCACTTTAATCCTTAAAAACAAATTCAGGAATACAACTGTTAAAGCTATTTAACAAATGAGCAAGCAATCAGACAAAAGACCATATAAACACAGGAGTGAAATGCATAGGAATAGCAAGTATTCTGGTTGAAACTTCTTCAAGGTTATCATTGTTGTTACTCATGATATAGTCTGTCTTAAATCCAGGGGGACTCTCTATTATGGTTGTCTCTACACTTTTAGATCTTACTTCTGCGTCTTCATCCACTGCTAAGACCAAGGCTCCTTATTGGGAAAGGAGATGTACTGTTTAAACATCCTGATTTACCTGTCTTATTATTTAATCAGTATCTAATTTGAATTTGAAGGTCAACTAGACCAAATCATAGGCTCATTAATATTGAAAGCAAAATCAATTAATACTCAGGTGCACACCTGAACTCGTGTTCCCTTGGAACTCCACATAAGTCACATCATTGCTGTTTGGCGTTTATGAAATGGGATGTCAACTGGCAAAGAATTTCTAAACCCATAGTGTACTTTCAGACCTCATGGAGGTCAAAATTACTGTTGCAAAAAGGGAAAGCTAGAAAAAGAGCCTTTTCAAAACAAGTCAAAGAGAAAGAGTGAGGTTGCATATGAGAAACTGGATTCGGATATGTACAGGAGATATGCATAAATAATTCCAACCATCAGCATTGTGAGCCTGGGCCACTGGTGTTAGCTCAAAATTGCTCTGAGCATTGTTTCCTTTCCTTGCCTCAATTGTTGAAGAGGAACAAAGCCTTTTGCCACCCATGAAATTCTCCTCAGGCTTCTCCAGTCTCATTTTTCTTGGTCCTTTTCCTGTTCTTGGTGTCCACCATCCCCTCCTGAGCACCTCACCCCCTCACCCATCACATCAGGGACAAAGCAGTCCCCCTTCCTGGATCTACATTGGTAGAGAGTCTGAATATACTTGAACATCCTTGAGTTATCACTCTTGGATTTTCAGTCTTCAGTGTGGAATGAAAGTGTCTGCCTTCTGGTAGTTCAGTGAAGGGGAAAGAACTAAGATATATGGAGTGTCCCTGGTACTCAATGTTTTACATTAATATATAATTATATTATATTCTTCATTTCTCAAAAGGGTAACCTGCAACTCAGAGAAGGAGAGAGAAAGGTGTATGTGTAGTGGGTGGGGATAGGAGAATGACTTTGTAAATGTTGATTCTCATAGCTAAAACCTAAATGAATGTGTGAAATCCTTTTACAAAGGTAGCATTTATTATATTTTTGACATAACATTAATTTTCTGCTTATAAGAACAACATCTGTTTATGGGAAAATACTTTTAATATAGAAAAATATAAAAGTAAAAGCACATAATTATTTTTCCTTTAAGCATTCACTTGTAAAAAATTTTAAGAATTCTATTCTGTTTTTTCATTTAACAGTAGACCATGAATATTCTTTCATGTCTTTAAATATGCCCAGAGGCATGATTTTTATTGGAGGCATAATATTTCATCATCTGGTTGTCCCAGAATTTACATACCCAGCGTTCTAATGTTAGATTATTTTGTTATTTACAGTTTTCTATTATAAATAACAGGGAAATGCAGTGCATACAGTTTAGATAAATCTTTATGTGTATATGTGATAAGTTCCTCAGGATAAATTGCTGACTCTTTATTGATTTACTAGGGGAAAGTTTAAAATATTTTTATTGCTTACATGTATTTTCTTCTTTTAAAAGTGATGCACATTTATTATATGAACAAACCAAAAACGAAATGAAAACTATCACACACAATTCCAATTCCCAGAAAAAAGCATTAATAATATGCTGATAAGTAAATTTCTAGTATTTTTTCAGACAGTCACATATATACATGGAGGTTTTCTTAGGGCATGCTGCAAAGTGTAACTTTTTAAAATTATTTTTTTTTTTTTTCCTTTTTTTTTTTTTTTTTTTTTTTGTCGTGGGGGAGAGGGGAGAAATACTGGGAATTTACCTGAGGGCAATTTTCCTCCAAGCTACATCCCCAACCTTTTAATTTTTTATTTTGAGACAGGGTATATACTCAGTTGCTTAGGGCCTCACCAAATTGCTGAGACTGTCGTTTAATTTGCAATCATCCTGTCCCAGCCTTCCCAAGTTGATGGGATTACAGGTGTGCACCATCCTGTCTGGTTTAAAACTATCTTTTAAGTATGAAATACATTATGAAATTCTCCCCATGTCTTTTGATAGTCCAACATAATTTAATTGTGTTTTCCAAAAAATGAATGCTCATATACTTACCCACTCTCCACTTTGAGTTGTTTCAGTTTTAAAATCAGAAACATTCTTTTAACTTTGTAAATGTTATGATAATTTCTATAAGAAAATTCTAATAAATGGAAATGCATACAAATTTTTGTTTTTTCTGCAATGAGTAGGGTTTATTGCTTTTGATGATTCTTTGAATAATATATGTTCATTGTAGTGATTTTAAATAATGCGAGAGAATAAACAAACAAGCATATGCAATTAGCCTACTCTAATATAACAACTTGTATTTGTATCTCTAAACCTATGTACACACACATTTTATATAAATAGAAATATGCCTTTATATACATAGATGTGTAATTTTAATGCAATTTTCCTTTGTTATTGTTTACTTATCATCTTTCAATTAAAGAACAAAAACACTAAGAATTTAATCAGTGATTAATATCCAAAATGTATAACCCACTCTTACAATCAATAGAAGAAATAGCAAGTATTTTAAAAACAGACAAAGAACCTGAATAGACATTTCTCCAAAGATGACATAAATATGGCCAAGAAATATCTAAAAAGATGCCCAACATCACTAATCTTCAGAGAAATGCAAATAAAAATAACTGCAAGACATAACCTCATACCTATTTGGATGGCTACTATTTCAAAGACAAGAGATAACAAATGTTGATGAAGATGTCAAGAAAGGGAACTGTTGAACATGATTGGTGTGGATATAGACTGGTATAGCCGTTATGGAAATCAGTATAGAGGTTCTGAAAGAAATTGAAACTATAAATACTACAGAACCCAGTTATCCGTCTTCTGGATGCATAGCAAAGGTAGTAAAGTCAGTATTACTGAAGACATCTGCACTCCAGGTTCATGCAGTATTGACCACACTAGCCAAGATCTGCAATCAACCTAAGTCTGTGGACAGACAAATGATTACAACATGGACAAACCTGAGGGGCATTATGCTAAATGAAATAAGCCAGACAGAAATGAGAATACTTCATGTTCTTACTTGTGTAGAATCTAAGGAGGAAAAAGGGTGAAAGATACAATCAGGAACAGGATGGGAAGAAGGAAATGGGATGTAGATCAAAGTACCCAAAGTACCAGAACTAGTCTCGAGAGCTGGTGTACAAAGTAGAACAACAGTTCATTTGAAATTAGTAGATTTCAGGGTCACTTGTCTCAAAAATGTACTTGCCTGAGCTGATAAATATGCTAATTCACTTCACTATTGTAATGATTTTACTATGCTTGTGTATGCCATAACACCATGTTGCAAACCACACATATACAATACTATTCATTTCTAAAAAAGGTGATGGGAGAAGGAGGTGTCTGGTCCCTAATTCCAAGTTCCTGGGTCTAAATTCCTTCTCTATCAGCACACAAATATGAGATAATGGGCAAATTATTTAGCCTCTCTGAACCTCTGTTTCATTATATGTAAAATTAAAACAATAGTAACACCTAACTCACAGAATATTCATAAGAATGAGTCGATTCACTTAAGACATTTCAAGGCACCCCGGCACAGAGCAGGACACTCAAAAATTTTAACCATTAATAAGCATATGCTTATTTTATAAGTATCATAGTCTGCACACTTTTCTGAATCTTGCTTTGTTATCAGCAGTAAAGCTTTGTAGAAATCCCTCTTAAGTCATTTTGTACAGATATAATTCGTTCAGCTCACATGACATTCCATAATTCAGATGTGTCATAATTTATTCATTCATTCTCCCATGATGAGCAAGCACTTTCTCTCTATTTTATTGCCATACAAACAATGCCACAATAGTCATCCTTGCCCATATATCCTTTCATGATGGCACTTTTATTTGTATGGAAGAGATTCCATGAATGTGAGTTCTACTTTAAGGAGTATGTGTTTTTAATAGATGTTGCCAAAATTGCTTTCCCCAAAGGCTGCAGCAACTCTCATTTCCATCAACAATTGTTAATATTCGTCCTTTCTCATGTTTGCCAGTTCAGTGAGTGCAAAGTAATATCTCTTTATTATTTTTTTAAAAATCAGTATCATTATCCCAATTTTGCAGGTATCTGAGGCTCACAAAGTTTGAATAACTGGTCCAAGTACAAAAAACAGAACCAGAATTTGGAAACCAAATATGTCTAAATCCAAAGCCAAAGCTTTTCTATCCACTAGGCTACCTCTTATACCATTCGTTTTTAGCAAAGAACATTACTTACATGAAGTAATAGGATGCAGGAAGGTCCAGAGCAGTCAGAGAGCACAAGGGAATGCTGCTGCCTCTGCAAGGTGAGCAGTGAAACTGGGAGGCCCCAGGGAGGGCATTTTTGGAGGCAGCAACTTGTTCCACATCACAACCTTGACTGTAACCTGGAGTCAAGGGTATAATGACATATGATGAACGTATAGAAACCCTCAACTGTGCCCCTCACCAGATATGAAGCCCAACCCCTTTTTATGATATTCATGCTTCTGTATACCTGCTCTGTGTGCTGCTCACTTGTTTGGTGTTTCCTAAATGCTGCTGGCCTAAAGCATTCTATCATCACTCATTCATGTCTATTTTGTTCTTCGTTCTGTATATTAAAATCCTGATCAAGGCTGAGCGTGGTGACGCATTCCTGTAATCTCAGCCGCTCAGGAGCCTGAAGCAGGAGGATCACAAGTTCAAAGCCAGCCTCAGGAACAGCAAGGCTCTAAGCAACTCAGTGAGACCCTGTCTCTAAATAAAATACAAAAACAGGCTGGGGATGTGTCTCAGTGGTTGAGCGCCCCTGGGTTCAATCCCTGGTACCAAAAAAAAAAAAATATATTCTTATCATTTTGCAAGGCTCATCTCCAAACTTTACATCAATCCTTTACTCCATCTCTTTTTTTTTCTTTTATTCCATTCCTTCCTCTCTCTCTCTCTCTCTCTCTCTCTCTCACACACACACACA
>JAJEJO010004931.1:665186-685294 GCA_020662805.1 Glaucomys volans
CACACACACACACACACACACACACACACACACACACATACACCCTCCTTTTCTCCCTCTACCTTCTGCTTTGTTTCTTCCATCACAAATTATCTGGGCAAACAGCTTAGGCACCAGAATTTCAGTCGATGATGCTAGTTGGCAAGGAGTGTCATGCATCTTTTCACCTTTCTTGATTTCTCTCCTCATTACAATTCACCCCATATCATAGTAAATTGTCCTGTTTCATACATTTATTTGTGAAACTTCAAAATTTATCAAGTTCCCTGTATCAATATTAGTTATGTATATGACATATCTAACTTACTAGGATATTTACAGATTTTAAGAGCAGGTACCAAAGCTACCATGGACACTTTCCCAATTTTTTTCTTTAACTATTATTAAGACTTCTTGTAAAGGAAATTCCCTTTCAGCATTCTCATACTTCAAAAGTATGTTTTCCAAAAAAGTCAAACTGCAGCAACACAACAGGAACATGCAAGCCAGCATCTTCCCTAATTGTTCAACTTGGATATTCCCACTGTATAAGAGGATAAAATGAACATCTTTTAAATTTTTTTTAGTTGACACATTGTAATTGTAAATATTTATGGGTTACAGTGTGATATTTTAATACATGTACACATAACATAATGATTAGATCAGAGTGACTGGCCATATCTATCACCTCAAGCAAAATAAATTTATTTCAAGTGGTAAATGTATATATATATATTATTTTCTAGGTCTGAAACTAGTTATTTTTGCTAAGTGTATAATGATACTTTTCTGATAAGTTTTTTTCAAATGCTTTGTTCATGTGTTTTAAATAGGTTAAATAGTTTAAAGTAGATAAATATTTTTACCAAATTTTTGGCATTAAAAGTATATTTAGCTGGGCACACTGGCATATGACTATAATTCCAGTGTCTTGGGAGGCTCAGGCAGGAGGATTGCAAGTTCAAGGCCAGCCTCAGCAACTTAGCAAGGCCCTAAACAATTTGGCAAGACCCTGTCTCAAAATAAAAAATAAAAGAGGGATGTGACTCAGTGGGTAAAAACCCCCGGGTTCACTCCCCAAAACCAAAAAAAAAAAAAAAAAAAAGAGTTTATTTTTATACTATTTTTCTATTTCAAGTATTCTTAAATGGCAATAGAAAGGCAAGTTGTATTTGTTTTCCAATTATATGTCCATTTACATATATAAGTTTTCCTTATTAAGTGTGGCTATAGTAATATGTTTATAACTGTCAATTCAGTTATATTCTAAATATATTTTTAAGGGTATTGGGAGGTATTTCTAAAGACCTAAGGAAGAAGGCTTGAAAACTAAATCATCCCAGACCAGGGCATGGAGATTATTGGGGGGATTTCCAATCCCTTTGTCCAACACACTATTTTAGACCTAAATTTAAGTCCAAATAAGTCAAAATTATGTGAGCATCTCTAACAACTTCCAAATTTAGTGGTCTAGTTTTTGAGTTCCCTGGACCAAACCTTGTAGGCTTTCCAAGTCTCAATGTATATTAGATTCATATCATCTATACTGTGTGACTTTTGATAACTTTCTTACCTCAATTTTCTCTTGTGTAAAAATCAGATAATAATAGAATTATTCAGGGTGGACACAGTGGCACACACCTGTAATGCTAGCAGCTCGGGAGGCTGAGGCAGGAGAACTGCAAGTTCAAAGCCTGCCTCAGCAACTTAGCAAGGCTCTAGGTAACTGAGCAAGACCCTGTCTCAAAATTTAAAGATAAATGAATAAAAAGGGCTGGAGATGCTGCTCAGGGCTGGAGATACAGTTCAATCCCGCTGTACTGATAAATTAATTAATTAATTAATTAATTATATCATGTGGTTGTGAAAACTCAAAATAATATAGCTAAAGTACTTACAACAGCATCTCAAAAATGGTAAATGTTCAACAGTTATTGGCAAAAAAATTTCCTTTGCAATTATTTTTGTTAAATTGATGTGCTGGCCTCAGAATCCTTATTCCAGGTAGGACTCCCATATCTCATTGAATCAAGATGTCTATTGTCGTGCTAATTCCTATAAGAGAGGTTCAGTAACAGGCAATGCCCAAAATATTTAATGAGAGATGTAGTCATCCCTGACCATTGATGTGAATCCACCAGTACACCATACTAAGGTGTGCTAGTTGGAAACTTAAAAGCAGTTAAGGTTCATTATACAGGTAAGGAACTCTTCAGAGTTCTTTACCAGGTCCCATTCATAAATAGGACCTTGATAAGCTGGGTAGTCCTGCTTAAAATTCAGACATGAACTCTCTTTTGTAACTTCCATAGATTTTTCTACCTGTTTTATTCTCTTATAGGTAATACTAAGAACAGAAGGTCCATACATCTTTACTTTTTAAAATTTTTTTTTATTTTGGTTCATTGTACACAAAATAGAATCATACGATTTGCTAAAATTATGACGTTTGCAGGTAAATGGATGGAGTTGGAGAATATCATGTTAAGTGAAATAAGCCAATCCCAAAAAAACCAAAGGTCCAATGATTTCTCTGATAAGTGGTTGATGACACATAACGGGGGTCGGGGGAGGTAAGGGAAGAATGGAGAAAGGATGTATTGTACATCTACATTTTAGAAAGCTCTTTTGTGAGCAGTTGGCCCTCTATATCCATGGGTTCCATGATCACAGATTTAACCAGCCAAGTATCAAAAATATTTGGAAAAAAATTGAATCTGTACTAATCGTGAATAGATTTTCTTCTTGTCATTATTCCCTAAAAAATATAGTATGACAACCATTTACTTAACACTTTATAACAGATACTATAAGTAACCTAGAGTTGATTTGAAATACATAGAAGGATATGCTTAGGTTGTATGCAAATACTATGCCAGTTTATACAAGGGACTCAAGGAGCCAAAGGGGTGATATCCATGTGGGATCCTGGAAGCAATTCCCCACAGATGCCAAAGGATGACTATAATCATATGTCTTCAAAACCAACACACTTTTGGAAGTGATAAGGAGCATTGTTAATAATTACACTATGAAAATAAACCACACTAGAACTAAATATACTCAGGCTATACATTCACCCAACATAAAATGCATGAAGTCTTTTTTGTCTACAAATTAAAATCATAATATCTCTCACTCATATTAAAATTCTTTAACTTTGACTCCTCAAAGTCTACTATTTACTATTCTTAGAGTATTACTTTTCCTGACCTTATCACTTTCTTGTTAATTAGTATAAAAATAATATTTGGAATATTCTTTAGACTATTCCCACAAAAAGTATGTTTTCATCAGCTTTTTTGTTACTGTGACTAAATGATCTGACCAGCACAATTATAGAGGAACAAAGATTTATTTGCGGGCTCACAGTTTCAGAGGTCTTAGTTCACAAAAGGCCAGCTCCATTCCTTAAGGCTGCAGGTGAGGCAGAATATCATGGTGGAAGAGTATGACAGAGGGAAGAAGCTTGCATCATCAGGAAGGAGAGAGAGAGAGAGAGAGAGAGAGAGAGAGAGAGAGAGAGAGATTGATTCCACTCTCCAGATACAAAATATATACCCTAAAGCCATGCCCCAATTCCAATCTCCTCTAGCCACACCCTACCACTTCGATCAATTCCATCAGGGATTAATTCACTGATTGTGTTAAGACTATCACAACTCAATCATTTCTCCTCTGACCCTTCTTTCATTATCTCACATGTGAGCTTTTGGAGGACACCTCACATCCAAACCTTAACAAAGTGGTATGCCTAATCAATATGGAGTAATTGGACAGAACGTCCACTAATTAAATGCAATCTGTTTTTCGGTAAACATGTTTTAAGACTAGCCCAGGGATTCTCAAAGTTTAATGTACTCTAGGCTCAAGTATATATCAATGTTTGAAATAAAAAAGTACTGCACTTATAGGGTGTTTGATTGGATTCCAGAATTAATTTTGAAGACTTGTGCCACTATATAAGGTATGACTCCACTGAAAAGCAGAGATCATGACAGTAATTCATGGTCATATTTTGACTAGGCAAAAGACACTAGAGGAAAGCAATAAAAGATACATACTTCCAATTTATAGGCAACATGGAAGTACTCTTGCTCAGATACTCCCATGCTTAGAATGTTATAGCAGCCTCAAAAATATTAATAAGCATTCCTTGATAAATGAATTCAGAATTCAAAATCCTTGGAAACTGCAAAGTTAGACAAAATTAAGTATTTCTGTATTGCAGAATTTCTCAGCGCTTTCAACATGCTAATGTGCATTGAGAAACACAGGGAAACTGAAGTATGTGGCATTTATCACACTTTTTTTGCTAAGTTTTCTTAAAAATTGTTATTCAGTGACTTTCCTCCATGGGAAAGAATTCTCTTGTTGAAGAACAGCATTTCCACTTTCACTTCATTTAGCACTTTTACAGTGATGGTGTGGACTGAACCACTTGGAAGTAGAATCAAGGTGTCAACTAAGAACGTTTTTGCAGCCTCATGGTAATTTTCATTTTCTGCCTATTTCCTAATGTATCTTTCAACACAACAGTCCCAATTTCTTCCTTACAAACATTTCATAGGGAAATGTTTTGCAGTATTAAAAAAAAACTACTTTTACAAAAAGAAAGAAATATGATATTACTCAAATTTAGCATATTTTGTACTTTGTATCTCCAGAAAATACACTTACATTAAATACTGATGACTTATTATAGACCATAAAGGAATATTTTTTAATTCTACTATGCCTGAAATTCAGTATTTAATCAATGAAAAATCAACATGCATACCTTTATGGTCTACTTAGCACACTTTTTAAAATCTTTTGCACACATAATTAATTAGTCCTCTGGTTAAAAACAACAACCAATAACAATAACAACTCTGAAAAATGTAGAAGGTTATTATTATCACATTTATTAACCAAATCTGATATTATAATTTTATTTGTTCCCTTTTTTTGCTAGGAAATATTTTTAAATTCCTACAAAGAGTTTTTGTTGCCAGATATCACTCAATTATAATCCAAAATAAGGAATGGTAAATTGCTTTTAAAATTGTAGTCTACAACTTCAGAGTGGTACAATGGTACTGGGGAGACAGTCCCCCACATTTCAGAAAAGAATGTAGTCCATCATAGGTTTTGACAAAAGATTTTCACAAGCAGAAATTTGTTGCCCAATCTCATTCCTAATGATGTTTTCTGTCGTCTATCCTTTATGCTGCTGTCCCAGGAAAACATACTGAGAAAGAAAAATAAAGGGAAAGAGTTATCTCAGAACTGCTGCATTCATTAATTTAAAAAAAAAATAATTGGCTAGTTAATGGCAAACATTAGAACTTTTTCATTTTTTATTGTCGTTTTTGAGATAAAATATTTGTACATCTTGATGGTGTATAGTGTGATAAGTTTATATACTTATACAATTGGTAATGATCAAATCAGGGCAGGAAGTACATACATATCCTCAAACATTAATCATTTCTCTGTATTGTCAATTTTTGCACTCTTCTGGTTATTTTTAAATATCTCATATTGTTGATAATTACCCTACCCTGCTGTTGAAAACCAGAATGAATTCTTCCTATCTAGCTGTGTTTCAAGGTCCTTTATCTCTTACTTCTTTCCTTGCCCACTCCCTCCCTCCCACCACCAACCTTCCTAGTCTCTAGTGACCTCATCCCACTCTATTTTCTATTAGCTGGACTTTTTAGTGGAACAGTTTTAACAAGCATAAATACAGGGTTTCTTAACAAGTATTTATGGCAGTTAATAGAAAGTTTACCTTCTTATTTCATTTTGTAATTAGCCCTGATATTTCACACCAGATATGTCAAATTAAAGTGGAAAGGCAAATGGGTTATTTTCCTCTGGCAAAAGGAACAGTGACACTCACATAAACATTTATATATACTCAAAACAACACTCAAAGCCTGTTTTGAGACCCAACACAATCTGTGCAAGACAGTCTTTCTCCCAGCTTCATCTATGATTTATGATGTTTCTCTGATCTGAGGAGACTCATAAAACAGAGAAAACTCTCAAAACTCATGGAAACCTATTACACTGCCTCAGTCTACCTACATCATCCATGAATTTTGTCTATACCAGCCACTTCTATCCCCAACATGCCATAAGGCAAAATTAGTGACTTGACAGTCACTGATTAACTACTCCAGACACATAATGAGGCAAATAGTTCATTGACCTTGACCTCAGAGTCCATAATTAAGGCCCTGAGATTGCTCCAAGTGCCTGGTACTAGTTTTCTCCATCTGTCTTCTCAGTTTCAGGAAAGTAAGCAACCACTCTTCTTTTGTCTTGCATTTTCCCACTTCCTACTCTCTTTGTTCTGGAGCTTCCTTCCAACCAAAAGTGCTGGTGTAAATTAGTCTAGAAAACTTGGACGTACAGCTGCTTGATTTACTACATAACACTAGTATTTGCCAGGATCTGTGAGCAGAACAGCAAGTCAACACCACAGAGCTCCGTGGTCAGGTCATCCCATCCAGACATAAACCTTTTGCTGAACAGCATTCTTTGTCCATGCTTGAAACCCCTCCCAAATTCTTCTCTTAGAGCTTCCCCCAAAGTGAAGCCAATGGCACACCAGACTCTTTCTCCTATGTTATTCCCCAAACAGCATCTCCTAAATTTGTAAGCATATTCTTCCATTTCCACTAGTGCATCCCCCTCTCTGTGATCCATATTTCCTACTTGACAATCTCCCTTTTTCATCAAGTATAAAGAAATCCAAGAATTTGCTTGTGGTCCATATGGTAACCATATGCCCTAGAATCTTAAGTACAGTTCTAGCTGCAAAGATTCTATCTTCTTATCCTACCATGAAACATGATTCTGGAAGAAGAAGAAATCAAAACAACCAAACAAACAAAAAAAACCTCCTTCTGAGCCCAGACTGTTATTCCATGGCAAACTAGATTTGACTGTTGTCACCACAAATATTTTGCTAGTTTTCCATGAGCAGAAAATGAAGGCAGGATTAAAAAATCATAATCATATTCCTTTCTCTCACACCCCAAATGTCTTTGCTGTCATGTTATGTCATCTTTGTTCATTTCTTTCTTTACTTTGAAAAGTCTTTTCAGCAGTAATGAGGTAATTGTGTGATCTAAGAGCTTTGTACCCAGATCCTAATTGGTTGGGCTTAAAAAATATAATAACAAAGATGGTGGAATGAGACAGACATCATTACCCTATGTACACATATGATTACTTGAATGGTATGAATCTACAATGTGCACAACCATAGAAACAAAAAGTTGTATCCTATTTGTGTGCAATGAATCAAAATGTAGTCTATAAAAATAAAAAAAAATTAAAAATAATAGCAATCATGAAATGTTTTATAGTCCCCCAAATATCATCTCAATTCTTTCAATGACTCTTCAAGGCCAAATATGGGTTAGTAAGGCCAACTGCTACAACAGAAACATTAAACTTATATAAGAGAAATTTATTTTCTCAGGCACATAAAATCCACAATAATAGGTAATGTTCTCTACAGTCATGCAGGGACTCATATGAATGAAAACTCATGATTTTTTTAATCTGTGGTCAACAAAACTGTTCTGAGTCTTGACATGCATTCAGCAAATGGGGAAGAAGGGAGAAGCTTTTTATGGTCAGACCTGAAAGTGGCATGTATCCCATCTATTCACTTCCCATCAGTCAGAATTCAGTCATGTGAGTCACATGGGCCACTTGACTATATGGAGGAATTTCCTGAGTTTGCAAGTTCTGCCTGCCCTTGTATTTAAGAGAAGAAGTCTGGTGTGGTAGTGCATACCTATAATCCCAGCAGCTCAGGAGACTGAGGCAGGAAGATGGCAAGTTAAAGGCCAACCTCAGCATTTTAGCAAGACCCTAAGCAACTTGGTGAGACCCTGTCTCAAAAAAAAAAAAAGGAAGTTTGGAAATGTAGTTCAAGAAGAAGAGAAGTAACAAGTGTGCAAGTGTGTTGAACAGTTACCACTGCCTAATATCATTGAGAGATGTGTGGTATTATTTCCCTTTACAAATGTGGAAACCAAGACCTAAGTTGGGTAACTTGCCAAGAGTCATAAGCATTGAGCCCCAAAGAAAAAGCTTAAAAAGAGCTATTTTGAGGAAAAAAGAAAAAAACTCCCACTTCCATGTGTTGTTTTTTTATTTTATTATATGTGTGTGTATCACACACACACACACACACACACACACACACACACACACTAAAGTTTGTTTGCATATCAGCTACCCAGAAGGGAAAAATAATGGTAATACATCCTTGATTCTTCAATTTCTGTTTTGAAGGAAAATAATATGTTTTGAGTTGTCTGCTATTTTTTAAAGTCAGTGATGCCTAGAAGTAAATGATAATACTTTTAGATTTTTGCATGCTCTGTGTTTTATAGCAGACTCACTCAATGATTTTTTTATTGTGTTTTTATTATTTATATTTTTCCTTATTCCAGAATCATATTTGAAACCGTTCCCTCAATAATGATATGTATCATGAAGCAACAGGGTCTTTCTCTGAACTAATAAAGGAGAATATGTCACAACAGAAGCCCACACAGAACTGATTCATGCGTTTGCTCACTGGTTCTCCTAATAGTACATAATCTTACTGTATTTGGCCTCGGGTTTCATGTACTGATGTGTTAAATAGACAGCTGGTTTTAATAAGTCTAGGGTCAAGTGCATATAGTCAAACCCTATATAAATCAGTTAACATTTTATAGGTCAAAGTTCATGGTCATATTAATATATTGCACTTGAAGTTGGTTTTGTTTCCTAGGTTAAGTAAAAGGTGACAGTTCCTAAGACCTAGTGCCATTACCAGGCAGTAAACAGGTGACAGCACCCTCCCTCTTAAATTGCTGCAACACCATCAACGTAAAATGGAAATAGCTAACTACAACCTGTGAGGTGCACCATGGCTTTACAGCCACTTCCGGTCTCTGCAGTCTTATCTCCTATCACCCCACCTCTGGTTCTGTTCAATCTCATCACAGCTTTCTCTCTTTCTGTTTTAGATGGGTCCCATCTCCACTTAACCTGCATCACAGTCCAGTTTGGTACTTCATAGCATTCAACTGCTGCTATCTCTAACTAGCAGATGTTTTTTTACATGACTTTCTTTTGTCTATCTTCCCCCAACATTATACCTTTTTTTTTTTTTTTAAGCTATAATGTAAGATAACTAAGAAAACCAGTCAAAGTATAGTGCCAAGAAAGGGTTCCACTGAAACCCACTGAAGGAGTTTGGGGTTGAGGAACATCTCTGGCTGGGCATGAACTGTGGAATATGGGTGCAGAACATGAGGTTTGAGCTGGGATCTGAAAGATGCACAAATAGAAGCTGCGCTAGTCCGAAAGAACGTGTATGAAGAGTTGGAAGTAGGACATCAAAAAGCCTATTTTAGGTACAATGAACAAACCCAGTTGACTTAAATAATGTATACATCACCCACTCATTAATTATTTGCTGATGACAAGCCCTGATTACAGAGAGCTCTGAATACCAGATTAAGAAATTTGGGTCAAATCAACATAAAGCAAAAATTTTCTGCCATTAGATATTGGTAGAGTATAAGTAGTTTTTTTTTTTAAGTAGTTGTTACAAATTTATTAATCTCTTTTTCTAATTCCTTCTCGGAATATACTCTCTGATTACACCTAATTAGACTCTTTTTCTTCCTAGCCATTGCTATCGCCATTTGTAGAAGCTACTCTATAAGCCAAATTAGATTTTCTAGTTTCTAATGGATGATCCTTTGGCAAGATACAATTTCCCATCTTCATTATTCTGGACTTCAAATAAACAGGCCATTAACTAATTGTATAAATCAGGCTAATAATTCTCTGGAACAGCATTGTCCAATATAAATGAATGTGAGCCACAAATAAGAAATATATATGTAATTTTTTATTTCCTAATAGCCACATTAAGTAAGGAAAAAAGAAACAGGTGAAAATAGTTTTAATAGCATATTTTGTTTAAACAGTATATCCAAAATAACCAATTACTAAGTGTAGACGACATAAAGATTATGAAGAGATATTTTACACCTTTTATGTACTAACTCTGAAACAAAGTGAATATTTTACATTTACATAGCTTGTCATTCAGACTTGCCACCCATCATACATGATGGCTAGTGTATTGAATTTATTTAGATTTAGCTCAAGGAGCATATGCTATAGAGAATCTATTATGTTTAGTCTTTAAGCTCTGTTCTTAGGAGATCTTGCTGGTTGAATTTGACATAATCATTAGTGTATAACCTGGGCCTTTCTTAATTCGCAGGCAGGTTATTTGCCAAGTTGCAAGGAGTTTTAACAGATTAACAGTAAGATCCAGTATATCTAATGTGAAGAAGAGATGCTCTGAAAATGGCTGTCATGTGGAACTCAGGGATGTGACCACTCAGAGACATGTCTCTTTCCCCGCCACATGAGATGCTGCCCTCCTGGCAGTGCAGAATCTGTGGCCCCTCCACATGATGCCTACCAGAAAACCCTGCTTTAAATGGAAGAGTACTCATGGACACATAGGCTTTGTTTGACATATTCAGTGTATTTTAGGGCAGTAGTTCTCAAACAGTAGTCCCTGGGGCAGCAACATTGACATCTCCTGGGGACTTGTTGGAAAGGCAGACTTTCAGTCCCCACCCACCACCATCCAGACCTATGCAATGGGAAGCTCTGGGGGTGGGGCCCAGCAGTCCATGCTAACAAGACCTTCAGGGGATCCCAATGCAGGCTAAACTTGAGAAAGGCTGTAGTGAAGATATAGTATGTTGGGGAGTGGATTAGGTAAGTGCAGTGAATAGTCAATGTTTGGAAAAAAAAAAATCTATTTTCACTATTCAAATAAGGTTCACCATGGGATCCACTGACACAACCAGCCATCATAGTACAATTAAAATTCACATTCACATGCAACATTATGATTGAATTTCACAAATGTATCCTCGAACAGAAGCAACCAGACACAGCAGATCACATATTGTGCATAATTAAACTTATGTCAAGTCCCAAAGCAAGCATAATTGAATGGATGCCAGTGGAAGATAGAGTGATGATTTTGGGGGGAGGGAAGTATCTAGAAGGAAGGATGAAGGGGGCTTCTGGGATGCCAGACATGTTGAATACAAAGTTCTGTGGGTTTTTGTTTTGTTTTTTGTTTGTTTTTATTTTTTAGTACCAGGGATTAAACCCAGGGGCATTAACTACTGAGCTGCATTCCCCAGCCCTTTTTTTAAAAAATATGTTCTAATTAGTTATATATTATAGTAGAGTGCATTTTGACACATCATAAATAAATGAGTATAATTTCTCATTCTTCTGGCTGTACACAGGTAGTTTAGTCATATATGCACATAGGGTAATAATGTCCAATTCATTCTATTATCCTTCTTACCCCCTTACCCCCTCCCCTTCCTTCACTCACCTCTGCTTAATCCAAAGTACCTCTATTCTTCCCAATCACCACCACACCCCCTTATTGTGAAGGAGCATCTGCATATCAGAGAAACCATTTGACCTTTGGTTTTAGGGGATTGACTTATTTCACTTAGCTTAATATTCTTCAGCTCCATCCATTTACCTGCAAATGCCATAATTTCATTCTTCTTTAAGGCTGAGTAATATTCCATTGTGTATATATACCACATTTTCTTTCTCCATTCATCTGTAAAAAGGTACCTAGGTTGGTTACATATTTTAGCTATTGTAAATTGAGCTGCTACATACATTGATATGGCTGTGTCACTATAGTATGCTGATTTTAAGTCCTTTGAGTACAAATTGAGGAGTGGGATAGCTGGGTCAAATGGTGGTTCCATTCCAACTTTTCTGAGGAATCTCCATATTACTTTCCAGAGTGGCTGCACCAATTTGCAGTCCCACCAGCAATGTATAAGTGAGCCTTTTCCACCACATCCTCACCATCACTTATTTTTGCTTGCATTCTTGATAATTGCCATCCTGATTGGAGTGAGATGAAATGTTAGAGTAGTTTTGATTTGCATTCCTCAAATTGCTAGAGATGTTGAACGTTTTTTCATATATTTGTTGATCGATTGTATATCTTCTTCTGTGAAGTGCCTGTTCAGTTCCTCAGCCCATTTATTGGTTAGGTTATTCATTGTTACAGTGTTAAGTTTTTTGAGTTCTTTATATATATCCTGGAGGTTAGTGTTCTATCTGATGTGTGTGTGGTAAAGATTTTCTCCCATTCTGTAGTCTCTCTCTTCATGTTATTGATTGTTTCCTTTGCTGAGAGTAAGTTTTTTAGTTTGAATCCATCCCATGTATTGATTCTTGATTTTACTTTTTGTGCTTTAGGAGTCGTGTTAAGGAAGTCAGTTCCTAAGCTGACATGATGAAGATTTGGGCCTACTTTTTCCTCGTTTAGGTACAGGGTCTCTAGTCTAAGTACTGGGTCCTTGATCCACTTTTAGTTGAGTCTTATGCAGGATGAGAGATAGGAGTTTGATTTCCTTTTGCTACCTATGGATTTCCAGTCTTCCTAGCACCATTTGTTGAAGAGGCTATCTTTTCTCCAAGGTATGTTTTTGGCACCTTTGTCTGGTTCTTATTATTTTTATTTTGAGATAGGGTCTTGCTAAGTTGCTTAGGGTCTCACTAAGTTTCCGAGGCTGGCTTTGAACTCACAATCCTCCTACCTCAGGTTCCCAAGTCACTGGGATTACAGGCGTGTGCCACCACGCTCAGCAGGAATACAAGGTTTTAGGAAAACGTTCAGTCATATAAATAGCATACATTTTAATTCTTCAGTCCTCTCACAGTGGCCCCTCCTGAGTAGCAAATTGAGACTGCCTTAAAGTGACACCACTTAGTTCTCCAGATTAGAGGACACACACTGCCTTTATTCTCTCAGGTTAAAGTCCTTTCTTCCCTCTTGGTCTTTGCTCAGTGTGGTCTTTCCTTGTTCTCTGCTGACTTCAGACCAATCCCCAGAAACTGGTTTTTACTATTAACCCAAATTGACTCAAGTGGCAAACTTGATCTCCAACAAGAAAACAAGATCTCCACTTTCAAAAGCCCCCAAAGACAATAGTTCCAATTCCCCAAAGGAGGAAATCCTGCCCTGGAAACTGTGAGAGGACAGACGAATACTTTGGGGCAGGTGGTCCTCTTGCCATTCCCGTAGAGTTCCTACCACAGTGGCTATCAGCTTCATCTGCTGACAGGGAACCCCATCACATAAATTCTCCTCACCAGTGATTGGAGGAAGCAGTAGGATCCTGCAGGTGTAGCAAAGGAATAGGGGTCGATATTGCCCTAAAGAGAGGAGGTGTTCTAGGCAGAAGTACCACTATCCTAAAATGTTTGCTAATTCTGTTTGCAATGGTGGTTTTTCAGGTAAAAATCACAAAATAAAAAAAAATGATCACAAATTTTGTGTTTAAGGATTTTTCAATATTTGCATTGTAGCCTTTTAAACTACTTCCCATTTTAATAGAATAGTAGAGACCATTGGTTAATAAACTACTGTCATTATCTTTTTGAGGAAATTTTTCAGTATGTTTTTCTAATCAAAGCAGAAGTGATATTCTGCCAGTATACCTTTGTGTACAGCTACGAGAATTTTTAAAATACTGAAATGTTTACATGGTGTTTGGCAAGCAATGACATACTCCCTTCCTTGCTAGTGACCCTTCCCACCATCACCCTGCTATGCCAGGCATACCTCAGAGGCTCTAGGATCTTGCCCCAATGACACAGACATGTCCATCATTGTTGGCTGTCGTCAGTGCCAGTGAAGTGTGTTGAATATCATTCCAGATTATCCTACTATATATACACACTACAAAAACACTGGCCACTTGATGTGGTTAAGGACCAATGGAAGTTTGATTGCAGAGAATTGGAATGGGGAAAGGAAACGTTGCTTTTAGCAAAGATTCCATTTCCAAATCCATTTTGTGACTTTGTTCTGGTAGCAGTACCTCTATATACTTACTTGTGCAGCTAACATGCAAATGTTAAAGGCATTATCCAAATAGCCCTTGTACCCAATGTTGAAGCTTTATCTCCCAAAGGGTAGTTTTGAAAGATGGAGCCTTTGAGAGGTAATTAGGATTAGATGAGGGTGAGGTCCTCATGATGGGATTAGTGCCCTTTTATAAAAAGAGAGAGATTGAGAACTTTTTCTTTGTAAGTACAATCACCAAGGAAAAGCTGTGTGAGAACGCAACCAGAGCCAGCTATGAAGAAACCCTCCATCAGAATCCAAATCTACCAGCACTTTGATCTGGAGCACAGTCTCCCTAACTGTAAGGAATAAATGTCTGTTGTTTAAGGCATCCAGTCTAAACATCTGTTGTAACAGCCTAAGCAAACTAACATAGTCAGTCATTGCATTAGGGAAAGCAGGAAGAATTTCTAATACTTTTTTTTTTTTTTTTTTTGATGCTGGAGTTGGGGCTCAGCCTTATACATGCTATTCTAGAACTCTACCACTAAGCCACATTCCCAGTCCATGATTTCTAAAACTTACAGTTAAGCCTATTCTAAAATTGCAGCAAATTCAAATAAAATCCTCCTGGAAATAGTGAATAACACTTTTAAGTTAATCCTTAGTGTACCTCCCAGGGTCCTCATAAAATAACATTTTATAGTGTTTTGTCTTAACACATTTTTCTCGGTTTATGAGGCAAAACATTGTCCTCATCATGCAAATACCTCTATACACCCCATTTCCTATAATACCAGATGTCACCTGATTTTTTTTTCTACCACCAGGGTCATATTTGAAAATGAAATTTACTGAACTTGTTTTATCCTGCATGACCAAGCTGTTCCCCTCTTTAACTTTCTGGAAGTTTTTTGGTCTAGTACCAATGAACACTGTACATTTTGAAATGACTAAAAAGGTGAACATTTTAAAAAAATGGATCTAAAAGAATGCCAAACTTCTTAAAATATTTGTAAAGAGCACTTGAGAAATGTTTAGAGAATATATGCACATTAAAATTACATGATGAATTTGCAAGAAGCACATAATGAGTTCGACTCTTTCAAGTTATGCAAGAGATGTATGTTGCGAAGTAAAGCCTGTTGGTCAGAGAGGCAGGGAATAAGCGAACTATGTCATCAACAAGCAGTTCCCTGGAGACTCAACACCTCCAAAAATCATCCATTCAAGAGCTAATTGATTCCATTCACCGTGATCTAAGATTATTTCTCTCCTGGTAGATGGAACTCTCATATCAGCCCACCTTAGTGCTGTGGTCCAACCGTAGATGTCCTTCCAGAACCCATCCCTCATCAATCACCTGTGGCTCACCTGTCAGGATAATATGGGGCAAAACAAGGCAACCTCTTTTCCCAACTGACTCTGATTAGATGGCAGCCACTGTTCCCAATTTACCCTAATTAAAGGCAACATGGTATAAGGGAACAGAAAACTGTAAGTCAGGAGAATAGGGTGAGCATTCACATTTTTGCTACAAAATAGTAGGAGACTATCTTGGCTGTCTTAGTTTTAGTTCCACAAAGCAAATCCTGAGACAAGGTTATCATGCAAATGGTTTATTTGGGAGGTAGTCTCAGAAGCACAGGGGAGGCATGAAGAAGTTGGCCAGAGAAGGGAAAACCATCAATGGATGACATTAGCAAGCAAGTTATGATGAGGGAATCTGGGGCAGCTGGTTCTGAGGGATCCCAGAAAGCAGCTGGTTTACTGGAATCATCTGCTGCAATTTCAAGGGTAGTCTGAAGGAAAATGAGCAGGTGGACACTGTCCGCTACAAGGTTTAGCAGGTGTGGACTGTTTCTATTGTAGCTACTCTAACTCCAGAGAGATATAGCCTCTCTAGATCTCAGAAAGGAAGTGTGCTAGTAAGGACTAAGAGAAAGAGGAGTGGAGACTATAGCAACAAGGTGGGATTATTCTCAATAGCAAAAAAACAAAAAAATAGATTCAGCTTGAATGTCCAACAGGTCAGACAATAGTAAAATAACTTATAGTAGGTTTCATAAAATGAACAACACTGAAGCAATCCATGTAGTGGAATTAGATGTACTTTCTTGAGGAAAATTTAAAAATAAAAGAAAAAATAAAGGAAATAAGCACATGGGAAAATGGAAACCCACAATTAGACCTCTATTCTTCTTGGATGCAGTTTAAGGGGTTTGAGGATCTTCTAGTTTGAGAAACAAGTGCTAACAAGAACTCATCCAAGTCTTTGAGGTTCACACAGAATTAGTAACTTCCACAAAGGATCCAAATGCTTATCTTATCTCTGAACAGGTTACTTTACACCATTTGGACAAGTTAGGATCCCAAAGGGTGGGCTTTGATTTAATCTTTGAAGACTTGGAAATCCTTGGCTCTCAGCAGCAGGAGACACTGGCCTCTCAGCCTCACTCTCCAGGTGCCTTGGATAAAAATAATCTGACCCCCAGAAGCTGTAGCGTTTATGAATCTGGAGACAGATTTCTTTCTATTGCCTCCATTTCCCTGTGAAATAGAACAACTGAGAAGTAGTGACCCACTGCCAGACTGACTGAGCTCAGAGGAGGCACTACAAGAACCTTTTCACCTCCCCCAAGGGAAAGATCCTCTCGGTAATACAGTGAAAAATAACCTTTCATCACCAGATGGAGTTAAACCAAAATGCAAATAAATCACTTCTCTACTTCCAGGCTTGTAGATGAATTTTTTTAATAGGCAAAAAAAGGATAGATAGATAGATAGATAGATAGATAGATAGATAGATAGATGATTGATAGATAGATAAAATGATATATACAACATGATATTTTGAAAGATGTGTTAGCTTTCTTTTCCTGTAATGAATATCTGAGATAATCAATGTAATAAGATAAATGGTCTATTTTAATCCACAGTTTCAGAAGTCTCAGTCCATGGTTGATTGGCACCATTGCTTTTGGACATGTGGCAAGGTGGAACATCATGTCAGGAGCATGTGGCAGAAGAAGCCTTTTCTCCTCATGACCCAGTGTGAAAAGAGGAAGATTCCCCAGGTCCCACAATCCCTTTTGAAGGCATAACCCCAAACCTAAGACCTCCCACTAGGCCCTCCCTCTTAAAGCTTCCTCCACCTCCCAATAGTACCGAGCTGAGGACCAGGCTTTTAACACATGGAATTTTGGATGATATTCCAGATCCAAACTGTAGCCTATGTGCACACTGTAAAATGGTTAAATCATGCTAATTAATGTTATGCATCACCTCAGGAACCATTGTTTTTATGAAATAACACTTAAAATCTATCCTTCTAGCAATTTTCTAGTTAGCCTTCCTTATCTGTGGGTTCTGCATTTGTGGATACTACCAACTGAAGATCAAAATATTAGGAAAAAGAAATTACATCAGTAGTGATCACATACAGGCTTTCTTTTCCTTGTAATTACTCCTAAACAGTATAACAACTACTTGAAAAGCTTTTTTTATAGTATTAGGTACTATAAGTAATCTCAGGATGATTTAAAGTTTGTGGGACAATGCGCCTACATTAAATACTATGCCATTCTATAAAAGACACATTTTATATTTTATAAGCATCTGTGGAAGTTGGCATCCAGAGGGGGGGTGCAGGAGGGAACCAATCCTCTTCAGATAACCAAGGGACAATTGCATATAATAGATTGTTTTAACTACAGTCGCCGTGTTATATAATAGATCTCTTGATGCAAATGAACTACATAACAGAATCCCAACCCTTTTTATATTCAGAACCATGGCTACTTCTCATGTCTGTGGCCTGGCCAGATTTTTTTCTTTATTTTAAGTAATGTCAAGAGAGACTGTGGTGTGAAGTTTCACAAGGTAGGGACAGGCAAGATGAGAAAGGAGTCAAAAAGAGAAGGTCAAGGATACCAAAACAGCCAAGTCACAGACAACTAAAAATAAGAGCAGATTTGCCTTTGTTTACATTGCCAAAGGGGAAAAATTAACTTGATGGAAAGGGTAATTAAGCATTTCTTTTTCCATAGTGGTCCAACCCAGCTTCATATCCAGCTGTTCTGTTTCACATTGTGATGATTCTTGATCCAGTCGCTGAGTTAAAGAGGGCCAGTGTGGCCCTGGTGGCATGCCACAGTTCTTCCCCCACTATTAACCTTCATTTTATAAGTAGACAATAAAACTCTCAGTGAGAGTAGGCAGAGAATAAGGGGAAAATGGGAATATTTACAGAGAGGTGTTGTCCAGAACAAAAAGATAATTTGAATAATTCTTCAGATTAGCATTGTAAAGTATCTTAGAGAGATCATCTAGTTTAATAATCTCCATTCCTAGCTACAGAAACTGAGATGATGTAAGGTGACTTAGATTTCCATGCAATTATGAAGTTTATAGTTCTAAATCCTGAATCACAATCCTCAACTACTATTCATCTCAGCATAAGATTTCACCCAAGTTCTCTAGCTGGAATTAGGAGCAGGTATTCTAATTGATATCCAGTTAGTTGTCTATGATGGTAGTTTTCCCAGCTGTGCTTCAAAGGCTGTTAGTAGCTTGATTCCAGAACTCTGGGAGTGACTGGCCACCTTTTAATGGGGGTTAATGAGAGCGTAATGAAGATAAATGATCATTCATAGCTCTGTTGGGCCCCCTGACACCCAGAGCCATGTCCTCTGAACTCAGATGCCTTTCAGGTAAATATAGTTCATCCTTGTGTATCCAACTTCACTGGGACCAAGCACAGTTCAAATCACCAACATCTGCATGCTCTGGATGTGTTGCAGGATGCATTTTTCCTATATAAAGGACTAGCCATTGTAAAATTTCCATGAGACTGTAAACAGCTGCACAGACTCCTGTTTACTGTGGATAAGCACCCTGTTCAGATGGAGGAAAAATTACTTGATCCTAATTGCCTCACATTATAAACCAGAGATTTCAATGAGCAGGCCAGGATAAATGTTCTGTTCGGTGTAATCAAATCAGTTTACAAGAATCAGAGGAAGCCCAGGTGATTGCATTTCTGTGCAACTTTTGCATTGAGCTCTGATACTCATTTAGATATTTACACATTGCTGAAAAACAATATTTTGTGTGGGCATTTGTGTATAGCTACTTTCTGTACAAACTTGTTAGCGCTTCTATAACAAAATGATTGTCTGACACCCTAAATAGTTGTTAGGGGTTAACAATCTTACTAGAAGTGTCTTGTAGACTTCCTGGCTTGAAATTGTCCTCAAAGAGAATTAATCATCTATCATTTTATATTTTATATTTACCCCTAATTTGGCACAAAATGTTTCTTGTCAAGTGGATCATCTTCCTTATTTATTAGAGACATCCCAATAACTTTTTGGCTGTTTTAACAAGTCAAATTTACCTGCAAAGTTCAAGATCTGTCATAGATGAATTCCTGAAGTGGGCATCAAGCTTGGTAGCTAATTCCTCAAAAGTCGACCTGACCATCTTTTGTAGAATGGCGGCATCACAGGTATAGGATATAAATTTTTATAGCTATTTTTATTTAACCTTTCGGGGGTCATAGATCCACATGAGAATGTGATAAAAAACTATCTCCTTCTAAAAAATTAGCATGAATATATAAACACTTTTGTAAATCTTGCCAAAAAGTTTTATGAATTTCTGGAGCATACCCAGGGTTCCTCTGGGGTTTAAAATGTTTGTTCTAAGTGGATATCTTGGGAAAAAATAGTATTTATTTTGATTTAGAGCATAGATATGTTTATAAAAAATTCAGTAGTTTCATCAGTTGTTGTCACAGATTAAATCCATGCATGTACTACATGTAGATATGTGTGATTGCATTAAAAATGGCCTCCTTTTTGAAATTTCTTTTATTTCAAATTTTATGGAGCTGTTCATTTTATTTTAATCAATTTTAAATATTCTCTTAAATCTTTTTCAATTTTCATAATGGGAGGCATTTTTAAAATTTATGAAAGTATTTCCTTTTTATTATTTTAAGCACATCTATGTATAGAACTTTGGCTTGAATATTTGATTTAATAATTACATTTTAAAAATCTTTAAATATGACATTGACCTCAAGGATTCTGAAAGTCAGAATCTACATATAAATTTAATTCTAGTTTCTCCTATTTAAAAAAAAACACTGAATCTCAGAATTAGGTAATTACTCTTTTGCATT
>JAJEJO010004931.1:685394-751307 GCA_020662805.1 Glaucomys volans
TGGACTGGTGTCTTAATGTAGAGTTCTATAACAAAATTCCATAATCTGGATAACTTGTAAACAACAATATATATATATATATACATACATATATATATGTATGTATATATATATTTCTCACAGTTCTAGGGACTGGGAAGTCCAAGATCAAGGTGCTGGCAGAGGAGTTAATGATGTCTGGGGAAGGCCCACTTTGTAGTTCATAGTCATAGTCTCCCTTTTTTTCTCCTGTTTTTGATATTGGGAATTGAATTGAGGGATGCTGAGTCACATCCCAGCACTTTTATTTTTTATTTTGAGACAGAGTCCCAACAGGTTGCTTAGGCTCTTGCTAAATTGCTGAGGTGGACCTCAAACTTGCAATCCTCCTGTCTCAGTCTCTACGCAGATAGGATTACAGGCATATGCCACAATACCCAGCAGATAGCCTTCTTGCTGTGCCTTCACATAGAAGAAGAGGCAAGGGGTATCTCAGGCCCCTAGGGCACAATTCCCATTCATAAAGGTTTCCCGTTCATGATCTAATCAACTCCCAAAGGCCCACCCCTTAATGCCACCACTTTAGGAGTTGGGATTTCAGCACATGAATTTGGGGAGAGGGGTCACAAATATTCAGACCATAGCAACCAGATATACTTTCTCTCTCTCTCATGAGTAATGATTTTATATGCATATACAGGGCAGCTTGCATTTCCCCCTAAACAGAAAACCTGCTCTATTGCTTCAAACCCATAACTAAGCATAATGTTATAAGACCCATGATTTAAGATATACAGGATCAAATCCAGTCTTTCTAAAGTCTGTGAGCCTGGAAATTCAAATTGCCCTCTTAATAGAGTAAATCTGTAGAAACAGTCTTCCATAGCTACTTGGTTATTTGTGAATACTTACAGCTTTCATCCTACGTTATTGACAGATGTACAGATAGAACCATTTCCAGAGAAGAGGTTCACATACAAGACAGACTGGGTTTGGAGATGTGTCATGTTAATATGAAGTCCTTGTCCTCACATGAATATGTATATTTGTGTGTACATGTAAAATACGCTCAAATAATGTATCTCTGAAATGCATATTTTTCACATATTTAATTTATTATCAGGATACATCTTAGCATATATGATGTATTTATTTGGTATCACTAAATAATAGTGGTATATAATATCAACTGATGATACCTTGGATTACATACAGAACATGAACTCAAAAGGTGCCTTGGTAATGTTAAAGCAATCTCCCAAGGAAATTGAAAAGGATAATTTGCTGAAGACACAGATTTTGGTGACAAAAACAGATGCAGCTCAGTGATTAATTTTTCAAATGCTTTCCACTCATGTGAATCACTAGATCACAAGCTTTAAAAATGAATATAAATTATCTTTTTAAAAACATTTCTTTTAAGAAATATATGGTGCAGAAACATAATGTTTATGTAAGTTAAAAAGAATGATTAATTATTGTTCAGTGCAAATGAATAAATTTTAAATACATGTAAAATCTTAGATGAACCTAAAATGTTAGTACTGAAATGAGCATTGTAAAAGACAACATATCAAATAATAGTGTTTTCCTATAATTGAGTAAAACTAAAACACTTTCATATTTAAATTTTAGCCTAATACAGTTCCTTTTTCAATCATTGTTTATTTTCAGTGTTAATGTAGAGAAAAAGCATTTGAAAGATTTTTTTTTCAATCTACGTGTTAGCTTCAAAATTAGAAAGGCACATTTTAATGGGAATTGGTTTAAAACAATTTGACATGAGTAAGATAACAGTTTGAAAAATGTGTCTATGCTCAGTTTTGCTTCTAAATTTTGACTTTTAAGCTTATTGTCAGTCTCAGAAAGAAATAAGAAGCAGTGCAGATAATTAAACATTTGCCTTGAGGGAATTATTTGCAGTTAATTAAAACCATACACTTCAGGTGTATACTTGCTTCACTGGTTATTAAATTGGAATCATATGTTAACTACCCAGGTTTCTCACTTGTCCATCAAATGTTGTTGTGGCAGGGTGAAGAAATAAAACTTTCTTATAACATTCCAAACCATAATGTTCGTAGCTATCTATTTCCAAGTTTTGAGAGGGAGGGAAGAAAAGAAAAAGGGAAAAGGGAAAGGGAAACAAGGAAATAATGATTAGTTTAGACTCCATCTAAGTCATCTCTCTTAAAATTCAACTTAGAGATGCAAACTCAGTAGAGAACTTATTTTTAAACAATATAGGTATAGGTCTGCCATCTCCAGCTTTCTCCATAGCCATATGCAAACAGGATTAACTAGAGGTTTTTAGATGTCTGAATTACTTTCCTTTTGGCTACATAAAAAAGAAAAAAAAAATCTACTAGATTGTAAGCTCCATGAGGGAAGATATTTGATTGTATGTTCCCTATTGATTCTCCAGCATCCAGAACAGTGTCTGCTATATGTTAGCCCTTAATAAATGTTTGTAAATGACTAAGAGACCTATTTTATGTATTCCTGCTGACTCATTCACAGGCTCAATCCAATGTCTTTTTTGAGAACCTTCAAAGAGACCTCGAACATTCAACATTCTAGCTTTGCAGGAGTTCATAGAATCCTTTTAGCCATGTTATTTCCTATATAGTGTATACTATAACCAAAAAAGGGAGTGTATGCTAATTGCATATTTAAATGTGCTATATGAGAGAGAGAATGACATTGCTCAGAACAGAAGGTATGCATGCCCTCATTGTTATTGTGCAACTCAAATGGTACCTGGGGAAGATGATCATAATTACCACTGGATTTCCAAAGTGCTATTTCTGAGTTTTTCAAGGACTTGGGGCTTGCATATGTGAACAACTACAGTACTGGAAACATTAAGAACATTAAAATTAGATATTCCTTTAATCTTCTGTATTTTACCTTCCTTTCATTTCCTTTCCACAATTCTAAGACTTTCACTGATGCATGAAGCCTGCTTTATATTTTCTTCTAGATGCCCTAACTACATCTCTACCTTTGTAAGCTTTATGTGTGCATCTCACACGCTACTTTAAGAAAAGTTATTTATTAATGAAAATATTCAAGTATTGTAATGTTTTTTAAAAAATAATAAATTCTGTTGCCCTGAACACACATGTATCATGTTAGTACTGAAAGGTGCTCTTTTTTTCTGTTAAAAATGTTGATTAAATGTTTGTTTGTTGTCAGATTCTTCAAAGGATGACAATATTATAAAAGATAGTGAAGTAACAGATCATTCTGTGTGTGACCAAGATCATCCCAATGGTAAGTTGTGATATCCTTTTTTTAGTTATTTTTTTTTCCTATTGAAGAACATTCCATCTACAAAAGCAGATTTGAGTTTTTCTGAGGAAAAAATGGAATTTTGGGTTTTTTTCTTAGTGCTGAACACTGCTGATTGGTAGCTGACATCTTGAGATAGGGTTTCTGCTTTCCACAATCTTCATTACCCATTATTTTTGTACCAGTCTGGCTTCATTTATTTTGCTTATTTTACCTGCCTGTATCCTGTAAGCATTGGATTGACAACTATTGAAATGAATGTGTGATAAGAATGAGAATAAATGTGAGACATATGGAGAATAAACCCAGGAGATTAAATCTACATATCCTTGGAATACCAAGAAGAGCAAATAGAACAAACAAATGAAGCAATCTTTAGAAAACTAATGGGAAAAAGTCTCCTAATGCAAACGTTTCTCTGCCCAAAACATGAGACTAGGCATTATATTTATAGGCAAAGAAAATGAAAGCTCAAATAAGACCAGATACCTATGTAGCCTCATGGAATTTCTGATGATCAATGATAAAGGCTTTCAAAGCATACAAGAAAGTCTAAATCAGGTTATAAGTAATATCACCAGAATCAGATTAGTTTTAGCCTTCTTCTTCTACGACCCTAAATGCTTAGAGAAAATGAAGTAACATTTCCAGAGCTCTAAAGGACACAGTTTCTATTTTTAGTGAAGTTATTATTCATGCATGAAGTCAAAAGTAATATTTTCTCAGGAATACAAAGATTAAGAAAATATGCTACCCAGATATCCTTTCTGAATAAGCTTACCAAAGGTCTGTTAAAAAAAAAAAAAACAACAATAAATATAGGAAGGAAGGTAAAATCCAAGACCAAAAAAGGTACAGTTGAAAGGGAAAGGGATTTTATGGTAAGACTAATTAAATATAAGAAAACATTTACATAATTATTTCAAGATATCCAAATATCTTACCTATTTTTTTTTTTTTTTTTTTGGAGACAGGTTTTCTCTCAGTTGCTGAGGGTCTTGCTAAATTGCTGAGCCTGGCCTCCAACTTCTGATCATCCTAACCTCAATCTCCCAAATTACTTAGATTATAGGCATGTGCCACCATGGTCAGTTCTAAATGTTTTAACTAAAATTTATAGTATATGCTGTTCAAAATGCAAAGGTAAAGAAGAGACTTCTACTCTCAGTAATGAAAGTCAAAATAATTTAGGCCATTTATCTCATTAAAGACAACTAGACAACTTAGACAAAATTATATACATTATATGTATATGTGATATGTTACATGATTACATTACCTATTATATTATGTTTATCACATATAGTAGAAATATGTAGCACACATAACATATTACTTAATAGATTATATTCATAATTATATATATTATGTGTTAGGTGAAGGAAGGGGAGAAAGAAAAAGAGAAAAAGTTTGAAGGCATCAGAGAGTTAATAAGATAGCAAAGAATTGTCAAACTAAGTCCTGGGAGGAGAATAATCTCCAGACATATGAGTCCAGAATTTAAAACTGTTTTTATCTTAGGAGAAGGTAAACATTTTTTTGCTGATTCTGCAGAAAAATGTCTGGAGTCCCATTGGTGAAAAGGGAAAGTTACCATACTACACCTACCACCCTGTATTTTGGTTTGAAAACCTAAAGATACATATACCAGAAGGAAGAATGAACCCATAATAGATCTACCTTCTGAAAGCTGCTTCCCATCTTCAAATGATCTATCCCCAAATTAAATTAAGACCAGCTCAGATTGTTAAGTCTCCCCAGACACTTGAGAAAAACACATGTGAAATATTTATCAGAGGAAAAAATCACCTTGTATGTTTCAAACAATTTTTAAAATATTTGTGAAATATAATATCTTGCTTGGCACTAAGGCACATGCCTGGAATTACAGTGCTCCAGAGGTTGAGGCAGGAGGATTTCAAGTTTAAAGTCAGCCTCAGCAACTTAGATAGGCCCTAAGCAATTTAGTGAGACTCTGTCTCAAAATAAAAAAAAATACAATAAAAAGGGATGGGAATGTTGCTTAATGACTCCTGGGTTCAATCCCCAGCACCAAAAAAATCAATCAATCAATAAATAAAATTTTAAAAATCACATCTAGCACACACATACCAAAATAACTCCCTGCCAAAATGAGTAAATAAGATAACATGAAATAATTTTCTGTTTCTGAAAAGATGAGAGAAATAGACCCATATGAGTTGAGAATATTAGAGTTATAAATACAAAGTTTAAAGTAATGGTGCAGACTGTATATAAAGGAATAATAAGACTGAAAATTTTATCTGAGAACTGGATATTGAAAAGAAAAGAAAACCTAGAAATAAAAGATCCTGTAATTGAAATTAATGATTCAATTAACAGATTTGTGGTTTAATAAGATATTAAATGCAGGTGAAAAAGAATTTGTGATCTCTAAGTTAGGTTAGAAGCATATAATCAAACTAAAAACAGCAAACACAGAGGATAGCAAACACTCAAAGAAAAGGGATAAGATATTAAATCTATCACAAGGTAAAGGAGAAAATTGGTCAGGAGAAATCTTTGAAGAAACTGTGATGAGAAATTTCCCACATTGATAAAGGACATTAGGCCAAATGTTCCAAAAGCCTTTTGAACTCAAAGCAGAAGAAATAATAATAATTCCACAACTAGGCCCATTATAGTAAATCTGCAGAAACCAAAGATAAACAGAACATATGAAAAGCAAACTTCGGTTATACTGATAATTGAATTTGCAATAGATATAATGGAATAAAATGACAGTACATCAACTCGGCTGTCAACCAAGAATTCTCAACTGTGGGCGGGGTGGGGGGCAGACAGACATGTTCCAAGAATACAGGTTAAGTATAACTAAAAATAAAAAAATCTATATTTTTTAAAAAAAAGAACACAGGTTAATTAAGACTATTGCCAAACAAAATAAAAAGCACAGCTCATCACTAGAGCTTTTGGGTGTTCTACGGGTAGGAACATATTAATTCCAGGTAGAAAGTCAAAGACAAAGGAAGGAATTAAGAGCAAAGTAAATGGTAATTGGATAAATCTAAATGAATATTGACGGTACTAATCAATAGTGATAATAATCATAATATCTTGCTGGAATTAAGATACACATTGCTTTAAAATACTCCACCATAATGGCATTACCTGGAATAAGATAAATTTAAATGTTCTGTTGTTTTTCATTGTCATGGAAGGTAATAGTACCAATTAATTTCCAAATTTCGTTAAGTCTCAGTATTCCTCAAGAGTCAGGAAATGAGATGAGTCCTGTGATTGCCCCAGCTGACTGCCTGGATAATTTCTAAGCCACAGTTCAGAGAGGAAGAACCCCAACTCTCTTGGACAGAACTAAGGATCCTGGGAAGCTAAAGTGGCAAGAGTTTTCAGGGCAGAGTACTGGAGAGGGGAGAGCTCCACAGAGGGAAGGCCCTAATCATCAGCTGAGTACTGCTTGGTTGCATGCACAGAAGGAAACTACCCCAGGCTACGTAAATAATGCTAAATGGTTTAAGGGAATTATATCTGAAATGGGGTGAGGGCCCATTGCCCCCAGCCAGATTGGAAACGCTGTTAATTCACAGAGACCTCAGAAGAGTTTTGCTTCTGTAATAGAGCAAAGAAAAAAAAAAGCAATAGACGAAAGGCTACTCTCATCCTCCCTCATACACTTAAAAACAAGACATTGAAGGATCAAATTGTTTCTCAGTAACCTAGCTGCATTCCTGAGTGTATTTAAGAATATTTATAAGTACATAAATATATCTCACATCCCACAAGGTAAAACTGATAAAATTTCCAGGAATGAAAAGAAGTCTCAGAAGACAATTCTCTGTGCCTCTTTCATGTTTCTGTACATTTTGTGAGCAGAGGCTTGTGTTCTGACCAGTTGTATCAAGAATTTTTATATCGCAAACAACCTTGAAAGACAGTGAACAGGTTTGCTGACAACCTTGGAAGATAGGAATAGTGTCTCCCTCTAGATCAAAGAGCATATATCCTTAAAAGTCCATAATAAAAGACCCAGATTCTCCTTGTTATATGCTTCTTATCTTTGATACAACCCACCAAGTGTGCAGATACCATGTGTCCCTCTGATGGCACCCTGTGGGAACTGGGCTCACGGAATGGGAAAAGTGACTCTGGTTACTGCTATTGATCTGAATACTAAACTGTTTTTCATCTTCATCTTTGACCTCAGAAATCTGTTTTTCATCAGCATCCATGGAATTATGGCTTGTTAATGTATTAATTTGCAAGTAGGTCAAAATCTCAGATTCTTCACAATATTTGACAGGAAGGAGGAATGTATGACCCATAGGAGAAGAAAAGTCAATGAACAGAAATCAATCCAGAAACAGCACAGATGAGATAATTAGTATGACAGAACATGCTAAAAGCTATCATAGCTGTATTCCATATGTCCAAAAAAGCTAAAAGAAATATTTATTATGTCAATTAATGACATGGAAGATATAAAAAGACTCAAATTGAATTTGTAGAGATGAAAAGCACAATGTCTGGGGTAAATTATACTTGATGCAAAACAATGGCAGAGTAGACACTACAGAAGAAAAAATTAGTGAATTTGAAGATGTAGCAATAGAAACTATCCAAATTGAAACGCAGAAAGAATAAAAGGCTAGAAAAAAAGGGAAAAGAGCATCAGTAAGCTATGGAACAACATGAAGGAAAATTCTAATTATAGTATACATAAATGAGAATATCTGAAAGTAGGTGTGGGAGCAACAGATGGAAAAACATTTTTAAGTAAAAATGGATAAAATTTTCAATTGATGAAACTATGAACCCCCATATCCAAGAACTTCTATGGCCCCCAGGCAAAAGAAAGAGAAAGAAAATCATTCTAGCACATCTTAATCAACTCAAAATCAGAAATAAAGAGAATGATTTGATAAACAATCAGAGGAAAAATACAAGCTATACAGGAGGAAACATAAGGATGAAGAAAAAGTCTCATTGGAAACTACAATTGCATTTTTAAAATGTGAATGAATCTCAAAAATGTAATGTGAAGCTGAAAAAGGTGCAAACTCCTCACCTTACAATAAGGTCATCCTCACCTTACAATAAGGTCACATCCTGATAAACTCATCGTGAGTTCAAAATATGTCAAGAATACATTTAATACTTCTCACCCATTGAACATTTACCAAAAGTGAAAAACTGAATGGTTGATGTGACTTTCACAACATCAAGTCAAAACATTGTTAAGCCATCATATGCATTGCAGGGATCATCTATATATTGCAGAATTTAATTGATATTCAGTTCAAAAATCAGGAAAAGCTGGGCACGGTGGGGCACGCCTGTAATCCCAGCGGCTCGGGAGGCTGAGGCAGGAGGATCACAAGTTCAAAGCCAGCCTCAGCAAAAAGCAAGGTGCTAAGCAACTCAGTGAGACCCTGTCTCTAAATAAAATATAAAATAGGGCTGGGGATGTGGCTCAGTGGCCGAGTGCCCCTGAGTTCAATCCCTGGTTCCAAAAGAAAAAAAAAAAAAATTCAGGAAAAATATTGTATATTTAGAAAAACATAGATTGTAAAACAATAAAATTTAGGTAGTGTTTACTCTGACAGGGTACTGGTTAAAGTTTGGTGACTGGGGAGGAGGTACTGACTGGGAAGGGGCCATGAGAGGGATTTGTAGGCTGAACAGTTACTATAAAAAACATATAGGGTTTTTTTATTTCCTTTTGGTTATTTAATAAGCCCTATATATTTGTGTGTAGCTTCTTTTATTTATGTTGTCATTTTATAAAATGGTTAAGAGAGGAAGGAGGGAAGGAAATGAGGAAGGGAAAGAAGTGTGAGGAAAGAAAGGATCATTAATGGCAGAGGCTTCAAAACAAAGAGCAAGGTGTGGCACAGCGAGAGTTGCACATAATGCTGACTTTCATAAAGGAATTCAAAAGCTAAAAGTTCTCTGTTATAGATTCTAACAATATAAAGCTTTAAGAATATCCTTGATAAATTGTAAGATAATCACAAATATAAAGGAAGATATCTTAATTTTTAAAATTCCCCAAAAGCTCATATTAAACATGTAAGTATATTTAATAATGCAACTAATAATAAAGTGTTACTAGCAGTATAGCCAAATCATAATGTATCAAACAAGATGACAGAAACACAAGCAAATAGTTACGACAATAAGCCTAATTAAATTGCTTTATCAAGTGTGCAAACCATTCAGATTGAATGAAATTCAATAAAATTATGAAGTTTTTAAAAGATAAAGTTAGAAAAAATATATATTTTGGAAATGAACATGAAAAGACAACATGAAAAACATCTTTAAATCTAGCCAGTTAGAATTCTAGCCAAAAGCCTCAAGTGAGAAAGAGTTGGTTATCTTATACTGATAAAAATGTAAATCCATGATCAAATATAACAGTGATGGATCTTTCTGTGTCACACGATGGGGCAAGGTACAATACAAATAAAACCTGTTGGAAATGGAATGGGGAATTCACAGATACAATATCATCAGCAATAAAAGAACAAATGGACTAAAAATGACGTGGAATGTTTTTAAAATGTGATCCTGCTATAGGAATAGACAGCTGATCAATGAAACAGACGGAAGGGTTTAGAAATAGACCCAAGTAGATCTGGGATTTCAGTACATATTCTAGCTGATGTTTCAAAGACAGATCACTCAATAAATGGCCTTAAGACACCTGGTTGGCTATTTGGAAAAGTAAGTATCCCAATCTCATTCCTTACAGCATCACAAATTCCAGAAGGAGCAAAGATGAAATTTAAAAATGAAACCATAAAATATGAGTAAAAGAACCAAAGGTTATTATTCAGCACTAAAGAAATGAGCTATAAAGCCAAGAAAAGATGTGGCAGACACTTACATGCTTATTACTAAATGAAAGAAGACAATCTGAAAAAGCTGCAAACTACATGGTTCCAGTTATATCACATTCCAGAAGAGACAAAACTATAGAGACAGTAGAAAGATTAGTGGTTTCTAGGAGTTCAGGTGTAAGAGGGATGAATGGAGAAAGCACAGAGGAGTTTTAGGGCAGTGAAACTAGTCTGTATGATACCATAATGGTGGATACATGTCAATTATAATATGTAAAGGAAGAAATATAATAATGGCAAACTTGAAAAAGATGGTCCTGTTTGTAGAAATGAAAATAAAATAGGAATGTGCTATCTTCTCTTTCTGAATAATTGAAAATACACAAAATTAGTGGGAATAGGGTTTTCAAACACACACATGACTAAAGGGCATAATATTCTGGCTAACAGTTTTGGCAAAACTTAATAAATGACAAAAGGTTCATACTTGGATGGAAAAATTATGCTGCAGGAGTTTAACCTCAAGTAATACCCACCATGAGCATGGAGATATTTATTCATAAAAATGTTCATTGCAACATTGTATTTAATGGCACTTGCAACATTGTGCTTAATGGTGCCCGGGTGCACACACAGAAATAGAAAGTATCTGAAATTTTATCCATACATAGAATATTGTACAAATTTTCAAAATAAGATTTCTCGAAAGATTGTAATGATAGTTGATGATGCTCATTAAAATATGAAATAAAAGGGCAGGAATAAAAGCATACATTATATTTATATACTCATATAAGCGTGTGTATATATGCATATGTATGTTTATGAACATATATACATGTATGGCATATAAATATACACACATATATAGACACATATACACAGAAACTACTATGTATGCATACATTATGTATGTTTATGTATATGCGTGTATATATATACATATATGCGTGTATATATACACAGATGTACATAAAAGAAAGATGGCATTTCACAATATTAAGTGTCCACTCCTTAGTTGTAAAAATATCTGTAAGTCTCAATACTTACATATTCTTCAGTGCATCTGTAAAGAGATTATATTTCTTTCATAACTATAAGAAAAAATAATTTTAGAAATAGCTTATATTAGAAGTGTAATTTTTAATGGACCTAGGAGAAAACCAAGAATGTCTAGGAGATAATCAAATTCATGCTAATCTAGGTTTAACTTTTGCTTTTAATCTGAGATATTTTTAGGCATGGTAAAAGTGAAATTTTGAATATTAGCAGCAATCAAGTTTCAAGCTTAACAAAAAGGCACATTTTCCATTATCTCTTTAAGACAAGCATCAAAGAAACAGCCTTTGTTCTGAGAAAAATTTGAGCATCTAATAATCTGCAAACAATAAAACTAAGTTGTTGCTTTTGTTCAAAAACAGCCCATTTGCAAAGTGAGTTTAGGTTAAAACCCTAGAAAGGCTTAATTCCAGACTGATGTCCCCAGACCAATTTTTATGCAAATTAATTAAAGCAAGAGCTTTAGCTTGAGCCAAACTTAATTACTAGGCCTTCAAGAAACAATCGTGTGATCTATTTCTAAAGAATAATGAATGGATTTTTGGATTATCTGTTCTAATGGTCCCTCCCATTAGTATGGATGATTGAGTTCACTGTATGAAAAATATATACATAAACTGTGGGATCCTTTGTGCTCTTTGTTCTCTCTGCCAGGAGGGATTAGGTCAGAGGACTGTAGGGGGAATTCATCTAGACTGAATATAGAGAGGCAGATATAAAGCAGCTTGTCCCCATGGGGCCAAGAAAGCAAGATGGAATGTGAAATGTCCCAGTGCACTGAGAAGAGAGACAGGTGGACTGGAAGGTCCCAGCATCATCATCAACAACACGCCTCAAGCCTGGGTGCAGGCAAAGAGCTCACACAAACCTTGTCTCTAATGTGTCAAATCTTGTCTTGGCTTGGGAATGAGCAAACATGATAATTTTTGAATTTCAAAAATGAGCACTTCATTTCTTCCCCTCAGTTTTTACTAATTTCATTTTTAGAAAAAGGGAAAAGAGGAAAATATATGTATTTCTATTTTGAGTAATGATTGATGAAATACATAAAGGACACAGGTGAAAGCAGATCAGAAAGTAAGAAGGGCAGGGGAGAGAACTATTCCAAAAGAACAGCTTTGAAATGGCCTGTCATCTTCAAAGTGAAGTGTCAGGCCCCACAGCCACCAAATTCCTGGTATACATCAACAACCTCAGGTTGCCACCTCAGACAGTTCCACCTGATCAGCATGTTCCAGGCCCTGTTGAATTGTGGTCTTCCCACTCCTGATTGAATTCTGCAAATTTATCAAGAGCAGCACAAGGACAGACAGGAATGCAGACTGGGTGTGTCAACTCCCTGATTGTCCTCCTCTTTCCCTTCATTGTACAGACAAAGCCAAATCACAAATAATGAGAAGATCCCAGCAAGGACCTTGGTGTGGTGATTAGATGTGATAGTCATTTCCCCATATTTGCACTCAGTAAACAGTGAAGGTTCCCTCTTAATATCAGCCACCCAATACATAAACATGGATGGGCCTGGAAACCTCACCAGGAGATAGAGAAAACTCGGAGATTTTGTAGTGTCACAATCTGACCACCCCCACCCTCAAAGATGATGAACTTGAGGGAGAGGAAACGAGTATTTTTGCAAATGGGAAAGAATGCCAAGTGGATACAAAGGTAAGAAGAAATACGTTTAGAAAATGATGAGTGGGTTGGTATACAGAGAATGCCAGTTGATTTTGCCACAAAAGTAGATAGTTACCAGTTAGATTTCTCAAGAAAGTTTTCTAGAGTTCAAGTAAAATAGGAACTGAGAAAAAGAAATTTGATTTGACTACATGCACACACACATAGACACACACACACACACACACACACACACTTTAGTTACAAACACACCTACACATGCATGCATATAGATACAAAAGAAAACTTCGCCAGAAATTTTTCTTCTATGATATCACTGAGGGCTTTTTCTCTACTTTTAAAACTTTCTCATAGTATTAAACTATAAAATATTCAATTCTTATAAAACGTATGTTAGCAAAATTAAAATTCTGTAACTTCAAATCCCACCTACTAGTCAAAGGTCATCAATGTTAAAATTTGAGATAACAGCCTTCCAGTTTTTTATCTGTGCTGATACAGATATAAAGAAGGGCACATGTGTGTGTGTGATTTTAAATATGAAATCGTTTCTATTTTAAACCTCTGTGCTTTTTGTTTTTCTGAACACATCTTTTATAAAGGTATTTATATCTTTACATATTTATAAAGTATATATAGTATTTATACCTTTATATATTTATCTTTATATATATTTAAGTATTTATATATTTGTAAAAGTATCCTATATTATGTTTCAATTTTTAAATATCCTTTTTGGATAACTGGAAATAGCTATCCAAGTAAAATGTTTCTCAGGAAACAAATTGAAAATAGGCCCTTTATATGCACTGTGATTTATAATAGGATCTTTCTTTCCATCCAACCATTCTGGTGTCTACCTAACATTCATTTAGAGAAGATCTGGAATTCAAAACCTGTGACTCTATTTTCTATCATAAATGAGGTTGATGTCCTCTCCTCTCATTTCTTAAGGTTGATTTTAGAATTTTACATTTATCCTTATTAAGTTTCAACTTATTTCACATATTGAGTGTTTCAGTCTTGGTTTTGTTATCCAATGTATTATTCATTCTTCTTAGTTCCCTGTCATGCCATAATCTTCTAGAAGTGATTTTATCAAAAAGTTGGAACCCTGTTTTACATCTTCTTAGAAGAAGCTCATTCAACATTGAATGCCTATGATTTCCAACTACATACTTTTTGAGGATAAGCACTCTATCTTATTTAGAATCCATTCCCAGCATCTGACATAGCTAGCAAACATTTAATGAGACTCCATACATGGTTGAGTTTATTAGTTTTATATCACTGTGACCAAAATACCTAAGGTAACCCTAATTCATTTCCTACTACTTATCAGTTTCACTTCTGGGTTCATGCTCAAGTGAAATGAGTACATATGTGCAACAAACGACCTGTACAAATGTTTTTTAGCAGTGTTATTCATAATACTCCCAAACCAAAAAGAGTTCAGATTCATACAGCATAGTATATTCTCACAGTGGAAGAACATATGTCCATGAAAAAAAAAATGGCTACTTTGTGCATGCAGCAGCTGGGATTAATCTCATAGCAGGTCTTGAAAAAAATAAGATACAAAATAGCATTTATTCTGTTTATATGAAAAAAACATACAAAACTGTACTTGTTGGGGGGACATCAACAGGAGGAAGCCACAGGTGCTAGAAATGTTCTTTATCTGGGTGATAATCACTCATAAAGATACATGTGAGTATATATGGAAGGAGTCATTAAGCTGTACCCTTAACTTTTGTGTATTTAGGGCTGGGGATATAGCTCAGTTGGTAGAGTGCTTACTTCATAAGCACAAGGCCCAGGGTTCAATCCCCAGCACTGTAAAAAATAAAATAAAAACAAAACTTTTGTGTATTTTACTATATTCAAGGTAGAACTGAATCTACAAACTTAAAATGCAATAAGATTTTTTCCAAACAAAAAGAAAAGAGGTATTAGTGGTGGGATAGACCTACTAATGGATTTTGAAAGCAGAATGAGGGTCCAATACCTACCATACCAAGCCAATGTGATGGTTAAGGATAATATATATGAAGCATCTAGGCAAAGTCTGATATTTTTCATGGGATCAATAACTGGCAGTTATACTTATATCTCATAGACCAGTGCTTCTCAAGCTTTAGCATGCATACAGATCTATGGAGCTCTCATAAAAATGTAGGCTCTGATTCTGCAGGGCTGGAGTGAGGCCTGAAATTCAGCATTTTTAAAAAGCTTCTAGATCATTCTATTCCCACTTTTCCACAGACCATAATTTGAGTAGCAATGGAAGGAATGAGAAATTATCAGCAGGAGAAAAGTCTTGACCAAATTCATGTTTTAAAGGACCATTCTGCTATTGATTCACAACATGGATTATAAGAGAATAAAAAGAAAGATCCAAAAGTGCATATAGTACTGTGTTGAGGAAAGGGAGAGGAGGAATGGAATGTGGGAAAAGAAACATTTTCAGAATCATCAGTACTTGGAATTTCAGTGAACTTTAGCTAGGAGTAAAGTTCCCAGCAAGTTATTATAGACAGCTTGAGGTTCTTACCTTCAGTGATCAGTTATGTAAATGTGCTTTAGTTTTAATTATTTTATCAAAGCCTTTTGATAACAATTGAGCTCAGGAGGAATGGATGTCATTAAAAAAAAAAAAACGACTTTTTCCCATTGGGGTCATGCTAACAGAGAATGAATCAAGGGAAAGTAATATAGAGGGTAGTTCAAAGACAGTTGTATCAAAGGGGAAGATAAAGGATGAGGGGCTGTACATATCAGCATTACTACAGTACCAAATAAGCCCCCAAAGTCATTGGACAACAGAGTTGTATTTTTGCCTGGCCCTGTTTTTCTCTGCTATACATAAATGTTTTTATTCCAGGATCTAGGCTGATAGAGCATGCTTTGTTAGGAGCAAAAACGCTAGAGGAAACATGCAATGGGTCTTAAGCTTCTGCATGGATGTAGTATATAGCATGTGTCTTCCAGTGGCATTTTCTAGACCAAGTCACATGAACAGGCCTGATGTCAATGGAGGTGGCAACATCTGCTTGACCCAGAGAGGCCAATACAGGTCACATGGTATCAGTTAGGAAAATGTAATTCTCTTCCAGGAAGAAGTAGGGGCTGATAGAAACAATAATGCTGTGTACCTCTGGGACGTACCCAAGTAAGCTGCCTAAGCTTCTGCGTGTCCCTTTTGTTCCTATCACCAATCTTAGCTCTGGATTTTTTTTTTTTTAACTCAGCAGTTAAATTTCCTCAACACAAAATATTTCATTAGCATGAGGCAAAATGGACACATTTCTATTTCCTCTGTTAACGAGCACTTAAATGTTTCAAACTCTAAAGGGAAGGGGAGTGAGAGCATCTAGGAGAAGTGGAAGAAAAGCCATTACTAGATAATCAGACTTGAAGTAATCAAGAGTTGACTGAATTCTCTCCTGATCTTTATGACATCCAGTAGGTGTCTTAAAAGAATAGTTGAGCTGTTTTGCCATCCAATCCCTGTGTGCTCCCACTACTCAAGATTTTAATGCTCTGTTGATTAAAAACAAAATTAACAGAGCATTGGTCAAAGGGGAAGATAAAGGATGAGGGGCTGTATATGTCAGCATTACTACAGTACCAAATAAACCCCAAAGTTTCACTGGACAACAGGGTGTGCAATGGAAGGAATGGGAAATTATCAACAGGGTAATTGCAATCAAATTGCCAAGTGGTGTTTTTATTTGTTGGAATCCTCGAGAGGGAAAGTATTTGTTTCTCAAAAGGTAATTAAATGTATTTAACTCATATAATCCAGAAATTACATTAAAATTTCAAAACTGGTGGTGCACAACTGTAATCATAGTGACTCAGGAAGCTGAGGCAGGAGGATTACAAGATTTAGACCAGCCCGGGCAATTTAGCAACACCCTGCCTCAAAATTAAAAATAGAAGGAACTGGAGATGTAGCTCAGTCATAAAGTTACTACTGAATTCAATTCCCAGTAAACCCTCCCACACCAATTCTGTTTTCCACAAATTCCAGATTGTGTCCACTCGTGTCCCGTATGTTGATAAGCTAAATACTATAGTATTGAGCTCCAAACAGAATGAAGATGTTTTTGTTATTCATTTAGATTCAATTTAAAATTTTGAAACTCTAGTATTGAGAAGATCTATAATTATAACAATCAAAGGCGAGCCTTGTGGGCCCAAACTATCTCATAAAAATTGATATAAATTTGATCATTTGAAAAGTGATATCATTGCCCTCCGTTTTGGTTCAAAAAACTGTTCTGTGTCTCTCCATGCTTGATCGAAACATTTTCAAACCAGGGATAAAGCTATGGTCATGCATATCACATTTCTTTTATTTTTTCAATCACTGTTCTTAACAGGAGAAGAGAATGATTCAACAAAGAATGAAACAAAAATTGAGACAGAGTCCCAGAGCTCATATATGGAAACAGAAGGTACTGAAACCAGAATATATTGTTATCAGAGAATGAGATGAAGCTGTGAACCATGACATCTTTATACGAAGTGTGTGTGAGTGGCGTGCATGTGTGTGTGTGAGGCAATGAGTCCTGGAGGGTCACAGCAGTGTTCTGGTTTGTATGCCTCTTGAAACTCAGAGGAATGAAAAAGAACTTTAAACTTTCCATGCTGTAGTCACTGTGTTTTGTCAAAGATTCCAACTGCAACATCCCTGAGTCTCCATCTGCCTCTTTCTATTTAGAGCTTTCATCAAACCAAGAAGATGCCACGATTGTGGAGCAGCCAGAAGTGATTCCACTGACAGATGACCAAGAAGAAAAGGAAGGTGGAAAAGGTAGGACTGCTCTTAAATTAACCCATCAAGAGTAGAGAGTTTCTTTGGATTCCTGCCTAGAACTCAGCTATCAAAGTTATCCTCATGCAGTCGCAGTCTGTAAAGGGGGGAAATGAACACTCCTGTAACCCTGAACCTGCTTTTGAATCTAGAGTAAAATCTAGAAGTAGCAAACAGAGATATTTGTAAGAACCTTTTGTTTTTCCTTTCCCAAACAGAATGAAGATGTTTTTGTTATTAATTTAGGTTCAATTTAAATTTTTAAAATTATAGTATTGAGAAGATCTATAAGAAAATAAAATTATACATTATAGGGGAAATTCCTAGAAAATCTGATGGTTTTAAAAAAATAACTTTTTGTATTGACTTCATTCTGTCTTCCTTTGCATGGTAGTGAATAAAGAAGCAATTTATGTAAAATACACTCATCATCATATGAACCTTCTAAATTGCAAGCTTCTCCTGCTAATCTTAGGATACAATAATATTGAATGCTGTTTTTAAAAAGGAGTGAGGGTATAATGATTTTTGAAGATAAATGAGGAATGAACACATTGTAAATATTAAAGTACTATTTGGGGCAATAAGCCAGTATATTAGAGTTAAAATAGAAATCTTTTATAAAAATCCTTTTAAAAAAACTACTGTCAAAGAAGTTTGGTGTTTATTGAGGAATTGAAGAACCCAATTTTCAAAAAATAAAGCAATCTCTTTAAAAAGCTCATGAAATAATTTGCTACACTATATCATAAATCATACTGCTCTTAAATAGGTATTTGCAAAGCAGTTGCGGGGTGATAACTTGATAGACCTTGTTTATAGAACAGTGTGATCAATTTTGCTTCCAAATTAAAACACAGACATGATCTCAATTGTAAAATCAGGTCAATAGCAACTACAGCTTCCAAATTATGAACAATTCTTGGCAGAGGCATTGACACAGTTTAATTGCTAAACTAAGTTAGTGATTGTGACACTTTTCAAAATTTTTCCACTGTATTTATATCACAATATTCTTCCACATCTGTGTCTCTACTAATGTTTTCTCCATTGCTAATCCTAGTGCAGCCTCTTGAAACCATGTTCCTGGTAGGTCAAATGAATGGCATATTTGAAGTATTTTATGTCTGACACTGATGAAAGAAAACTGATGCAACCTTTACTCAGATTCAGATACATGATATTGTTCCCTTCGATTCCAATCCTAAAATGAAAAATACACAATGTGTGCCCATTTACTTAATTTTTTTATTGCAGAAATCATTTGCTTTGTATATTGCACCTGAAGAAATGCAAATGGGTTAAAGAACATCAAACAATGGGTACATTTTCGTCTTTATAATTTGACCTATAAAAGAAGAAGCTCACGTTTAGTTCCCTAGCAGGAAACATTTCCCTAATTACTGAAGAGTTAAGTACCTGTTTTACCTCTCCTCCTTGTAGGTATGCCAGTACTCTTCTGTAAATTGTGGAATGGCAAGGTCAAAATCTACTACTATTTTTGTAGTGATCTTGAAGTTGAATTTCTTTATTAAAATCTAACTTTTCACTCTAAAGAGCATTACTAGTTGTCTTGTGTTAACCATGTTTTCCCTTCCTGTCTTTATCATTCTTATCTTGGCCCAGCCTTGAATATTTCTGCTATTTCAATTTGAAATAACTTTAAATGTATCATCTTTATCATTTTATGCTTTGCATCAAAGATAACTTTTGGCTAAGTTATAAAGAAAAGGGGTTTATCTTGGTTCATGTTTCTAGATGTACAACGTCAAGGGCCCCCATCTAGTCATGGCCTTCTTGCTGGCAGAGTTTTGGGGTGGCACAGGACATCACATGGCAAAAGACAGAGAGCATGCAGGTGCATGTGTACGTCTATCTGGTCTCTCTCTCTCTTTTTAAAATAAAGCTACAGGATTCAATCACGAGGGCTCAACCCTAACAACCTTATCTGATCCTAATCACTTCCCAAGGGTCCCACCTCTAAACTCCATGGTCAGATTAAACTTCCACCCGTTTAATGCCTGCCTCACAGTGGAGATTAAATGACTGTGTAGGAAGCTACATGGGACTTTCAAAGCATATCCAAACCAAAGCAGTAGCCAAAGGAGAGGAGATCCATGCTGCCTTGTGGTAGCTCTTCTACCAATGACAAGCAAGGTGACCTTGAGTCACTTATTTCACTTTATCTCTTTCAAGTTCCTCATCTGTAAGATGGAAGTGACAAAAACAGCTGTCACATAATTGTGGTGAAGATCTAACTAGTGACATGTAAAACAATTATAACAATACCTGGCACATAGAAAGCATTCCATAGTATTTATTATTTAACACAATTTGACAGAATGATGACAAAGTCAAAAGAATCCACACCAACTTCCTTCATTGTCCTTAACTATTTTGAATCCATATAAACTTCACATAGTCTACCTTATCCTTCAACAACAAATCGTCCTTCACTTTTGATTGACAGTACCATCTCATGCAGGAAGTTTTGATATGGCTATAAACTATATTATTACATATTTTATTCTATAAAGATGAGCAAATAATGGAAGGTGGAGTTTAAGGCAGTTCTCTCATTTATAAATTTCTCTTTTTTCAAAATATCAATCTTCTGTTTAAGACATGATAATAAAACCATAATTTCTATTTGTAAAGGTGTCATTGAGCTATTGGTGAATTCACAAAAGAAGCACAGTAAATAAATTCAAAGAAATCAAATTTATTTTGCTTTCTTTTGACTCATAGAAATAGTCTTTTTCAAAAGCATTTTGAGTCCAGAATTCCAGGGTCTGTGTATATTTGCAAGATAGTTTCTTAATGGAAAGTTGCACATATATACTAAGAATTATCATAAACAATAAAAGTACTATTCTATTACATTTGTAGAAACATTTTTATAGCTCTAAAACTATTGGTTCTCTTTTAATATGAGAATCTTACTAAGGAGAGAGAAAGGGGTTTCTTTAAAAAAAATACAGACTAGGAAAAATGAATAACTTCTTTCTCTCATTTTGCAGCATTTTATAAGATTAGAAAATGTAGATAATCTTCAGGACACATCTTCTATGGCTCCCAGGTGTATAAGCACAGATGTTGCAACATTAAGTTTTGAAGTTAGCTCTACCAAAATATGGATTTTGAAAAGAAGGAAAAATATTCAGCAGAAGTTCATGCTGATAAAATTACACAATAGCACAATGGACATGTCCCTGGGAGACCCAAAATACAAAAATTTCAACTGGCATAAAGAGAGGTTTCACATATGGCAGCTTTTCTCATAGAGCCACATTGCCTCTTCCTAAATGAGTCCAGTTTTATGCTTCCCAGCAGGATCTGCAATACATATAAATCCAGCAGAATAACATCATTTAGGTTAATAACCAAACAGGAAAGAATTATGGGAGATCTTCTCTAAAAGGGGTCTCATGTTTTAGTATAAGATCTATCTATCTCTATCATCTATCTATCTATCTATCTATCTATCTAATTAGCATTCAAATGGTTTTCATAACATTTTTATTTCTAGTTGAATTTAGAAACTCTTGACATGGAATCTCAACTGTATAAACATTGCATCATTATTATATAACAAAATTTCCATTTACGTTTTCTTATGAATATACATTGGACTTTTACTCCACCTGTCACATGGAATGCATATATTCATTCCCAATTATTTTTCATCTATCAGTTAAGTATAATATGGAACTTACGTATTTACCTAAGGTTGATCAAAATGTTGATGGAGATTTAAGATATATTATGATCTAAGGTTTTCATGGAAAAAGATGGATCTAGACAGGCATGTGAGTAAAAAGCTAAGTGCAAGCCAGTGACAAGTATAAATTGTCATGTCCTTAGGCTTATTTTGGCAGTTTACCTGCATGACCATTGGACAAAGTATACAGAGAGCCATGGCTTTTATCCCTGGCTGTGTGATTGCTGGCAATTCTTTAGCTTCTAAGAATCCCAGTGTCTAGGGTAGTGATGAGAGGCATAAACTCAATAATACAGTTAAGAAATTCTCCAATTTTGTAAGTTTGTTCAAAAGGCAACTCTGAAGAATCACATTCTTGATGGAACAAGGATGATGACGTGGAAGACAAGGGTTATTAATACACTAAGAGCTGAAGTCTCAGGTTGTCTCCAGTTTCATTTATGGTATTCTACAAAGTACAGAGGTACCTTAGACGATCTACCATATTTTATATAAGGAATGACTTACCCATAATTGGTTAGCTAATTATCCCATGAAGATACTTAAAGGGGAAAATGCCTTTTAGCTTAAATTAGATTTACACACAAAATCTTCTTGGAACCAGACTAGATTTCCATGATCATCTTTTTTAGTTCACATGGAAAATGTCTTTCCTTAAAACTCTTTTTCAGTGAATTCATTTTTCAGTGAGTTCATAGTCCATGAGCCTCTTCCTCTTCTCCTACCAATCAAATCAGTTAAGGAATTTATCAAGTCTACAAAGCACTATAGAGTCCTAGGTGTTTTCCATTATTGATGGGATTCCTACATCACTGACAAGGCTTTGAAAAGCAGCCTCTGCCCAGCAATGTAGGCATATAGAGAATCAATAATATTTGGGTTTTCATATCCAGCTCACGTTCATTGCTGCAGAATCATAGTGGTTAGCTATATGCTTGATTCACGCAAAACACTGTACAAATTTGAATAATAATCTCTACACAGAACTGGGCTTGATTTCTATCACCATCTTGTATCTTGAGTAATAAATTAACTTACCAGTACCTTCCATCTTCAGAAAGTCTTTGTATCACCCATCTTTCCAAAGGAAATCAACTTTAGTAATAGTACCTTTTGCACATTAGCAACACTATTATTTAGTTTCCCAGGGCAGTTTCACTTTCAAATGATTTTCTTCTGGCCTTCTTTCCTAATCACATTTTGTAACTGGAATTTGTCAACTAAAATTTTGTTTAAAGGTGTAAGTTAAATTAAAAAGGCTGGTCCCTGTTTGGGCTTTGTGAGTATTTTAAAGTGTTTAATGAAATTCCCTATATTGGTTAAATTCATTGAACACAAAAATTACTAAATTTTAAGCTAAATTATTTAGATTTTCTACACATCTTATGTGTATATAATATAGATAGATGTAGAACCAGTTTATTCAAATTATACTATATGAAGTTAGAAGTTAATATAGATGCAATGTTTAAATTATCAACATGATTTTTAGATTTATTTATTTATTTATTTGTTGTAGTACTAGGGGTTGTGGATTGAATCCAGGGGCACTCTACCATTGAGTTACATCCTTAGCCACATGCCGACCCCAATCCCTTTTTTCCCCCTTAATTTTGAGAGTGTCTCCCTGAATTGCCCAGGCTGTTCTTGAACTTGCAATCTTGTGTCAGCCTCCAGGTAGCTGGGATGATAGACATGTGCCACAGTGCCTGGCTAAATTTATTTTTAGAATATTAATCTTCTTCATGTTTCACCCCCAAACAAATATGCAACTGATCTACAAAGTTAACAGAAGAATGAAAAGTCTATTCACAATAATACTGATTCACATAGTATGTATGTGTGTATACATATATATCTATAGACATATATAAATTTAGACTACATAAATAAAGTTCACTTGTAGCTACCCACAAGAAAGTTATTCAGCCCCCTTGAATTTGTCCAAATCCTCCAGCTTGCTCTGACCACCTTTTCTTTTAAAATGGAGAAAAGATTGCCTAGAACCTCCGTCTTACATGTTAGAAGAAATCAACAGTCTCCTTCCATATATGAGAACTCTTTGGCCTTAAGGACCATTTCTTCCAAACCTGAGCTCCTGCCTCTGGTGACTTCTCACTTTGTTCTCTGCATTTCCTTTTCATACGAGTCTCTAGTCCTCATTTGGCCTCCCACTCAGATGCTGTCATCCACTTGGACACCTTACATCCCTTACTCCCTGAAGTACCACACACTCAAGGATGTGTATGAACTTAAGTGAGTGTTAAGTCTGGAGACTTTTCAGAGATCGTCTCTTCTAATAACTCTCTAGTATCTAGCTACATCCTGAATCCTGTCTTATTCGATTTTCTCCCCCTCTCTAATCCCCCCAGTTTCATTTCCAGTTAAACTTTATCTTGCGTGTAGATCAGTCTGGTCATGTCCTGAGGTATATGACTTTACAACTATGTGGCTTATCAAAGTAATTTACAAAATCCAAAAGATCTGTCCCTTAATGTGTAATTCTGACTCCAAATGCTGAACGCTTTATTTCTCTCTGAAACACTAAAATTCTGCAACTCTGTCCACAGAGGGCCTGAATTCTTATCACAACTAATGAAAAGAATAACTTTTACTTGCATCCAAACATAATATCATTTTATATGCACTACATTTCACATTCTAGAAAATTAAAATTAGCTTCCTCTAAAGATAATATCACAATTAATATTTGGTGACTTGTTCATTATATTTATTTTTCTCCCTCTGACATTATAAAATGCTAAATTGCAATTTTCAGAGAGATAAAATCATGACTGTCATACAAAGATAAAAAGGAATATATGTAAAAGATTTTATTTAGATCATTAATGAAGAAATCAGGAAGATATTAAAATTAGTTCAAAATAATATTTGAAGTATGTATATATATGTATATATGTATGTAAAATGCATTATTGACTTGTGGATATACACATGGATTATGGATGTGTACATAGTACATATGTAAGTGGGAACTCAGGAGCACCAAAATTTTCAGAACTAGTTTTATCACACAGGACAATAAAATATATCCTGTCTTTCTACCAGACAAAATTCATCTTCATTGCTCTGAAGAAATCTCATTTTCTTTATTACAAGTTTTCTGCAAGTTAATTTCTACCTCTTTAAAGATGCATGAGACAGTCTAGTAAATAGAAAGGAATAATATACCCTTGCAGAATCAGATGATCCCAGATAGAATGATGGACAATACCCAGCATTCCATTGACATGACACTCAGGGGCCTCTTTTTTCTATTGTCAAATCTTAGGCAATTTTTCTTAACAGTACACTGAAGGTCGAATTGACATTTTTACCCTTTTATCAATGTATTCATTGTTAACTATTTGACACATTTAACAGGCTGTGTTAAAATACTAAGATAATATTGGGGTAGGGCAGGAGCCTCCAATTATACCCAAGATTAATATTTACATGCTATCATTTTGTGCCAACAACTGTTCTTCTTCATATACCCTAAGCTATGCTGTGTTCACTTTCCTGTACCCATATACCACGCAGTGTTATACTATACACATATTGGAGGTGTAGATGCACTTCTAAGATACATCAATTGTAAGATGTACCATTGTTTATGAATTATTACTTTAAAAAAAACTAAGTAATTGATGTAGAATCACCATTCTACTGTTTTCTATGAGTTTGAATTTATTAGATTGAACAGGAGATCATACACTATTAATCTTTCTCCATTTGCCTTATTTCACTCAGCATTATACCCTCAAGATTCATCTATTTTCTCACAAATAGCAGGATTCCCTTCTTCATTGTAGCTTAATGATATGCTGTATGTGTATATTCTATAATGTTTATTATATATCATGTCTTCTCCATTTATTTATCCACTGATAGGTAGATTGTTTCCATGTCTTAGCTATTATGAATGATAGTGCAATGAACATGGAAGTACAGTTATCAAGGTCTTGATTTACTTTTCTTTGGATACATGCCCAGAAGTGGGATTGGTAGATCATATGATATCTCTGTTTTTAATGTTTTGAGGAAACTCAATTCTGTTTTCCATAATGGTTGAACTAATTTACTTTCCTACCAACACAGTATAAGGAGTCCCTTCTCTTCACACTAACACGTATTAGCTCATGTCATCTTCACAATAGCTATTCCTAATAACTGTAATGTCATATCTCAATGTGGATTTGACTCGATGATTAGTGGTGTTCAGCACTTTTTCATGCACTCTTTGTCTATCTGTATATCTCCTTTGGAGAAATGTCATTTCAGACCCCTTGCCCACTTTTTAAACCAGATAATTTATTTTACTGCTATTAAGTTGAATAAATTCCTTGTTTTATTCTTTAAAAAATTTTTAATTTTGTTGTTCTTTTCTATTATTTCTGTATTCTCTCTATATTTCATAAGAGATTAATGATCTCTGCTCTACTCTCTTTTTTTCTACCTTTGAATTTGTTTTATTCTTTTCTAGTTCCTTGGGGTATAAAGTTAGATTGTTTATTATCTTTCTTTTTTCTGAATGTAGGTGCTTATAACCATACATTTCCCTCTTCATATCGTTTTACATATTTTATTTATATTTATTTATATATTTATTTATATTTAAATATTTATTTATACATTATATTTATATTTATATTGTTTTTGCTGTATCCTGTGAGTTTTGATATGTTGTGGGTTTTGTGTTTGTGTCTCAAGATTTTTTTTTAATTTCCCTTTTTTATTTTTTTCTTTGACCTATTTGGTTGTTGAGAAGCATTTATTTAATTTCCACTTATTTGTGAATTTTCCAAAAGTCCTCCCATGCTATCATTTTGTGCAAAAAACTGTTCTTCTAGTATTGATTTCTAGTTTCATAGCATGATGATCAGAAAAGGCATGAAGAGAATGTATACTCCATTGCTATGGGATGAATTGTTCTGTGTCAGTTACATCAACTTGCTCCAGTGTTGTTCAAACCCATTTCCTCATTTATTTTCATTCTTGATGTTCTAGCCAATGTTGACAGTGGGGTATTAATGTTCCCTATTGTTAGTGTATTGTTTATTTTACCCTTCAGTTCTTTTAGTACTTATTTTTATATATTTAGATGCTCTGATATTTGGTGCGGAACTTATAAATATCATACAGGACAATAAAATAATTTATCATTGTTATATCTTTTTGATGAATTGATCTCTTTATAATTATATAATGACCTTTTTGTTGCATGATCATTTTTTAAAGTCTGTTTTGATAACATATAGTCACCCTTGCTCTTTTTTGGCAACTCAAGCTGTCAACAAAAGCCAGAGTGTTGGAGGGAAGTTCTCAAAGCAGAAGTGAGTAGGAGCCCAAAGCTAGGGTGGGAACATGCAAGGGCATCCCAATATCCCAAGGAGTATGGACCCAGAGTCTTGCTGGCAGCTCAATTACAGTCATATGGTTTCATTCATCAGTTCTTGTGTTTTCATGTTAAATCACAGACTCTAGTCAGTAAGGACCATAAAATATTACATTTAATGCACTTGGCTGGCCTTTGGTATAGGACTCATATGTAATTACATGAAATTCAAATTTCAGGGCCCATAAATTAAGTTTTATGAGAACATGCAAAGCCTAAAACATTTACTACCTGGCTCTTTACAAAAAAAAAAAAAAAAAAAAAAAAAAAAAGTTGCTGAGCCCCCACCTATAACATCTGAGTGCAGCCCCCAAATTCCCCTGAATCTGAACTTTCTCATTTTGATTCAAGAGCTCCCAAATTCTGAAGTCTTTATCAACACAAACAGACACAGATGCATGCACTTAAGATATTTCCCTGGAAAGACAGATTTATTCTTACAATGTTATGCCTTCTGTAGACACACTCTATTTGCATCGCTCCCTAAACTGATAGATTGGAAGAAATAGTTCCATCTAATGTCAGCCCTGTGGAAGGGGTCCCAAAGCAACCTGTCTTGGGTCTCAAGCATTTCAGGTGATAGTGGAATTAGATGACCCCTACAACTCTGTATTCAGAAGCCTACTCTCTTACTTTGACTAGACTTTATTATCTTGCTAGTCTAATTTTACTTGGCTCTTTCTCTCTTAGAAATAAAATTTTAAGTTTCCTTTGAACACGTTTTCTTTTCTTTGTCCACTCTACATAAAAGGAAGTTAGTTCCATCTACTTCCCAGTAATCTGATCGTGGCTTTTTTTTTTTTAAAGGATACTACAAGTGAGACTTATATTTTGACTGCAAACTAGAGATAGAGAAAGATGATTTAAGGGATAGAACTAACAAATGCATTTCTAATCTATAATGTAAGTGAGCTAGGCAGATAGAGATTGGAATAATATGGATGTGTAAATATATTTATTTGTACATTTTTTGTAAAAACCAAAATACTGTATACTCCAAATTTAACTTGTACATGTATATAGTTTGAAAAGGATAACCTTAAATGCAGATATTGGATGGAGTAGAAGCTCAACATTTACTTAAAATAGTTTCAAATAAAGCCATTTTATTGAAAGTAAATATCTAAAGTAAATAAATAGCCACAAAACTATTAGGTCATATATTTTGGCTGGAATATTTATTGCATGTTGATTTAGGTTTGACCATTTCACTTGACTCATCAGAGGCAGGTTCTTCTAAACTACTTATTATACCAAAGGTACAACCCATTCTGATTTGGATTTCAAGTATAAATGCTCCTTTTCTGCTTCAGAAGGAAATTCAATTTCTTTTCATTACTCTTTATACATCAGGTGCCCTCATTTCAGCACAGTATGTAAAGAGCAGGTGGTATAGGGAGTACTTTGAATGTTAATTATTTTTTTCATTTATTTCACTGTGAGGATTTACCTTTCAATTTGTTTTTATAATCAAGATGGAAACAATTAGGGAACTTGCTGCTCAAATGTTTCACTACATTTATTTTATGACATCTGCTGCGATGATCTTAAAAAAAAAAGAAAAAGGAATGTAAGCATTTTAACAATAGCAAAAGGTTTGGGTTGATTGCATGCGATTGCTTTATTTCATTGTTAATCTTCAAGGGAAATGCTGAAATTCAATCAGTCATTCTTCTAATCCATAAATATTTTGTTGTTAGAACTTACACTTTTAATATTAAAAGCACTTCAGTTAATTTCTCAGCAATATTGTCATAGTTTATTTGCCTTGGTTTTAATTGAAGCTATTTTAAAAATCTACATAGAAATAGGAAAGAAAGGGGAAAAAACCTAGATGTTTCAATCCCCACCCTTTTATTTGGTGGTGCTGGGAATTGAATCTAGGGCCTCATCAATATGTCTTTTTAAGGACTTATCAAAAAAGAATGTTTTTTCTTATTTATCACATTTAGTTCCTTAAATAGTAATCAAAATTTACTTTCCCTGTTCTTCATGTTTCATACACTTATAATCATAGCATATAAATATTCAGGATTATGATGTACAATGGTTCATGATATAATAAGATATAGACATAATTTCAAGTAAGGGAGTACTTTTCAAAATTAATGTAGATAATATTTCCCATTGTGTTACCTTACTCTTGTCTTTCCCATTATAAAATATTATGGAAAACCTTATGCAATCAGAAAATATAACTTGCATAAAATCTAAAAATTAGGATAAAAACTGGACTGAATATATAAAATTTGTGTCTCTATGAGCATATGAATATGTATGTTTCACATCTCCAAACCCTTTAAGTGATAATAAGTAGAACTTAAGTTACCTCTGACAATACAGGAAGATATCAAGAGGATTTTATCACAAATAATTGGAAACAAAAATTTCAGTCCAGACATCAAATATGGGATGGAAGGTTGCCATTGTCTTCTAATTATCTAAAGTAGGCCGAATAATGGTTCTCCAAAGGTATTAACATCCTAATTCTTGGAACCTGTGAATATATTTCATGTTGTGTTTGCAAATGTGATTAAATTATGGCTCTTCAGAGAATTCTGAAGTGTCCAGGTGGGCCCAATGTAATCACACGTGTATCTATGAGAGAGAGAGAGAAGCAGGAGTCAAACAGGGATGGAGGTGCATTGAAGGAAGCAGAGGCGGGAGAAAGATTGATATTTGAAAATGCTATGCTGCTAACTTTGAAGTTGGAGGAATGAAGCCATGTAACAAAGAATACAAGAGCCTTCTAGAAACTGGAACAGGTAAGGATATGGATTCTTCTCTAGAGCATCAAGACAAAAGGCAGCTCAGTTGATATCTAGATTTGTGTCCACCAAGACCCATTTCAGATTTCTGACCTCCAGAACTGAAAGACAAGTTTATGTTACATTAAGCCATTAAATCTGTGGTAATTTAAGGCAGCAAAAAGAAACTTACATATTACCTCTCCCTGTGGTTCCTCCTAGATAAAAATCCATACTTGTTTCAATAGGTTCCTAGGGCAGGAGAAAGAGACCCCAGTATCTTTCCACGTTTTAATTGGAAATTGCCATAAAATTAGCCCAGTTAGGCAATGTTTTTGTTATGACATCCCTTTGTAATGTCAGTCCCTGTTGGTCACACAAGTGGAATTTAGCTCCAGTAAACTTATTTACTGTGACCATAGTAAATGCCAGTAGAATACTTAAGCATCTAGAAGGTGAGAAGAAAATAAAGGTATTAGGGAAATGAAGGAAGGGAGGAGAAATGAGGAAATGATAGGAAGAAAGGGAGAGCAGGAGAAAAATGGTTTCTGTTTTCTAGTCTGGAACAAATAATAAAATATCAAAGCAATACTTTTGAAAATGGAGAAGATATCAGTTTATACCTAGCAAACTTTCCAGTTTGACTCTCCCTGACTGAAATATCACAAAATGGGAGTAGGGAAGTTGATCCTAAGAGCCTTCTAGTAGTTATGGCTAAACTAACCACAAACAGTACTGTGGCTCTCAAACATTGGTGTGCACAAGAGTTAGTATTCAAAATGCCCATTCTTGTTGGCCACACCCAGAGATTGATACAGTTGGTTTTGGTGGGCTTGGGAATCTGTTCTACAAAACTCTAGGCTGATGGTGAAGCCACTGTTGTTGACCATGTTTGGAATAGCAGAACCACTCCTAGTATTTTGCACCTAAATTCAGGGCATTCCTTCTTAGACTTTCTCACTTCCTTATCTTGGTGGATGGTGAGCTTTCTGAACAAAGAAATGATGATTGACAAAAGAGGTAGAAGTCAGAGTAACCTCCTTCTCAGCCACCTCAGTTGCACTTTCAATGAAATTCTCACACACATACACACACACACTCACACACAATTATCCAGCATACATGTATACAAGGCACTGGGGTTGGGGTTGGAACACAATAGATAACCAAATACATTGTATAGAGAGATAAATACTGTTAAGGAGGAGTTAAAGCATATACTAGTGAAAACAAATTGATCAAAGTGGTAGCTCTTGAAATATGTCACTTGGACCAACAGCATCAGTATCGTCTAGGAACTTAGCTAGAAATGCAAGTCCCTGAGTTCTAACCCAAGTAAATCCTTTATAATAATTGCTATGGTTTGGTTTCTTATTTGGACAATTAAGACTTCCTTAAAGCTTGGTCCGTGTGTCTGTGTGACATGCATTTCTGTGTCATTCTAAGAAATTTATATTCATGTATATTAGATGCAAGCTAGTGACAACAGTAGAAAATGAAAAAAAAACTTTGACCCATAGTCAGACCTTCCTGGCAGTAAGTTACCTAATACTGCTTATCTGCCAGTAACACAAGCTCCTCCAGGTTTTCCAAATTGCCCGAGGCCTTGTTTGAGCATGGATTGCTGGACCCTATCCCTCCAGTTTCTGATTTGGTAGTCCTGGAGGCAGTGACAGTCAAGAGTTTTGTATTTTTAACAAGTTCCTAGGTGATGCTGAGGCTGCGGGCCCAAAGACTACACCTGAAGAAACACTGGCAAAGCCCTCATGCCTTATCCAAACCAGCTGACTCACATCAGGCACTCCAAAAGGAGATTCTCCTTTAACATAGTTGTGAACCTCTAATACCTGCAAGTGAGTTCGGGGCACTTGGGCACATGGGTCCCTTACCACAGGATACAGATGAGGACCTATTACTGACTTGAGTCCACATTGTGCCAGAGGGCTTCCAACCCTCTCCCCACAGGTCCCCTTCTTGTGGTTAAGGGCATACATAGTCTATCCCTCCTGTGGTAGCAGGTGACATGAAAGGGAACACAAACTGTAATAACTCAGTGAAGAGTGCAAACGAAGGGTTGTGTTTATTCACTGTCCTGAGATACTCCAGGATCATCCAAAGTGTATATATAAGTTGTGCATTCAAAAAACATGTTTATTACCAAAGCAACTTTCTTTTCTCGTTTCAATAAATAAGAAATAAGGGGAGAAGGAAAATGAGGGGGAAAATATCCCATCATTTTCAGCTGCAAAGAGGAGGAATGAGAAAGAAAATGGCATTCTTTCTGCAAAGGTTTAAAAGAGAATAGAAATAGGATTGAAGATAAAAGTTGTTCAACTTGTAGGAGTTACCCTGTACAAGGTAAAAATAAAACAGATTTAAGCAGTCCCCTCTCTGATTTAAATCAGTTTGTCTTCCAAAATCTAACATTTTCTCAGCTGAATATGAAGGGATTAGTTATTTTTAAAAAGAAGAAAAAATAGGAGCTGAACAGGGCTTTCAGAGCAACACACATAAGCTGTTTGCCATATTGAATCAACACCTGGGGCATTGATTTGAAAGCTAAACGCAGGCTGTTCACCTGGATTGCCAAGTATAACAGAAGCAACCGTCTCCCTGGCATCAGAGGGAACACACTTCACCAGGGCTCCATCTGCCTCTGCCTTTGAGGACCAAAGGCGACCAGAAAGAAAAGCACAGAGGTTGCTCTGAATCGGAATTCCAACTTTGCATTCTTTCCTCTCCTTTCCATAAACTACCTGTGATTTCTAATTAAATGCTTTTCTCAACCAAGCTGACCTAATTCTCTTTTCTTCCTCCAAGTTTGTCCTCTCTGGGGTGTCCATCTTTGGCCTCGCTTATTCACTAAGCACTGTGGTTGTTGCTTAGCTCTCTCTAAGCGTGTTTGGCTGGCCTTTCCCGACATTCCAAGCAGTCATGGTCTCATTGACCCAGTAATTCAAGAAATCCTGTACCTTTCCACTCTGGCTAGCTGCCCTCTCTCTTCTCCCCTATTGTTCTTTCAGCAACACCACCAGCAGATGGTTAGAGATTTTTCACCCTTTCAAAAGCTTTATGTTTTTCCCATCTCATCAAGCATATCTCAGCCAAGTGTAATTAGCTTAAGGCTTTTGAGTCCTCAGGGGAGATCAGTTAAAGACCTGAGCAATTTCAATAAAGAGCTTGAAAAGCAAATCCTGGAAGGCTGTGCATAACCACAGGAGAGCCAGTATTATTTAGAGGCAAAGACCTCTCTCTTCCCCTCCTCCCTCTTCTTTAGGCATTTAAGTTCTCAGAATTTCATGAGGCCTCCAGGGCTTTGGGACTCTTTCGGACCTTTATTAGGTAGGTGGGGTATTTAAGCTCTCTCTCTTCAGCAGGTCAGTGTTGGTTCCTTTTAATTGACTCGAATCAAGGGGTGCTCTTTGGGTAGCCTTAAGTTACTCCCAAATGGCCAGCAGTTTGTTTGCTAAATCTCTTAGCCTTTTCATTCAGCTTTTTATCCTTTGGTTGTTGGGAACTAGCTGTGTAAGCTTTCTTTGTAGTTTGGAACAGTTGATATGAAGGCTAAATTAATTAACTGTGCTACGGATTTGCGCCTTACCTTTTGAGTGATGGGAAACTCCCTCAATTTCTGAATAACCACACATTGCAGCAATGTAGTCTAAGTCCTTTTCCACCCTACTTTGGAGAAAGCAAGGTTTTGAGACAAAATTCAACTCCATTTTCATTGAAGCAGAGTGGAGCAGAGCTTAAAAGTATGTGAAGTACAGATTGTTCATGGGATGTTAGGGAGGCATGGACTCAACCTTAAATGGTGTGATGTGTCCTTTCCCCATGCATTCTGGTACCAGGCCCTGAGGCCCAGGTGTTGGGTAGCAGGATGATTAAGTGTGTTCTAATGTCTCCTTTCTCATTACCAAGGCTTGAGTAAAAGAGGAATTGGTCTTTGTAAATTCCTGACCATCTTAATCAGGTAAGAGGAACTAAAGCCAGCATTTGATGAGAATAACTTTTATTTTTGTCTCCAATGCACTAATCAGGTTCTTTGAACAGTGATGCATGGATACGGAGACGTACTTACATTGAAGATTATATATACTACTGCACCTTTAGAGGACAGTACAATTACAACCTGAAGGAAAATTCCTTTTAAAACATAAATATGTTTTCAGCAGTGGTGTGATGTAAAGTTGGCTTGGTAGACAGACTCCAAATGCTTAAGAATTAATTTATCGTTATCTGCAAAATATGACATAATGTTTGAAGCACAAATTGGTTTAGAAAAAGATGTAAGCAGGGTGAACTTGGTATTTTATAGCTGCATTCTATAAATGGTAATTTTGTAGAGAAAAACAATAAATTATATAGAAGAATGATAAAGATGTGCTATTGTTATTTTGAATATAGTAGGCTCAAAGAAATTAGACTATCCTGGAGAAGGGAGCATTTCTCAATCACAGAAACTAGTTGCATTGATACAGAATGGATAAGATGAAAGAAAATAAATTAATTATATACCCTTCACTTTAAAATAATAATGAGATGTATGGGAATTAGTGAAACAGTGTACAGAGAATGTGCAGAAATTATCTTCTGTGGAATTTATAGTTCCACCATTGCCATAGTGCTGGGGACAGGATAACTTTGGTTTATTCCATTCTCCAAATGATTGGTGCTTAATCAGAAAAATTTTGAGACTAGTTATTAATAGTTTGAAACTTTTCAAAATAATAGTATCTACTGTCCTCTAGTGAAGTTTCAGAAATTAAGGGTATGCAAAGTGAAATATACCTGTCCAGAGTCAGATATTCAGTAAGTGGAGCCAAGACCTGACATTTGTTGTCTAACTTTTCCACATTCTTTCCACCCTCACCCTGCATTTTTTCATCCCCTGTAAGCTCCTCTAAGGGGCTGTGTCTTATAGAATCTGATACTCCAGAAGGAATGTGCTGCATCTTAACTTGGCTTCTTTCTAAAGTAGTCAAACCACCCAACTATAAATCTTAGAATTGATCCTGGAGAACGCCTAGAACCTCTCCCTCTGATGCACTAGGCCCTATGATTTCCTTCTCAGTTGATTAATGCTGTAGCCTTTACCAAAGGATATGTGTAATGGGGGCCTGGTTCCCTCTATGCAACAGATTCACCATTGCCATAGTGTTGGGGGGCAGGATAACTTTGATTTATTCCATTTTCCAAATAATTGGTGCTTAATCAGGAAACTTTTGGGAGCAGTTACTAATACTTAGAAACTTACAAAATAATAGCATCTACTTTCCCCCCATCTTCTACTCTATTTTGAGTATTAATAATGGACTTGATTTTTCCTGATCCCAATTCTGCTCTGCAGAGTAAACTGAAATGAACCTGGCCATATGGCAAGAGCCCCTTGAGTATTTGAAGACAGAGTCTTCATAGCCACACCATGTAATCTTCTAGTTAGTCATTTAATTTGTCCTCACTCCAAACATCTCTCATATTACATAGTCTTTAAACCTTTTATCATTTTAACTATATTTTAAAGCAAGCCACATTTGCCAAAATCTTTTTCAAATTAGGGTGTAGAACTGCACATGATGATCCAGACCTTCATTTATCTAGTCAAAGACTAGAGATTTATTTTTAAAAGAAGTTTCTCCAGGCCCTGGTAAGTCTATGTATGAACTTCTCCTTAGGTACAGTGAAGAAGCATCCTAACAGTGAAGCTAAGAACCAGCCTGCTTGAAGTCAGACTTCCTGGATTTGCAGGCAGTTCTTCTCTAATGAGCCTTGAACATGTTATTTAACTTTGTTTCTTCATCTGTAAATGGAATAATAATACCACCTACCTCTGAAGGTTATTTATAAGGATTATATGATTTTAATATGTGTGAAGTTTAATAAATAATGCCTGTCACATAATGTATGATCAGTAAATTGTGATTTTTATTGTTCTACATTGAAGCTTCAGACTACTTTCTGTGATGAACACTAAGAAACCTAAAAACTTTAAGAACACTGAATCAATGTTACCTTCTGCATTATAATTACTCAGCTAATCTATTATCTTAGTCCTTACTGGAACAACGTGGAACCATGAGGGTATCAGACAGCCATGCTATTTTCATTCTCTAAATGTTCCCAGTAGTCTTTCTTTAGCTGCCAATGTCTTAGATGACAGGAGGTTTCATTGAAGGGATATAGCTAGTTAAGAAAAAGTCCCTACAATCCTTGACTTCTGGTACATGTGGTCTGTCATGGGAATGCATCTGTCACTACTGTCTCTGTCTCCATATAGGAATGGTAGGAGTCATGCAAACAGTCCCAAAATTTGACCCTTGTGTGTGTGGCAGGGGTGGGGGGAGCTTATTAACTTATAGAATAAAACATTAGTGGAGGTAGATCGATGTGTTCCCATTGACTTTATTTTATTTGGACTCCAAATAGTAAATGCTGCAGCACATATTATGATGTGATCATGGTTGACATTTGTATAGAAACTCAGCAAAATGGGGACATAGGAACATGGAAACAGCTACCTGACAGCTTGGAGATTTAAAACTTTAATATTTTTCATGAATTCCCTTACTCATACTCCTTGTAATATGACTTTATATTTATTAGAACTTCTTCCAACTGTTGTAATTCATAGCATATTATGGAGCAGAAGACTGAAACAACACTTCTGTGTTGCTCTGCATCATTTTTTCACTATCAATCCTATACAGAAACTCGGCATCCCCAGAGGACCCACGTTCTCAGAGGAGCACTGGGTTGAGGACAAAAGAACTTACACATCAGTACCTAGAAAAAAATGCCATTCCTGATGGAGTCAGTCTTACAGTGGCAGGGTCCAGTTTTTCTCCTACTGTACTTGATTTTTAAATGCTAGTGTTGTCTTGTTTCATAATGTGCTTCATAATAATTGGAGTCTTAAACATTTTTACTGTTAATTATTATGAAAACCATACCTGAGAAAAGAGGAGGAGGGAGAGGAAAGCTAGGTCCTCATACATGTGGGTCACCCAGCAGCCCCACCTAATCTAACTGCAAAGGGTTGACCTTCAAAGAATCTTGGGCGCAGAGCTACCATAGAATCAAACGTCTTGTGACGTTTTGTGCTGGGTACAAAATTCTATAGATGCTCCCCTCTTATCTTTGTATATGCCAGAGATCACAGTCACAGAGCCAAGGGAATGAATATAAAAGAATGGTACATTGTCTTCCCATTTCCCTCTAGAATTTGTACTTTGTAACAGCCATACTGTAACAATAACTGAATTGAGTATTCTTAGTTCTAGAGAATGATAAAAATAGTACTATGATACCACAACCTTATTACCTCAAATCGCTCTGAGCTTGACACTCTTTAAAGTGTTTTGTATTCAGCTATATTGAGGTTTCCAAAAATCCTCACAAGAAGCTCATCCCTAGATCCCCAGGGATGCTACACCTGGGTTACAGTTCTTGGTCTTCAAGAGCTTAGCATGTGAGAATCCCTTTGGGAAACAGCATCACCTCCATCCTGCATGGGGGATACATTTAGACGTTCCTGGCAATCACTTTCCCCCAGTCACATTTTCAGCTAGATTCCTCATGATTTGGATTCTGGAAACTCAGTAACTGGATTAACCTGAGGATGGGGAGAGGGAACGTAGACTCAGGAATCCAACAACAGTCACTGTACCCTCTCAACACATTGTCTTGTATGATCCTATCAAAACCAAGACATTCTCCCCAAATGGCAGTGTCTCCTTTCAAAACCAACCCAGTGCTTTTCAAAATGTAGAAATATGCTTCAAACATTTGAGAGTCTATGAGGAAAAAGTTTCTGGAATAGAATAATCCTAGAAATCTTGGGATGAAATATCTTCTCCCAAAAGGGAAACAAGATGATTTGGGTGGAACTCAGGTTGGGATTATAGTGATGGGTGGGACATACTTGGTGAGGTGGATTAGCTGTGTGCTGGGAATCTGAAAAAGTATGGCCTGATCCAATTCTGGCAACCTTTTCCCTGTTGATCAAGGAGAGTCTGAGACACTAACGATATGACACTTCTTTGCTGGAGGCTGTGAGTGGTCTCTGATAGGATGAAATGGCACCAAGCCACATGAGGCCAAAACAATAACAATTGTCCTACGATGAGCCAATTAACAAAACCATCTTGGCAGACACTGATTTCTGTGTCTCTGAAATAAATGTGAAGTCCCAGTTGCCCAGAGCTGAACCAGAGATTGAAATGCTGGCAGGTTTTTCATGGTTCTGAGTGGTGCAGTTTGTTTTAAGGTACAGAGAGAGTTCATCTAGGTGCTAACAGAAGCAGTTGCTAAGATGAGGTTTATTTGGGAGATGCAGAACATTTATCAAGGGAAATGCTCATGTGAGAGAAATTGGAGCTGCAGAAGACAGACATCAGACCACACTTGAAGTGCAATTCTGTAGGGAAGAAGGCAGGGAAGGAAGGTTGTGAGGTGTCTATTATAAAGCACCCAAATGCCCTTGAGGAAAATTAGTATCTCTGCTGTGCTTAGTCACTATTTGGGGACAACCTATGTGAAGCATGGTCCTGGAGCAAGCGTACTGATGGATTCTAGAAAGTGGTTCATCTTATACCTTTCAGCCTCAGGATCAAGGCTCAACATTTCACCACTCCAGGGACCACAGTTTACATCACTGATGTCCCTTGGAGATGTGCCGTGCATGGCCTGCATAGTTTCACATGGTCATCCTGTTCAGGGTCATTTGCTCCCCACCTTGGTGACTATCCAGACAAACTCACTAGTCAGTACCCTCAGTTGCATTCTGGGTCCCCCATTCATGTCATATGGAAACTTCCTGGTCACCAACAGCATGATGAAATTCTGAGAAACTAAGCCTAATCTCATGGAGATACCAGTTTTTCTGAGTTTAATGAAGATGGAGGATAACTCTCTAAATCGCAAATTAGAAGGGGGATAAATCCCCTATTCAGTTTTTGGCTTTCCTTTCAACCTATCCTCTGGGTCTTTGACCTTTATTCCACATTTGGAAAGGGCACCATAAGAAGTAGATTTTAATTTACTTTTCCTTTTTGATTAGTACTTCCCCTGCATTGGTGATTCTCAACGTTGACTATAAATGATAATGACCAGGGAATCTTTCAAATATCCTACTAGCCAAGCCATAATCCAGATGTCGATTGAATCTGACACTCTTAGAGGTGGGAAGCAGATATTGGGATTTGTAAAAAATTCCCTTGATGTTTCCAATGTGTGGCCAAGGTATGGAACTGTGCTGTACCCCTTTTTGCAGGCATTGGCCTTTCTGACTTCCGTCTGGCTAAAACAGTCACAGGCTGCACAGGAAATGGTGGTGTGTAAGGTTGAGGAATAAAGCATTACTGGAATAATATTTTTATATCTGATTGCAGTCTGTTAAACAAATGCTATTTCTTACATTTTATGTTTGGATACATTATTTGGGTTTATTATTGCCAAGTTTTGCTTTTGTTGCCTGTGCTTTGTGGGTCCTATCCAGAAAATCACTGCCTATACCAATATTCTGAAGTGTTTCCCCTATGTTTTCTTTTAGTAGTTTCAGGGTTTCAGATGTTGTCTTTGGTCCATTTTAAGTTGGCTTTTGTACAGGGTGAGGAGTAGAGGTCAAGTTTCAATCTTCAGCATGTGGATATCCATTTCTCCCAGCACCATTTGCTGAAGAGGCTGTTCTGTCTCCAATGTATGTTTTTGCTAACTTTATCAACAATCTGTTGGGTGTAGAAGCGTGGCTTTATTTCTGGGATCTCTGTTTCAATTCATTAGTTTATGTATCTGTTTTGTATGCCAGTTCATTCTGTTTTAGTCACTATGACTCATTAGTATGTTTTGAGAAAACAGGTATTGCAATGTCTCCAGCTTTGTTCTTTCTGCTCAAAATCACTTAGGCATTTGAGGTCTTTTGTGCTTACTTATGAATTTTAGGATTGCTTTTAATCTGTAAAGAATGTGATTTTATTTTGGTGGGATTACATTGACTGTAGACTGCTTTGGGTAATATGAAAAGTTTGAGAATCATTGGTGTTTGTTGTTCTTTAAAAGTTTGGTAAAATTCAGCAGTAAAGCCAATCAGTCCTGAGCTTTTCTTTGAAGTCTTGGTATTACTAGTTCAGTCTTCTTCATGTTTTCAGATGAATCAGGTTTTTATTTCCTCATGGTTCAATATTAAACAGGCCGTGTATCCAGAAGTTTGCCCATTTCTTTTAGGTTTTTCAAGTTGTTAGCACATAGTTTTTCAAAATAATCCCTCATGTTTTTAATTTCCGTGGTATTAGTTGTTTTAGTGTCTCATTTTTCATCTCTATTTTTATTAATTTGGGTCTTCTCTCTTTTTTCTTGGTAACTCTAAAGATTTGTCAATTTTGTTTATTTTTTCAAGAACAAAATCTTTGTTTTATTCATCTTTTGCATTTTTTTAGCATCTATTTTTACTCTTATCTTTCTACTATCGATTTGGGTTTGGTTTGTTATTGCTCTTTTAAGCTCTTAAGATTTATCATTAAGTTGTTTATTTGAAATATTTCTATTTTTTTTCCTGTTGGCACTCATTGTAAACTTGACTCTTATTACTGCTTTGCTGCATTCTACAGGCTTTGTTACGATGTTTGCATTCTCATTTCTTCCAAGAAATTCTCAAATTTTCCTTCTATTTTCTTCAATGACTCACTGTTCAGAAGAATGTTGAGTCTCCATGTATTTGTATAATTTATAAAATGTTCTTGTTAATTTCAAGTTTTGCACCATTATAAACAGAAGAAAAACAGAATGTGATATCACTTTTTTTAAATTTAAGACTGGTTTTATGACCTAATATGTGGTCTATTTTAGAGAAAAGTTCATGTGCTGATGAGAAGCATGTGTATATTCTACAGCTATTGAATGAAATGTACTATCAATGTCTACTAAGTCCATGTGACCTATTTTAAAGTTTGTTGATTTTTTTATTTTGATCTGTTTTTTCATGAGTTAAAGTATTTGATTTTCTCACTATTATCACCATTATTGTGTGAGAGCCTTGTCTCTTCTAGTAGGTCTAAGTTTTTATAAAATTTGATGCTCTAACATTAGATTATATAGATTTACAATTATTCTTTTGATTAATTGATATCTTGATCATTACAAAGTTTCTACTTTTATTTTTTAATTTTTATCTTTATTGTATCAAATATAACTACTCCTGCTGGCTATAGGGTTCCATTTACTTGTAATATCATTTTCCATTCTTTCACTTTCTATCTGTGTATGTCTTTACTGTTAAAGTGACCTTCTTTTAGGAAGTGTATAGTTGGATCTTATTTTTTAATCTAATTAACCAGCCTGTATTTTAGATAATTTAATCAATTTACATCAAGATTATTATTGGTAGACACAGAATTATGCCTATTATTGTGCCATTTTATATGACTGGTTTTCAATTTTTTTTGCTTCCTATATTATTCATCTTTGTGATCTGATGATTGACTATTGAAAATGCTTGATTCTTTTCTGGCATCTACTCCTATAGTTTTATTTATATATTCATATCTTTCCATGGTGTTAGTTGTTTTTCTGTCATGTGGGGATATGGAACTCTTTTAAGCATCTTCTATAAATGCTTGAATTTCCTCAGTTTTTGCTTATGGGAGGTTTTTATTTCTTCATTTTTGAACGATACCTCTCTGGGCATAGTAATCTTGGTTGGTAGTTATTCTCTTTGGGTACTCGGAGTATATAATTCTTATTGATCTCAAGGGTTTCTTTTGAGAAATATCGTGTTAATCTACTGAGATTGTCATTAAATGTTGTGGTCCTGTGTTCTTGAAGGTTTTAAAATGTCTGTAATTTTGACAGTGTGTCTGCAATATGTCATGTTGAAGATTTTATCATGTCTTTTGGGGGTTCTCTAAGCCAACTATATGTGGGTATCTGTTTTCCCCAAGACTGGGGAACTTTTCTGCTATTATTTCATTGAACAGGTTTTCTATGCCCTTAGCCTTTATCTCCTTGCCTTTGAATATCCCACTGAAGCAGATATTTGTTCTTCTCATGGTATCCCAGATTTTGAATGATCTTTTCTTTCATTCTTTTTTGTTTTTTTGTCTGGATGGGATATTTCAAAAAAAACTTTTTTTCAAGTTCAGATAGTCCCTTTGCTTGATCTAGTCTGCTGTTGAGGCTTTCAACTGAATTTTTTATTTGACATATTGAGCTCTTCATTCAGAGAATCTCTTTGGTGTCTTTTAAAAATCTCTTTTCTGAATTCCCATTCATATCCAATATTGTCTTTCTAAATTAACTATTTTTCTGTGTTTTCTCTTATCTCATTTAGTTCTTTTAAAAATCATCCTTTAAACTCCCTTATTAGGCATTTCAATAATTTCATCTTTTTTGCAATCTATTTCTAGGGAGTTATGATCTTTTGGAGATGTCACACTCACTTGTTTTGTCATAACTCTTGGTTTCTACATTGAGAGTTGTACGTATGGTGGATAGGATACCTCTACCACTTTTATGGGATGCCCTTCTTAGTAAGTGGCTCTCTCCTGAAGATATGTGTTGAGGCAATCAGTTTGTTATATAACGTTGTCTTTATTTCCAGTTGAAAATCATTATTTAGTCTCCCTGTAGTTTCTGTGACTATGATTAGTGAATTTGAGCATAGTGCATACTGTGTTGGAGTTAATCCTGCTGTCTCTGCAGGCCACATGAAAGTTGGGACACTCTAGCAATTTTTGATGATATGGTGTAGACAGTGGTATGTGGGGGGTACACACTGTGTCTGCTCCTACAATGACATTTGTGGCCCCCAAAGGGAAATGGGGATTTCCTCAAGCACTCTTGATATTGACTCTGTTACTTGTAATGGTTTCTGACACTGGCTGCTCTTGTAGTAGTGATGGGCCTGAAGCACTTGTTCTCCACCTATACAGTAGCATGGTGCCAGGTCCCTCATGTCCCTTGAGGACATGGTAAGGTCCCTTACCTTAGGAGATAACTGGAATCACAGTCCCCCCTTTATGCTGCTAACACCCAATTCTTACAGCAATATGTGATCAGACAAGGTGTTAGGGCAGTTGGCAATGGGAACATGCAGAAGAGGTGGTAGAAGGAAATGAAGTGTTTCTCTCAGCAGCTATTGTGTGAGTGCCCATCCAGAAGCAGGATCTCAGAACCCCAGAGCCTGGGGACAGCGATGGTAGAGACTTTTCTCCATCTGATTCAGCTATAGTGCCCACCAGGAAGCAAGTGGGAGCTACAAGTATCTGAAGCTTGGTAAAATTCCTCTCAGGGCTAATTTGATTGAATTACCCAGGGACATGTTCAGGGGATTTTTTCCTGCTGCCCTTTTTCAGCTATAGTGCCCATTGGGGATTGGGTCACAACCAGAGCCAAACAAAAATTCCTCTTGGAATTTTCTTTGAGTGCATCCAAGGGCAGGTACTGGCCAGGACTTTTCTCCCCATACCTCCTTTTTCAGCTGAAGTGCCCACAGGAGTGAGCAAGAGCAGCACCTGACTGGCACTAGGCAAAGTTTCTCTCTGGATTTACTTAGACCATGTGTCCCAGGAATTCATTGATAGTGCACACTATCACAGCTGTTGCTCACAACTTTCATAGCATGCCCCTGTAGTTGAGACAGCAGTGGAACCATGGACTTCTTGTCCCATCCTATTAGTGACAGGCCCCTGTGTATAGCACTGTGGGTGGGAGGGGGTGGGAGGAATGGCAGAAACTGCAGAAACATCTGCTTTCAGTCCCTGGTATCAGGGAAAATCCACACATGACTGGCCTTGGGTCTCAGAGGATAAGCTGTATCCTCCGTTCCATTCCATGTTGCAACACCCATTCTTACAGTTATGGGGGAACCTAGTCAGTTTGAGTCAGTCACTCTGCTAGACTAAGTTTGTTCATGAGGCAGCTATCAATTGAACCAATACAGTGGAATGTCTGTGGTTTTCAAGAGATGGGAATATGTAGGGTTTCTGACCCCCAGAGCAATGCAAATTTGGACAATAGGTCCCTTTTCAAGATGGCTCCTGGCTATTGTACCCTGGCTGGGTGTTCATTGGGAGACAATGTGAGATTCTTTTCCAAAGCAAGGCTACTGTGCAGATTTCAGGATACTTAAGTGTAGCCTATGAGGATTGTGAAACATTAATATTAGTTAGGATTAGCTCATATATGTGCTGAAAGAATTTTTTGGAACTATCTTTTCATACTTACCCCTGCAGAAGGGAGACTTCTCCTCCCCTGCCTTTGGAGCTGAGGTGAGTGGCAGGTATCAGGATATTTTGATTATCTCACTATGCTGTTGTCGCAGGTCCCTGAATCTTACAAGCTTCCATTTTCTTTCTACTGATTTCCAGTGTTTTCCCATGGTCACTCACCTTAATTGCAGCTAGCTATACACCTGTTTCTTTGGTTATTCTTTATAGAGGAGTAGATGAGTGCTGGGTTTCTATTCAACATCTCAAAATCCTCTACAGTTAACATTTTTTATCATGGAAGAATAAATTGGGGCAAAGACAGGAAGTGTAATGTTATAGGAAAGCTGGAGGAAAGGTTAGAGAATGTGTTTCCATTAAATACATTACTTAGATCTAAAGGTAACCAACAGAAAAACTAGAAAATTAAGTTGGCTACCAAAATCTAAGAAGAAAGTAGTGACATTAGTGAGATATACAGATGTAGATATCATCATTAGTCATTGTTAGAGTTGATATTCATCTAACACAGATGAATATGGTAGCATGTAATTTAAATGAGTGTTATACCCAACAGAAAAACAAAAGGTAAAGATGGGAAAAACTGTCCCATTTTGGGTGAGTCTGGGATAATGAAAAGGTCTATATCTCTGAAGGTTAACTTATACATGTATCTCATAAAAATTACAGATTAAAAAAAATAATTGGGGTTCCAACTATGGTACATGGCAAAGGATGGTTTGGGAGAACATCCCCAATCAAGGCCTTTGTATTGATACTCCCTGGAGCACATGGGGATGCTATAGCCTGAGCCCTTGCTTGGAGCAGTGTCAAATGCCTAGGTGGCAGCACTCTGATTCTCCATTGCCAAGTTCTTCTATTTTAGTAATAAATGGGCCACCAAGTGTTGCTGCATTTATAGTCTCAAGTTTAGTATCACTCCCAAGAGAGACATAGAGATAGTAACATTTATGGAGAACCCACAGAATGGCATTCCCATTTACCACCTTGCAGATTCTTCTGGCCATAACTGTAAGTAATGGCATCCTATTAGTGCCAGAATGCTTTAGAAGATGGTTGAGTCTATGTGCCAGGTGCATTTAAGATGTCCTGAAAAGTATACGTTGAGATAGACCCTAGATAGATCATTGATTTGAAGAGAAGAACGGAGTACTCCCATTGTGTTTGTCCTTACCATCAGGTTGATCTACACCTTTAATTGTCATTTAACTTCTGTAGAATCTGCATAATGAGGGAGTGGATGCACTGACTCAAATTCCCATCCAATCTCAGCACTTTACATATCAAAGTACTTTCTTTTACCATAGGAAGTAGCAATGTTTCCCAGGGTTTTCATAAATTTTTTCTATCACCTCTGCTCATCTTTAAAATATAGGTCAGCTTCTAATGTAGGCAAGTTTTACTACTCTATGAGGATTTGATATATACTCTAACTCCAAGAGTCTCAATAAATGGCAACTTTGGGTAGGAAAGAAAGCATTAATGGCCTAATACCATGTTTCATAGGTTAGAAGACATGTTGTGATAAATACACAAGGAGAAGTTGTGTGTGAGTTTGCAGATATCTAGATCAGATTTTTCCATTTCTCTCAGTTTCTAAGTAACTATTCTCCTATAAAGTCTGTATGCTGGGGAAAACCCTGATCACCATCTGGGTTCAACAGAAGCCAAGAAAAATAACAGGATAGCAAATTAAATATCCCTGGGCCATGTCCCTTTCCCATCTCTGGCCTTTTTTCCTGACGAAGCATCTGCTCTGGTATTCAATGCCCAGTCCTTCCATACATGTTCTTTGGTGAAGGATTTCTACTGGAGCAAGCTTCCCTCTGGCCAAGTAAAGGTCCTGCCCTCACCTCCCAAGGTGGTCAGGGATCCACCTTTTGAATTTCTTGTGTGTCTTCTCTCTGGAATGGGTAGTGTACTCTGATAAGCCATAAAACTGAATCTTCTTGTCTTCTCACTATAGACAGGTGAGGGGAAAACAGAATCTGGAAAGGAAGGTATATTCAGAAGGCAGTGACATTTTCTGCTGGGCATGCTTACTCTTGAATTGTCTTTCAGTATGGGAACAATACTTCAGTCCTTCAGATAGTGTGTGTGTGCATGTGATATTTTCAACCGTATGTTTAGCCTCGAAGACTAAGGAGAATGTACATGTTTAGATACTGATTAGTTCTTTTTATTCAGCTACACTGTTATAAAGTAACTTACAGTTGATTCAGTCATTAAAACTGAGGAGACCATATAAATTCAGCTTATCCCCTATGTATTAAGTATGTACCAAGTTGAAACTCTCTTTCCAGTAATCTCCAGAAGCAATCTCCTAAACAGTTTAGGCCAGGCATGGTAGTGCACACCTATAATCCCAGGGGCTCTGGAGGCAGGAGGATGGCAAATTCAAGGCCAGCCTCTGCAACTTAGGCCCTAAGCAACTTGGAGAGACTGTCTCAAAATAAAAAAAATAAAATGGGTTGAGGATGTGGTTCAGTGATTAAGTGCCCCTGCGCAGGGCTTTTTCTGTTTCTGCCATCTCTGTAGATATTAAGACAGTGGCTTCCTGAGAAATTGAAGAACAGTTCCCAGCCAATTGCTCATTATCAAATGATCTCACCCAGTCCTGATTCAGATGTTATAGCTCTGCTTATCCCTTTAAACAAAAAGAGCTATATATTGACTCAGCTCACTTATAGAATTTCAGAAGTTTCCTGGATATGTTGAAAGTTTATTTTTCCAAATTCCATAATTATTTTGTCTTGTTCTACCAAAACAAAGCAACCAAATAGTTATGTGACATCAAGTTAAATTTAGTCCACCCTAAAACTGAATCTTCCTTCTTGAACTAGTCTTTCACAAATCTTCCATAGCATTTATATTTATTTATATAAACTTTTTATATTTCTTGTTGAACTTTTAAAAATATATTATTCTTATTATGTATTTTTAAAAAACTGAGCAATGCTATTGAAGCTTAGTTTCTGAACTATTTTTGTTTATTCATTGCTATTTTTATCTTTCCCTTGAAGAATTATTATGTTAATATCCTTTATATTTCTAATAGAATATTCATCATTTTTTTCTTTTTTGTTTATAATGGTCCTTTACATGTTGTGGATATTGCTTTTTCATCATTAGTTTAGAGGTGGGAAAGAATATGGAGATTATCCTATCCCATTTATTTGTTCTGTAAATGAAGAAATTAAGGACAGGTGACTTTTCATTTTGCATAGATATTTAGTGGCTAATCAAGATTAACATAGTTTTCATGGGTCCTTAATTAAGGTTTCTTTCCCAACCACTTGCCTTCTTGCTTCTCCTTTTCTCTTCTTCTTCTTAAGAAAACATCATGTCACTTCATTTGATTCCAAGTAAAAGCAGATTGGTTACCTACCTAAGCAAATCAAGGACTGCTAAACTCCCAAATTTGATCTTAATTTGTGACATCTCCCCTGTATCCTATGATTTCTAAATAAAACTCTCCACTTGGATATCGTATTATCCTCTCTAATCTAACCTTTCAAATCTGAGCTTTTAATATCTGACCCCCCCATCTGCAATTCTTAGTCTTCCTCTTCTGAATAAATGGTAGTCCCATTGTCCATGATGGTCAGATCCCAACTGTTGAAGTTGTCTTTGACTTTTCTCATTACATCAAACTATCAATCCAATTTATCACCAAGCCCTGCTACCTTTCACATCAGTTATTGCCATACCCACCTATTTGATTCTCCAACTTCATTTTGGAGAAGTGTTTTTAATCTTACTATGACTGGAGTGATTCTTTTACAACATAAGAATGTTTTTCAAAATATTCCAGTGACTTCATCTCATATAGAATATAATCAAACATCCATATGATGGCACATACAATCTTGATCCACCCATCCTTTTTTCCTAGTTTTTTCCCCCTCCTGACATCACTTTCCTTTAATACACTCATATAATTTGTGAAGAAAAACAAAGATAAGCATACTCTTCCCTTCGGGCCTTTGGACTTCCTACTCCTTTACCTGAAATGCTTGCCTCTACACATCATCAAATACAAGCTCTCTGATTGCAAGGACTTTTTCTCTTTGATTGCTATATCCTCAGGACCTACAAGAGTAGTTAATATTCAGTATATGCACAATACATCATTGTTGAGTAATTGAACCATACTTACCATCAATTACTTTTTTAGTTGTGTTGCAAAGAGAGTTTTGAGGCATTTTATGTTCCTTATAGAACTAGTTGAATTCCTAGAGCCAAGTTGATAAATGTTCAGATATCAAATCATAGCATTAGAATAATGTTACTCAAATCCCTTGCTCTGTCAGTCTCCACCTTTCTCATTCTTCCCAACCACTCTCTTTGTCATCCTGGTCTCTTTTCTACTTGTTGAGCATGCCAAGGGATAATCTGAGACTTTGGGGCATTTTATAGGAGGTGCACTCTGCAGGGAAACATCTGTTCCTCAATGTTTGTGTAACTGATTTCTCACTCATGTCTTAGTTTGAAGTTTCCCTCCTAGGTGCACCCTTCTTCAATCATTCAAGCTAAATGACTCCCTTTTCCTGTCTCCATATAACACCACACTATTTTATTAAGACCCTACCACTATATTGTCAAAGGTTCACATTACATGACACATAGTGTGTGCTCACAAAATATTTAGAGGGAGAATAAATGTCATTAATATAGTCACTGAAGATCATGAGACTTTTGCCTTCATGACAGCCTCAGCCACATGGTGCTCAAATGATATATTTGTGAGTCTGTCTCCTGCACTCTGAGAACCTCTGGGACAGCAATAATGTTGAGTTCATAGTCAACATCCCCATCATCTCTCACAGCCCCTGGTACCTAATGATATTGCATAGATGTTTGCTACACTAACATGAAGCTGCAAAAAGGTCACAGGCTTCTTCACCAAGTTTATATCACTTGAGTGATGGAGAATTTGTATCACAGAAAGAAAAATATGAAAAATATTGAGTATTATAAAATGACCAAGGAAACTCTCTGAGGAAGAGTACAAAAGAAGGTTAAGATATAGAGAAATTAAGTGCCTAGAATTAGCTGTCAAAGAAATGTAACAGTGAGGTCATCAATTCACATTCTATTTCAGAGAAATACCAAGCTTCTGTTGCTAGAAATTTGCATAGTTACTTTTTCTTCCTAGGCTAAAAAATAATGTTTCTGACATGCTGTGTTAATAGCTCCTGTGACTGAGTCGTCTATTTTTTTGAATACCCAAACATACTCTTCACCATGTAGCTATTCCAAACTTTCTATTTTCTCTTTTGTTAGTCTCCAAATCTCCTTGCAAATGGTCCTCCCATTTTCCAGAGAGAATTAAGGTCATCAAAGATGAAATCACCAAGATGGAAATCACTTTGTCCATCAAAATTGACCTTAATCAGACATACGCTCTTTCTTCAACTTCTGTATTGACCTTTTTCCAAGTTTAACTTGCATATTGCATCAGGATTCATTTGTATTTTATCATTCAACAATGTTTCCTAAATTATTTCCAATTTTCCAGAATTATGCATATCTTTTTTTCTATTAGTTCTTGGGAAGTCTTGGGACTTCAAGCATATGCAGATCTTTCTTGTCTTGCGAATCAATTGTTACTATTATTGCCTCCCCACTTCAAGCCACCATGTTTTCCTTCATGGGTGAGTATCCTATATGCATGACATACTTTCTCTATTCCTTCATCATCTAGTCCTTCCATTATCACAAAGTCTTACTCTTGCTTCAGATATCTGCCTTGTTAACATTAGACATTCCAAGGGCTTCTACTCTTTTGCTTAAAATGTCTTCCTTGAAGAAACTTTTCATTTTCATCTCTTCAGTAGAATAATAAATCAAATTCCAAGATCATTGACACATTCTGAGGGCCAGACACTGCCTGAACATCACTCATCAACTACTCAAATGAGTCATAGAAGTAGGCCACTGGATTCATTGGTTAACCACTGAGTTGAATACCATTTTACAAGAAAGCAAGCAGAACTAACATTTGGAAAATTGAAAAGAAGCTAACTTGGGGTAATCAGTTATAAAATAGCATGATACATATATCAACATATATTTTTTAAATCATCAACCAGCATGGGCAACCGGCAGAATTTCATCTGAGTAGCTCTGCTGATGGAAGTGATGGCTAAGCTGAGACCTGAAGCATGAGTAGCATTGAGTTAGCTGCCTTGAGGTAGGGACAGGCTGAATGTTGTGAGAAGGAGCAGCCCCTGCAGACAAATGCCTTCAAGCACCCACTAGGTACTTGAATCTACTAACACATCATCAAGATGACTAATAACCTTTAAGTTTTATTTTAAATTCTCACATAATTGTACACTTGCAGTGTAGTGTTTTAATGTATGTTTATAATATGTAATGATCATATCTTAAGGCTTGCAGTGTAGTGTTTTAATGTATGTTTATAATATGTAATGATCATATCAGGATAATTAGCATATCAGTTACCTCATTTATCATCTCTTTATACTGAGAATATTCAAAATCCTCTGTTAGCTATTTTGAAATATACAATATACTGTTAACAATTGTAGTCACCCTACAATACTATAGACACTAACACTGATTCCTGCTATCTACCTGTAACTTTTCAACTACTGACCAACCTCATCCTATTCCCCTTTTCCACTTAGTTCCTGGTCACTGGTAACCACTATTCTACTCTGTACTTCTATGAAATCAACTTTGTTAGATTCTACATGTGAGTGAGATCACACAGTATTTGTCTTTCTGTGCCTGGTTTATTTTATTTAATATCCTCCAGGCTCACCCCCATGTTGCCACAAATGACAGGACTTCATTTTTTTTAAGGCTTAATACTACTCCATTGTGTATATACCACATTTTCTTTATCCACTCATCCACTAATGGATACTTGATTTCATTTTCTGGATATCATGAATAGTGCAATAAGAACACATGTCTCTTTGACACACTATATAACCAGCATTTCCTTATAACCAGCATTTCTTGAATAACTTATTTCATGTAACACTTCAGGTACTTTCAGTATATTGATGAGAACTCCTGGCTTAGCAAACTTAGAATAGCACATGGCTTAGCAGGGAAATACCAAATGATTGATCATGGTAAGTCTGAACAGGAAGACTAAGTTCTGGGGTGGGGCAGATAGAGGAAAGTAAGGTGAGCTTCAAAATCCTTGTATTCCATCTAGTTCTGATAAACACAACTGTACCATACACATACTATGTGGCCAGTCACACACATTAGGACTTTTTCAGATATGTTTCTTCTACAAGTCCCTCTTGTATCAAGTACTCAAACAGCAGGAACAACTAACCTCCACATTTCAATGCCTTAAGGTGAGAACAGAGTATTTCTTGCTCATTTCACACTCCCACATGGTTCTGAGTAGGGGAGGGGAAAACTGCTCCACACAGTTATTCTTGAATATCTTATAATTGTGCTCTTTTCTTTTTCTTTTCTTTCTTTCTTTTTTTTTTTTTTTCTTTCCTGCCAGCTGCAGGGGAGGAGTACCAGGGATTGAACTCAGGGACACTCAGTCACTGAGCTACATCCTCAGCCCTATTTTGCATTTTATTTTAGAGACAGGGTCTCACTGAGTTGCTGAGTGCCTCCCTTTTGCTGAGGCTAGCTTTGAACCCAAGATCCTCCCACCTCAGCTTCCTAAGCCTCTGGGATTACAGGCATGCACCACCACACCTGGCTAATTGGGCATTTCTTAAGACCTCAGATTCCAAAATGTAACCAGTTCCTGAGTCAGAAGCAATAGCATCTCCTGGTACCTTGTTAAATGTGCAAATTCCTGCTCCCTCCCCCAAAGACTGGCTGAATCACAGGCTCTAGGTTAAAATGCAGAAATATGTTTTTATAAGCTGTCCAGGTGGTTCTGATGCTCATTCAAGTTTGAGATCCCTACCCAGGGCCTGGCAGAGGAGAGCAGGCAGGGAGCATGGAGTTCATTCCAGTCCCAGAAGTAGCACTTCTCTCTTCTGCTCACAGTCCATTGGCTGCTGCTCAGTCATGAGTCTTTGCCTAACTCTTTAAGAAGCTGAGAAATTGTCCAGTTCTATGCACAGCAAGAAAAGTGCTCCCATCATGTTTTTCCTACTTTTAGTCTCTTTGCCTTAAATTCATTCTCCTTCCATAGTCAGACTAACCTTCCTAAAATGCTAATCCTAAAATGCCACTTACTGACTGAAAATTCCAGGGGAATCGTGGTCTATCCAATGGCATTCCTTAGTCCCCTAAGGGCTAGTCCCTGTTGCTTCTCTGGCTTCATAGTTTGACATCCGTCCCCTCACACACATGCTGAGCTCTAGACTTCGTTCATCTTGAATTACTGTGATAACAACTGGCTGATCCTTTGTTGGACTATATACCCTCTTCTCTGGACCTTTGAGCTTGCCGTTCCTCCCAGGATCTTTCTGCCCACTGTTAATCATCTTTCAAGGCTCAGCCAGTATATAATATTTTGTCCCGAAATATCTCCCTGAAACCACTTTTTACTTGTACCCACTCTCCCAACATTGGTCAGATGCCCTCTACTATCCCAGAATAAGTTTTTTATATACTAGGGATTGAATTCAGGGGTACTAGGCCACTGAGCCACATCCCCAGTCCTATTTTGTATTTAGTTAGAGGCAGCATCTCCCTGAGTTGTTTATTAGCAGCTCACTTTTGCTGAGACTGGCTTTGAATTCAAGATCCTCCTGCCTCAGCCTCCTGAGTGGCTGGGATTATAGGTGTCCATCACCATGCATGGTCAAGAATAATTCTTAATCACTTTGAATTTCACTCACTTTGACTATTAGTCACGTAAGTCCCTGACCCTATAGGGCAGAGATTCTCTTATACATATAGTTGTTTCTTCATTGTCCGTAGTTTGGCACATAGTAGATGCCCAGAGACTCTCTGCTAAGTAACAAATGCAGAATGACTTAATAAACACTTGGGCTCAGTGGATACTTATAGAAGAGGACATTGATTTTATTTTATTGTACTTGGACTAAAATTTGTTATTAAGTCCTCCAAGCTCATTCTTCCTTAATTAAGTACTGTACCTTAACTGCAGCCCAAACACCATGAATAGGTGTTGATGCCATGAATAAGTGAGACTCAGGAAAGGAATCCTTTCCCATTCCAGAAAATGAACCCAAAGCCCAACATTGGTCAGTCTGTCCAACTTTTTCACAAATAAAAATCTGTATATTTTCCTTCCATGTTAATTTACATATATAATTTATATAATTAGGAAAATAAGGAAGCACAGTACTTGAAATGTAATCAAATTACATTGTTTAGAAAATAGAAAAATGAAGTTTACTGATGTTGGTAGGTTAACAAAGATGTCTAAGGAGCTTAATCATCCACTGGATGAATCAGTCCTCTATTCCTGTCAATGAGTTTGCCATGACTCATTCTGGTGGGCCAATTTTTAATCAAAAGTGATAAGCTCGAAGAATGTTCACTTAAATTATGACAACACCCTTCACAGGGATGAAAATATGTATTAGCCTCTGCAAATTGCAATAATTCATGTGCACAGAATGTGAGCAGCAAAACTCTCTTCCCCAGTCTGCCTCTTGTCCACACCCTCAGTGATCTCATGATCCCATTCTGTCCTGGATTTGCCTCATCAGCTATTGCCATCTCTCCAGCTGTGCTTATTATCCCCTCAGAATAACAGCATGCTTCTGTTCCCATCCAAAAACAAAACAAAACACAACCCACACAGTTTCTCCGTGGGCTGAGCCCTCCAAGAAAGATATGTAGACAAAGTGAGGAGAGCAATGAGTTTATTGAGGAATAAAGCACATGGACATCAAAGGGAAGCGGAGGTGTGCAAGGAGACACAGGTGGTGTCACCTGCTCAGCATTCCACAGCCAATGGAAGAGCCAAGCTTGAAACCAGGCAAATCTGACTCCAGAACCCTGGAGCATCATTACTGCCTCATGCTCTCTGAATCTTTCCCTGCTAATGATGGGTAGTGCATTTGGTCAGTACTGAAATACCTTCTCATAATTGTTTATAAAGGGTCAAACACTCCAAGAAGTGCCTCATTCTATGTATCACTTACCTGTGACGTAGCAGGTTTTGTTTGGTTTGGTTTGGTTTATGCTTTTCATATATTAGGACCCTGAATCACAATGAGTTTCAACAATGCAACCATAATTGGCCAACAAGTAGAAGAATCAAAAGGCATCGCTCAAACTCATGATTTCTACCATGATTTATACACAGGATAGATTTATTCATCTTTATAGTCAAACAACCTAACAAACTATAGGCACTTTATTTATAAGCAATTGTTAATTAAGTATTTACTGAATGAATGAGTGAAGTGCTTTTCCAAAATTTTTGTCTGGAATTATAAGTATTGTAGTCTTTAGCAAAAAAAAGTCATTTTTTTTTTTGGTAGTGCTTTTAATTATATGCAGTGGTGAGTTTTATTGTGGCATATTAGTACATGTATATTACATAATTCCATCAGTTTTACTCTCCAGTACCTCCTCTTACATTCCCCTCCTACCTACAGTTATTTAGATAATACTGTTTCCAATGCTTCATTTTTCTTTTTTAAAATTTTTCTAGAGTTTTTTTGCTACACATGCAATTTCTTGTAGTTGATACATTACGCATATATACTAGAAGAGGTGTAGGAATATTTTAAGTTGCTTTTTTAGTGAGAAACAGTCGATAAGCAGATGACTGTCAAGCTTCCTCATGGACAATGATGACCAAGGCAGTTCATTAAAATGCAGAACATCAGGCCCTACCAACCACAGATCCATATTCAATACTAGTAAGAAGCTGGAAGTCTGCATTTTATAATCACCCTGAGTCCAATGTAGATATGGACTGCTTTAGAAGAAATTAGGTGGGTCAGTAATGCTGCTATTTGAATAATTAGCTTCTTTGAGAAACCTCAAAACATAGCTTTTCTAGAGGGTAAAATAACTACTAAAATAAAACTGTTTGCCCATTATTTCCTGTAATGGCTTGTAAACTTTATGATAATACCCAAGACCCAAAATATGATGCATGTATGTGTCAACTTAGCCAATTGGATCTGGTGGACAGAACATGTAAGTTATTTAAAACCTGATATTGATTTTTAGGGGAGAGGCTACTGATGATTCATTTGGCATGTTCAACATGTTTGTTATTCCAGAAGTTTTTCTATTAATAATATGCAAGAGAAACTGAGAGACCTTCAATTGTAAGAGTGAATTTATTTTATATATTGTTGAGAAAGAAACAATCTGAGACTGGAGAGCTTTAGCCTATGTCCATCCAAAAGCAGATCTTGAATCCAGGTGGTTCACCTGGAAGAAAATCTCAGGAAGCACAAGTGAAGGAGTATAGAAATGAGACAAGGAGGGGATGATGACCACGGAGAAATCTCAGGAAATGTAATTTAAATGATCTGAAATTGGTAATGCTGTCCAGTCACTAGAAAAGCAAATGCAAATCCTGTGTGTGAACTTGGCTTCAGTCTAGGTTAATAGCAGTTGTGGAGCCATTGATGGTTCAATTCATCTTAATCCCAGCCTCCACCCCCAAACTATGTTAAAATAGGGGGGGAAATGTCTTCAAGTCAATGAAACACAATAGTAACAATGTAGCCACAAAATTGATACAACCTTTCATTTACATAATTTAAATTTACATTAAATTTCTAAAAGAAAGTATTCCTTCCTTTCTTCCAAAGCATGTGCCTCTACACACATGCATACAAGCCACCACATACCTGTCTCTTAAAAATGAAGGCTATAGCATGGCAAGGTGGCATAGGAGACTGAGACAGGAGGATTGCAAGTTCAAAGTCAGAGCAAGGTGCTAAGCAACTCAGTGAGACCCTTTCTCTAAATAAAATATAAAACAGGGCTGGGGATGTGGATCAGTGGCCAAGTACTCCTAAGTTCAATCCCTAGTACCCACCCGCCCAAAAAATGAAGGCTAAAACAAAGGAGATTGAGGAGAAGGAAGAAGGGATGGGAAAAGGAGAGAACAGTGGAATGAATCTAACCAAACTTTCATATGTACATGCATGGATGTGGCATGCTGGGTTCCAGCATCTGATGTATCCACAGGACACTGAAAATCCAAAACAAAACAAAACAAAACAAAACAAAACCCCAAAAACAAAACTGCAAATGGATTGAAGATGAATCAGTAGAGGGGAGAGAGTGAAGCTGGGGGTGGGGGAAGCGGGGGGGACAGAATTAGAGCTGGTTGTATTCTATGCTTTTGTGATTATGTCAGAGCTTACAGGGTGCATTCTGGTATTGTACATAACTAAAAAGAATTTTTAAGAAGAAAAAATAATGAAGGCTACATCCTGCTATATGAAAACCTGTCATCTTTCTTTCTCCAAGGTTTACAACCACACCAAAATAATGTTCTATTGAAATGAGCTAAATAGTAAGCAGATTACATGCAACAAAACCTGAAAGCTAAAATCGAAGGGAAACTTTTGTGTAACTTTTCCCATATGCCCAAGGGGAGATCAGGGCAAGGGAGATGCTCCTTCCCCTAGCTGCATTTTGAACTTTCAAGCATTTTTTTTTTTTTAACAAGGAAAAATCTCTCTCTAATTCTATAAAAAGAAAGAAATTAAGCCTGTTGAGTTTTTCTCCCCTTTTAAAAAGCCTGGTTTTCAGGCTTTTATTTGACAATCATATATAGATTGGTCTATGCTTTTTTTACTTTATTCTTTTAGAAAAGCATTGTGTCCTGTGATCAATAAATCAAAATTGGATTGCCTCTTCCTCAAAGGTGAATTGTTACCTTACTGAAGAGGTTATGTGACAGGATCTCTAGTTTGGTAAAAATACATGAAAAAAAAAAAAGGATTAAGATTTCTGTAGCAGAAAGGAAAATTCTGGATGCTATTTTTTTTTTTTTTTCTATTATGGGGAGAGTTTCCTGAATTGTCTCCTAGAACAAGAGATTAAATGTCAAGAGATAAAGCAGGTGCGGGGCCCATTATTTAGTGCTGGTCAGAGCCCATTCTCTCATCGAAGATGCTGTTTTCACACAGAGAATGAAATCAGCTTGACAACTACAGGAGTATCCATGACAGTCTGAGAGAAGAGGCAGAGGCAAAGCCCAGATGCTTAGAGGGCTAAGCATCCTCCGTTGTCAAAATCCTGGAGCAAGTAGAGATTCATGACTGTGGGAGAGACCAGGGTACCTGGAGACATGCAATCAAGACAAAAGTAAAATTCAGCTGCTAGAAGTTGATCAAGCTTGAAGGAACAGGCCAGTTAAGATGCTCGACACTGCAGGGTTCTGGGAGGGCACTGAGAATCCCAGGAGGGTCAATTCTGAGAAGGACTGGTGTGTTGAGGCATGAGAAGACTCCTGGGTTCTGGAGGAGTTGAGAGGATCACAGATCATTCTGCTGTGTATTGACAACCACCATTTTTCCTGGGGTCCTCAGACCCTCTGTCCAAGGAAGCCATGAAGCCTCATTTGGAGTCTGTTTCCTGGCACAGTGGTAAGAGTTCTATAGTGATATTAACCTAGTTTTCCAGAGTGAGGCTACAGAGTGAACTTACCTTAGAAAGAAGGAGCAAACCACTAAGCTTTAATCCTAACTGACAGGGGAACATGGTCTACATCAGGGGGCCCTGCGGAGGGGAGAATGTAGGCATGCCACTATTGTGCCATATCCACGGCTGTACACCACAGGGATATCAGTGTGACACAGGACCTTACCCTCCTCATTGTGGATGAGTTTGACTGCCTTTCCCCCAGTCCATCTCAGGGACATGGAAGACATTTGAATCCATTGCTTTCAAGAGGATTAGAATTGACCAGGCAGGTCTATGAAATAATTTGGTTGGCTGCCTTCCAGATCTTAACCCCATTTCATCTGCTTCCACAGGGTCCTCTCCCCACCATCACTAGAGTGAGGTGATAGTGGAGCTGAGAGAACTTTGTCTCAGCCTAGTCACTGGGTGGGCTGGGGCAGCTGGGACACTTCTCTGGGGTCCAGTGTTCACACGTGTCCAGGTGCTTGGTTAAACTGGAAGATGGTCAAGGATAGAAAAATATTTCTCAAGGAAAGCAGCCTTAATCAGATAACATGGACACTTGTTTATAAGATTATAATCTAACAGAGTGGAAGGCCTTGGCAAACATGATTTCTCACAGGTAACTGAATTCTTTTTATTAAAAGCCTTCTAAGAAAAATTTGTTACGTGCTTAGTGAATGTGCCCTACATGGTCTTTCAGAGGTGTGTGTGTGTGTACATGTAAGTGTTTGCTCTGGTGGTGCTAAAACTCTCAGAAGTCATACAAATGGTTAAATCCAAAGAAACTGAAAGATTAAGATCCCAGTATTTGTGATAGAGCTCTGTGAAGAGAAGCTGAGTGAACAGTGGGCTTTAGTTTAATACCAGGTGTGCTTGAAAACGTCTCCTAGTAGGAAAAATTCTATCATTTTTCTCTGAAGCTGAAAGAATTGGTGTTGAGGGGCTGCGACCAGAAATGGAATTAGCTTAGCAGAACTGAACACACTTACTTCCAGTTCAGGGCCTCCTGACTGTCTTCTTCGCATGCTTCTCTGAATCTTCATGTTATTCCTTATACGTAGTTTTCTTTATGGGTATAGATGTTTAGTATCTTGATCATGGATTAGGTAATATGTTAACTTTTATTAAATGTTTGTAATAAATTTTGCTGTTTAGGAAAATATAATACACAAGAAAGGGCAAAATCGAATGGAAACAAAACATAATTAAAAAGGCATAGAATTAAATTAGCTTTGATTGAAGAGCTTTAACTATAATCATTCAGGGCCTAAACCCAAGCAGCGGAGGTGCCTTCTTTCCAGAGCCGTTACGTGTGTGTGTGCCGTTTCTGAGAATTCAGTTTTCGTTATTTCTTTTAGTAAGTTCTTCCCTTATGAAAGAGTTCACATAAAGAAGCATTGAAAAGACTGAAGTTGCCCCCGCTGTGGCTCCTTATGTAGATAAAGCCCCATTAGAGTGAAAGAATCAAGAGACTACTCTGGTTTAAAAAAAAAAAAAAAAAAATCTCTGTTCTCCAGGACCCTGCTGTGTACAGATTTTGCTGGTTGCAGTAAAGAAACAAAAGCCACAGAGGGTGTATGGCGGTGTAAGGGGGAGTTTTGGAGACACCCAATTTGTATTATTCCTGCTGGAGAGACCCTGATCTGAGACAAGCTCTGGCAGCCCCCAGCAGAGAAGGGCCTCCTTATAGTCTTCTTTCCTGCCAAGCCCTGGGACTGGGGGATGCATAATGAGGCTGAGTGAGAATTGGATGCTTAATTGGGGCCTGGAAAAAGGAAAGAAAAAGTCAACGTGTGGGAAGCGATCAGAATCCAGCTCAGGGAAGCCAAATGTGACAATACCTTGGAGGGCTTTGGGGATGGTGACCACCTGCAGAGAGGTCAACACTACCTTTATGCTTTCAAGGGAAGGAGCACAACATAGTATGGAGGACAAGGAGGGGTACAGAGGGCCAGGCCTGAGGCGTTCTGGTTGCAGATGTTAAAAACTGAGTTCTCCAGATATTTTATAGACAGGAGATATTTCTACTATCTCAGTGGTTGGCATGGGTGTAAAACAGTTGAAAATGTCTTCTAGCTCCAACTCTATCCCCCTTTGTCTAAGGTTTTTTCATCTCCCCCAGAAAAGATGAGTCACTCTGTTTTGTGCCCCTGCAGCCCACATCACACCCCTTGCCAGTCAGCCGCCTTTGTGGGTGGTTGATGGCTTCCTCTCTGTCTGGGCTAGCAGGTGAACTCCACCAGGGCAGCCGTGTGCCTCGTGCATTTTGTGTCCCAACACATGATGGGCTCTGAAATATCTGGTGGACTTTTTTCCTTTTCTTTTCTCCCTCAATATTGTGTTTCTCTGTAGAGAAGAATCGATTGCTGTTCTGACAAAAACTGAAGCATTTCCAAGCCATTCACAAAAGGGACCATAGGGAAGCGCACTGTCTGATTAAACAATTATTCATGTTGGGGTCTCGGGCCCACCCCCCACTGCCATCCTGCCTTTCATCTTGTAAGGGGAGCTTCGGGTTTTGATTAGGATAGAATATTCCCAATTGATACATGGAGAGGTGTGTTGCCATGGAAAAAGTCTTTTGTAGAAACACACCGATTTTCAACCAGTATGTCAGCTAAACCATTCATTATCTGATTGGGCAGAGGGAGTCACAGGTGTCTACAGTGTTTGTCCAAGTGATAGAGGTACAGTGGTCAAGTAGCAGCTTTAGAATTGGGGCTATTTGGGAAAAAATGGCTGAATAACAAATGGTTTAAAATTTCAGTGTACCTTTGTCCCAAACGTGGATTCAGTATAAATGCAGTGTTTAGTTTGCTTGGGTTGCCGTGACAAAAACTATAGATTCACAGGCTTAAACAACAGGAATTTATTTCTCAGTTCTGGAAGCTGGAGATCCAAGATCAAAGTGGTAGTTGATTTGCTTTCTGGTAGGGGCCTGCTCCGTGTTTTAGTCGGTTGCTTTCTTAGTATTCCTCAGACAGACAGACAGAGAGAGAGAGATAGAGAGAGATCTTTCTTCCTTTATAATGGGGCACAGCCCTGTCCTGTTAGGGTCCCATGCATGTGGTCTCATTTAACTTTGTTTCCATAAAAGCTCTAAGTAGCATAACATTGGAGGTTGGGGCTTCAATATATGAATTTGGGGACAGGGGACAAACATTCAATCCTTGAAATCCATTTGAAAAATACTCTTGGGAGGCTGAGGCAGGATCACAAGTTCAAGGTCAGCCTCAGCAACTTAGTGAGACCTGTCTCAAGAAAGGCTGGGGAAGTAGTGCAGTGATAGAATACCTCTGGGTTTAATCTCCAGGTTTTTTTGTTTTTTGTTTTTGGTGTGTGTGGGGGGGTATGTGGGGGGGGAGAATAATATTCTTGAAACCAACTACTGGCAAGGGCCAGGTACATGTGACATTCATAGCAATGACCAGAATCAATAGTGTACAACTGATATTGGGCTTAAGAAGATGGTGTCATATTTCAAAGCCTTAATCACCTCCAAACATAAGAATATGAAGGCAGAGAAGCAAAAAGAAAGCACCAACAGAAAAACAGTTATCAAACAAAAGAAAGGGTTGGTGACCAGCAAAAGGAAAGGAACTTCACAGAAATGCAAAAGGAATGAGCCTGGTGTTGTCCCAACCCATATGTTAACTTTGCAGGCTCAGAAATAATCCTGAATAAGCTACCACTTACTTCCCTGACTAGTAGAGGAGCAGCCCAGGGGAATTTCCACCAGAGCACAAAGTCAGCCATAAACACCTTTTATTCCTCCTTTCCCCAGAGAGAGAGGAAAACCTGGCTCTAATTCTCCATTTTAGTGTCTCCTACTGAGAAGAAAATGGAAAAGGAGAAGCAGACCAATAACAAATGCCTAGAACTAATTGTTTCTAGCCAAAACTTCAAAACAGATACACACACACACCCAGGAATTTCATCAAATAGAAAACAAAAGAGAAAATACATAAAACAAGACCTTTGGTGTGAGCATGAAGCAGAGGGAGGAGGTCCCCCAGAGCCCTCCTTGAAGGAGCTTCTCCCCCAACATTTCCCCCTGGAGTCTGCAGAGTTTGTTGCCTTCCGGTTTGAAAAGATGAGAGAGAAAAGAGCAAAAGAGAATAGAAAAGCTCCCAGACTGCATCTTTCTCTTGGAAAGTTCTGAGTTGAACTTACATTGAATTGAAAAAAATGATTCAAATCCCCAAAGAGCTCCCCTGCAAGATGACAGGCAATAGTACAAAGTGGGGTGAACCTGGGTTTGAGTGTGGGAGATGTTCCATGCTTGGGAAATTCAGTGCAACTCATGTAGCAAATCCTTGGGCTGCTTTAATCCTCCCCAAGAAAATCTCCAAAAGAAAATGCTTCCTGTAGGCAGCTCCTGGAGGACCATGGATACTGATCAGAAAGAATTAGGGATGCACATGCCATGCTCATCACCCCAAAAGCACATTTAAGCCATAACAGAGATGCAGGAAGGAAGCAACCCACCAACCAACCTCATAAGCATGTAAAAGATGGATGAAGAATAGAAGAACCCAGGAAAAAAAAGAGTAAAATTTGCTGAAATGAAGGGAAAACTGAATTGATGTTCTAATGTGTAGCCATCTTCCAAGGTGGTACAGAAATCTCACCCCAAGACGCAACTTGGATAAGTTAATAAATTGTCCAGTGATGTTGGCATGTCACTTTCCAAACCTGAAACACTTGGAAGAAAACATAATTGATTTAATCTATCTTAAAGAAAATAAAGACAAATGACAATCAAGGAGAAAATATTTGCAACAGATTACACAAAGAAATTTAATTTTCTTAATGTATGAAGAATACTTAAAAGTCAATAAGGAAACACAATGAACAACTGAAAAGGAAAATTGGTAAAAACAAAAAAAAAGCAAAAGGAAGGGAGGAAGGAAGAGTAACCTCATTCATAATGTAATACTGATCAGAACAGGAAGAACTTATCCATTTTTCTCCCTGGAATATTTACGATATTTAATGCCAGGAGACTACAGGGAAAATATTTTCATGCCCTGTTAATTGGGCCCCAGATTGATCTCTCTTATTCAGAAGGCAATTTTGCAACATCTACAAAATCTAGAGGATGCACATATATTAGATTCAGAAATCCATGAAAAGTTTATTTAGGGAAACAGTCACAAAATTTTGCCAAGATTTAAGTACAAGAATATTCACTGCAGCCATTTGTAAAAGCAACAGTATAGAAACACATCAGGAGTCTACCAATACTGGTCTGGTCAAAGAAAGTATGATATATCCATATCTAATGCAATGAGATAGTGATGTATATTACCATGGAATCACAGATATGAAATAAATGTACATTTTAAATATGTATTAAAATTATTAAAATATATGTACTAATATTAATGCTTAATGACATATATTACATTTATATAGAATATGAAAACACACTGCAGAAAATAAAATCAGTGTTTACATAAATGAAGAGATGAGTGTAACAGTGGGAAAGATTAGATTGTGTGCATTGTTTATTTCTGGAAGGCTTATAGGGAAAATGTAACATGGAGAGAATTGTTCTGAGTCACTTTTCATTAGCATTTTTCTGAGAAGTTTAAAGTTATGTAGAAGTGTTTTGTTTTTTAATATCACTAGTCTTATTTAAGAATTAGGCTTAATGAACTTTTTCTATCTTTATTTCTATTTAGAAATAAATGCATGCCTTTTTAAAAATTAGTATGTATTGCATTAAATTATAGTTCACTTAAGTTAATTAATTCTTCATAAAATATGAAAATCTCCATAATAACAAATCACAAGTTGGCAAAGCAATAAAGAGGGGAGAGAGGAAGAGAGAGGAGCAAAGCAGGAGTGGGGAAAGAGTAAGGATGCAGGATGTATAGAAAGTGAAGGAAAGTAAGAATCTGGACACCCAACAAGTCAAGAGGTAATAAACAGGAAAAGCCTTTGAAATGCAGGACAGTGGGTTAAAAGCATCTGACTTACTCTGAAAGACTGTGGTTAAAGAATTTAAATGTTCGCTTTTGACAGAAAAACAATTCATTTTTGGCACTTACAGCCCATTTCTAACCAAAAATGGAAAGACTGAAATAAAAATAGACATGTTAAAATTTATATCAGAAACTTGATTTTTTTAATGGAAGACCAATTTACCTTTAGTAAATTAAAAAGGGTCTTTTTCCAAAATCAGAAAAAAAAATGCAACATTGTAACTTTAACACTTATTTGTTCTTCACATACAATATAAGAAAGTTAAGAAATAATATTGAAACACAATATTTTCTGAGAGTCCATACAGTTTAAGAATGACTTTTTATTTTAAATAGCGTTGGTGACTTGATTATACAGATGAGTGTGTATCATTACAACATCCTATAGCACAAAAATTCAAACCTTCTCCAAGTCCTGTGTTCACACTCAACTGTCCTGTCTCATTAAATTGGTTGTTGACCTCTTTTCATTTAACTGCCCTTGGATTCTAGACCTAGATAGTAAACTCAGCAGTCTATTGTAAAGGAAGGTCTATTTGAGCTCCTCTTCCCTAATAATCAGTAAATTAAAAAAAACTACAATCTCTTAAAGTTCTAAATTGACATCTATGCATGTGAAATATTAGAATTCTTCCATTTGAGATTGAGAGTTAAATGAACGTGACTGATGTCCTAAGACCAGTATTCTTCCATTTTGTACCATTAAAAGTCAACAAGGTTTAGCCTGTTATGGAGCCTCTGTGTATATTCAATTTCTCTACGTTTCAGACCAAATCAGATTGGTAGATAATTTTAGGTAATAAAAGATTAGCACATTTATTATGTATTTACAAATCAAGCATAAATCATGCTTGTAATTTTATAGATATAAAAAACAGTGTTAGGACTGAGCCCATTCAACATGTATTTGTTAGCCATCACTGCAATAATGCTATATACAAACCATCTTGAATCTCAGAGGCTTAGAGTAAAGATCATCTATTCTTTTGCTCATGCATGTTAAGATCAACTACAACTAGTCCAGGCTAGGAAACATGTCAGAAAGTGAGTTGAGTCCTGTTTCATATTCACTGGATCAGTTTTGGGGTAAAAGGAACAGAAGAGGCAAAGTCCCAACTGTGCAAATTCGTTTCAAGTCTCTATTAGATTTTGCTAATGTCTCATTGGCCAAAGCAAATTTCATGGCCAGACCCAGCATCAAGAGACAGTAAAGTAGTCTTCCCTGGGGGTGGCAGGTTGGAAGTGAACACTTATGAATAATTATCTATTTCTGTAACTGTGAAATCTGAACACAGGCCCTGAGCACCACACCCATCATTTCACCAGTACAACTGCATTCTGAGAAATGATTATTTACAATTCTTTTTTTTTTATTTAATTATTGATTCATTGAACACAAATGGAGTACAGCTATTGTTTCACTGGTTGTACACAAAGTAGAGTCACACCATCTGTGTGTTCATATGTGTACACAGGGCAATGGTATCTGTCACACATTGTTATTATTTTTACCCCCCCACCCCGCCCCCACCCCTCCCTTCCCTCTATGCTATCTATCCTTCCTCCATTCTTGCCACCCTTCCCCCCCCATTATGCATCATCATTCATTTATCAGTGAGACCATTCGGCCTTTGGATTTGGGGGATTGGCTGATCTCACTTAGCATAACAGTCTCCAACATCATCCATTTACCTACAAATGCCATAATTTTATTCTTCTTTATGGCTGAGTAATATTCCATTGTATATATATACCACAGTTTCTTTATCCATTCATCTACTGAAGGGCATCTAGGTTGATTCCATAATCTAGCTATTGTGAATTGAGCAGCTATGAACATTGATGTGGCTGCATCACTGTAGCAATCTGATTTTAAGTCCTTTGGGTATAGGCCAAGGAGTGGGATAGCGGGGTCAAATGGTGGATCCATTCCAAGTTTTCAAAGGAATCTCCACACTGCTTTCCAGAGTGGCTGCACCAACTTGCACTCCCACCAGCAATGGATGAGTGTACCCTTTTCCCCACATCCTCACCAACACCTGTTGTTGCCTGTGTTCTTAATAAAAGACATTCTAATTGGGGTAAGATGAAATCTTAAGGTGGTTTTGATTTACATTTCTCTTATAACGAGGGATGTTGAACATTTTTTCATAAATCTGTTGATTGCTTGTAGATCTTCCTCTGTAAAATGTCTGTTCATTTCCTTGGCCCATTTATTGATTGGGTTATTAGTGTTCTTGGTGTAAAGATTTTTGAGTACTTGGTAGATTCTGGAGATTAGTGCTCTATCTGAAGTGTGTGTGGCAAAGATTTTCTCCCACTCTGAAGGCTCTCTCTTCACATTGCTGATTGTTTCCTTTGCTGAGAAGAAGCTTTTTAGTTTGACTCTATCCCAATCATTGATTCGTGCTTTTATTTCTTGCACTTTGGGAGTCATGTTAAGGAAATCTGGTCCTAGGCCAACATGGTGAAGATTTGGACCTATTTTCTCTTCTATTAGGTGCAGAGTCTCTGGTCTGATTTCTAGGTCCTTGATCCACTTTGAGTTGAGTTTTGTACAGGGTGAGAGATATGGGTTTAGTTTCATTTTGCTGCATATGGATTTCCAGTTTTCCCAGCACCATTTGTTGAAGAGGCTGTCTTTTCTCCATTG
>JAJEJO010004931.1:756307-810385 GCA_020662805.1 Glaucomys volans
ATTTTGATTATTTCCTGTCTTCTACTACTTTTGGTGATGATCTGTTCCTCTTTTTCTAGGGCTTTGAGCTGTAATGTGAGGTCATTGATTTGTTGACTTTTCATTCTTTTATTAAATGCACTCTCTGCAATGAACTTTCCTCTTAGCACTGCTTTCATAGTATCCCAGAGATTTCGATATGTTGTATCTTTATTCTCGTTGACCTCTAAGAATCTTTTAATTTCCCCCCTAATGTCTTCTGTTATCCATGTATCATTCAATAGCATATTATTTAATCTCCAGGTCTTGGAGTAGTTTCTGTTTCTAACTTTCTTGTTGATGTCTAATTTCATTCCATTATGATCTGATAGTATACAAGGTAGTATCTCTATGTTTTTGTATTTGCTAAGAGTAGCTTTGTGGCATAACATATGGTCTATTTTAGAGAAGGAACCATGAGCTGCTGAGAAGAAAGTGTATTCACTTTTTGATGGATGGAATATTCTATATATGTCTGTTAAGTCCAAATTAGCGATTGTGTCATTGAGTCCTATGGTTTCTTTGTTCAATTTTTGTTTGGAGGATCTGTCCAACGTTGAGAGAGGAGTGTTAAAGTCTCCGAGTATTATTGTGTTTTGGTCTATTTGATTCCTGAAATTGAGAAGGATCTGATTGACATACATGGATGCGCCATTGTTTGGTGCATAAATATTTATGATTGCTATGTCCTGTTGATTTATGCTACCTTTAAGCAATATGAAATGTCCTTCTTTATCCCTTCTGACTAACTTTGGCTTGAAGTCTGCTTTATCTGAAATGAGAATGGAAACCCCAGCTTTTTTACTCAGTCCATGTGCATGGTATGTTTTTTCCCAACCTTTCACCTTTAGTCTGTGGGCATGGTTTTCTATGGGATGAGTCTCTTGAAGGCAGCATATTGTTGGGTCTTTCTTTTTAATCCAGTCTGCCAGTCTGTGTCTTTTGATTGATGAGTTTAGGCCATTTACATTCAGGGTTATTATTGAGATATGACTTGTATTTCCCGTCATTTTAGCTTTTTTGGGGTTTTTAGCTTAACTTTGTTTCTCCTTTGATTGACTCTTTCTTTAGGGTAGTTCCTCCCCATGGTGACCAAGATTGTTATTTTTCATTTCTTCCTCTTCGAATATTTTGTTGAGAATGTTCTGTAGGGCAGGCTTTCTCTTTGTGAATTCTTTAAGCTTTTGTTTATCATGGAAGGATTTTATTTCGTCATCAAATCTGAAGGTAAGTTTTGCTGGGTATAAGATTCTTGGTTGGCATCCGTTTTCTTTCAGAGCTTGAAATATGTTGTTCCAGGCCCTTCTTGCTTTTAGGGTCTGGGCTGAGAAATCTGCTGATATCCGTATTGGTTTCCCCCTGTAGGTAATCTGCTGCTTTTCTCTCACAGCCTTTAAAATTCTATCTTTGTTTTGTATGTTAGGTATTTTCATTATAATGTGCCTTTGTGTGGATCTGTTGAAATTCTGTGCGTTTGGTGTCCTGTAGGCCTGTTGTAATTGATTTTCCATCTCATTCATCATATTTGGGAAATTTTCTGATACTATTTCATTGAACAGATTGTTCATACCTTTGGTTTGTATCTCTATGCCTTCCTCAATCCCAATAACTCTTAAATTTGGTCTTTTCATGATGTCCCATATTTCTTGGAGGTTTTGTTCATGATTCCTAACCATCTTCTCTGTTTGTTCGACTTTGTTTTCAAGATTAAATATTTTGTCTTCATTGTCTGAGGTTCTGTCTTCCAAGTGATCTATTCTGTTAATTATGCTTTCTATTGAGTTTTTAACTTGGTTTATTGTTTCCTTCATTTCCTTGTTTCCTTCAAGGATTTCTGTTTGTTTTTTTCTCAGAACTTCTATCTCTTTATTGAAATGATTTTTTGCTTCCTGATATTGCTCTATTAGCTGGTTATTCATAGCCTGAATCTGCACTCTCGTCACCTCATTCTCTTCTCGGATCATTTTAATTATGAACATTCTGAACTCCATTTCTGTCATTCCTTCTACCATGTTGTCTTTGGGATCTCTTGATGTATCATCTAGGTTTGCTTGGGACACTTTCTTCCTGTGTTTTCTCATGCTGCTCATGTATCTTCCCCTCTAGTAGTGTAAATCAGAGGGATTGCAATTTCCCTGTAAAGACTTAGGGCGTCCCTGCAGATTTCCAGCAACTCACCAGATGTTTGAGAGGTGCTTAATCAAGTGGTGACCCAAGATAGCTGCTGTCTCACAACCTCCAGGTTGGGAATAATCAATGCTTCTGGGCAGAAGCAACCAGGAGACGCAGCACCGTGGCCCTGGAGCCGCAGCGCCGTGTCCCTGCGGGAAGGGCTGAGCTTAGGTCCGAGGGCTCAGACAGCTGAAGATGGCGTCTCTCCGCCAGGGAAGCTGTAGAATGGCGCCGACGGGCCCAAATTCCCCGCTGGAGCCTGCAAGCAGCTCTGCTCCCGGCCAAATCTCACCCGGAGCCGCAATGCCGTGTCCCCCTGGGAAGGGGTGGGCTTAGGTCTGAGGGCTCAGATCTACAATTCTATTTATTGTATGCAGTTTACTTTCAATACAAATCTCAAAGATCTTGGAGGAGCCTTTGATATTTCTCCATGTTTACATATTTTAAAATCTGACTACCTGCATTTTGTATGCATCTCAATATCTTTCTTCTCTGAAGACCTGCTTCATTTACTGCGATGTCTCTGACCTACCAAAGGTTGTTATAATCAAAGCTTTGAGAAGTACAGTTGCAATTGGTAATTGAAAATGCTACTAAATGTCCCAAGCTCTATTTTAGCATCTTTTATCTCCTGCTAGGAGTCCTGAAATATACCTCGTTTGTGTTCCAAGCAGCAGCAATCAAAATGGGGGGAGAGTCAGACAAACTGAAATAAATTGGCTGTAGAGGCAGTTTTTGTTTTGATCAGATTCTGTTGTCTATGCCAAATGGACTTATTTCTCTGGGGCACTCAGTTGCATAACCCAGCATGAGAGTAGCCATTAGGGTAATACCAGTTCCATATGCATGTCAGAATAACAAATGTCTGTGTTTTTTTCAAATACACAACCACACATGTGCACATATACAATGGCTATGCAAATTTATATGGCATGCCAATGCACATGTTGTAGCACATGTACATATCCTGTACACTCAAGATACAAACTGAAAAAAACACCTACAGACATACCTTGAGTTGAAAGTGGATCTAATAGACACTGCTTCACTCTTCTTCAGGAATGTAGCAATAAGTAGAGCTACAACTTTGTTTTCTGCTCTTTTCTCTGTTTTGGGTCTCATACTTGCCACTGCATCTTGTGTTAACATGTTTCAGTAATGCACAAAATCTTAGACTACTCACATATTCCGTTGTAAAATAATGAGGCAAAAAGGACAAGCATAGGGCAAGCATTTTAAGAGTTTGTTTTCTGATTTGCCTTTTGGATTTTTTTCTTTCTTTCTCCTAACATTTTCCTTCCTCTTAGCCTCTAAAAATGTTTATCATTCTTCCTTTACACTGAGTATCATGTAATAAACTGGCATCCTATTTGATAGAAAGTTCTCCATGCTGCCAAAGGGGTGTCTCCGTTGATTGAAAGATTTCCTGAATCAATCAGCCACAGGTTCCTCTCAAACCAATCAAAAACAAGGACCCTAAAAAGAAATTCAAGGAAGCCATGTTTAAGTAGAATTGGGCTTATTAGGTTTTTCTTCCATAGCAATCATTTCTTATTAAAAAAAAAAAACAAAACAATGTTTTAATTCTGATGGCATCCTGGAGAGGTAAGTAGTCAAAACATATGTAGTCATTTCATGAGTTAAAAAGCCAAGGCTTTAACAGGCTCTGACATTTGGTAGAAATCATAAAAAAAAATAAGTTTGGTGAAGAGCCAAAATATCCTCTTTAGTATCATGCCTGTGTGTCTATATCTTGCTGATTTTCATTTTAGTACACTTTTTATGTTATATTTATTTCTTTAGGTATTCTGTATAAGAGGCCATTGTATTTTCTTATGTTGTGCTTTGATAAACTTACATTGCTAATTTTAATGGTTGCCAGGGTTTTCTTTAATGATGAGTGTTTTGTTTGTTCTGAGTGAGAAATGTTTGCCTAACGTTGCATAGATCTTTGTTTCAGTTACCTTTACAATTAGTTCTATAACCTACTTGAAACTTGTTTTTGAGTAGTGGAAACTATTCCTTCAGTGTCAATCTACTGATGTTTTCTTTTTTCCTGAAAAGTTTTATTTCAAATTCAAATTTGATAAGTTTTTTGTTTTTTGTTTTTTTTGTGGGAGAGGGTAAGGAATTTTAAGTTAATTTCTTATAGTACTTAAAATATTCCATTCTGAATTCCATTATTTTTGTGGCAAACTTATCTACAAGTCTTCTATTACTATTTTAAAGTTAATGAGTCTTTTCCCTAGATCATTTGAGTTTTAACCTTAGTTTTCAGCAATTTTTACAATGATTTGCCTAAGTGAGGTTTGTTTTGCTTTAATTTTTCTTAGTGTTCTGACACCCTTAAAACTGTCGTCTGATGTCATATCATGCATTAATTTTGGTCTTATCTCTTAAAATTCTGCTTTTGCCTCCTTATACATAGGATAAATCCTACCTCATATCTGTTTTTTATCTGTACTTTAGGATTTGCATTATCTTTCAGTTTCCTAATCCCCTCTTCAACTGTGTCTACCTGCTGTCATATTCCCCTATTAAATGATTTTTTCAGTTCTAGAATTTTCATCTGACTTGAATAGGGCCCAGTTCACTGATAAATTTCTTTGCTATTAAAGTTCTTCAATTTGGCATCCAGTTTCCTAAACACATTCATCTTATTTTAGTTGTGCCTAAATATCTGGATGTCTGATATGTGTCTATATGTTTTCTTCTTATTCTCTGTTTTAAGTGATTGGTTTTTGTACTTCTGGAATGTCAGGTAATTTTTTATTATATGCAGGACATTTTGTTGAAAAACTGAGGCTTGAAGGTTTTTTGTTTGTGTTTTGTTTTATTTTGTTTTTTACCTACCAGAGTACCTCCTCCTTAGTGGGCCCTGGTCTCTAATTTTTTCTCCCCTCAACCTCAAAAGCATCTGAAAGCTCTCTTCAGATTGTTGGCTCAGGTAGAATGTCAGCTCCCCTTTGCACCTTTTCAAGTTTGTTCTGTATTTATCGCTCTCTGCTGCTTTAAATAATTGTTTTTAATAATCTGCCAGCATTTCTAGCTTCTCATGGTAAAAGGGTTATTCTGCAACATGACGGTCAATCCTAAGCAGAAATCTCTCTCACTGTAATTCTAATTTGCATTTCATTCACTATTCCCAGAAAGAATCATCTTTTCACACGTTTACAAGCCATTATTCTTTTATGAACTGCCTATCAAGTCTCATGCACATTTTTCTATTAGTTTGTTTCTATTTTTAAAAGCTCATATGTTGGTATTATTAACCCTTTGTCTCTGATAAAGTGTCCACATAAATATTTAATTTGTAACTTTAAAAAAAATTCCTTGTGGTATTTTTCCATCCAAAAGCTTATTATGTTTATGAAGTCAAATATTCCCATTTTTTTTCCTATTACTTTTGTGTTTTGAGTCAGACATACATCCATCAGTGTATTCTGTAATTGTGTGGAAAAGGGTGTGTCAATGCCAATTCTAGAACTGGCAGTGTAGGGAAGAATATGACATACTGTTAACAAGTTCAGCTGCGAGTTCTAATAAAGTTTTGTTTTCCTTTTCTCAACCTCATCCTCAGGGACTAACTGGAAAGAACTCATGGACAATTACTTTCATGTAATCCTTGAAGAGCTTTAGGAGTTATTTTCTCCTTCTCATGTTACCATTTTCTTGAGTTACCTAATCTCATATCATTGATGTTACTCCATACTATGTCTCTTGAATATCTACATGTTTACTGCACAATTTCCTTTACACTCAATTTAAGTGCAAAAAAGGAAAATGGGAGGCAGACCTCGTTAAATAAAGGAATAAAGAGAAAGTCTTTATTCCTTCGCACATTTCGGGTGTCATTCGGGTTCACTTTCCGGAAGGGAAAATGGCCATCAGTTACAGAGGAGATTTTGGTTGTATAGGGTACAATGATGTCATCATCGGGAGCAATCTTGACAGTCAGGGGCTAGTTGAACAGGTTAAAACCTAAATTCAGGAAGGCAGTTGTAAAAAGGTTGAAACTCATTGTTGTCTGGGGAGATAAGAGTCCAGATCCCAGGGATGAGTACTCAAATCTTGCCCATTGGTGTTTGCTGTGCTTCCGTTTAGGACTGATTAGCCATGGGGGAGGCCATGGTCTAGGGCCCAGCATTCAGCATCTGCCCCTTTCCCCCAGGGCCCATTGTTATCAGGAATGCACTGGGAGATGTTTAATGGTTGGCCAGTTTCCTTTCCCACTTCTCCAGCCACACCGTCCCTCCATTTTCTTGGGGAGTTATCTTATAGGAATATTATTTTCCATAACCCTTCACTCAATGTAAAAGTCGGTTGGGCATCTCCACTTAAATCATCCTGCACTTTAGACCTCAAATCTAAAATTATATTCCTCTTTTCCCATTATGCTGCTATTTTGTCTTCAAGTTCTGACCTCCCTATCATCCATCCACCCAGAGTAGAAGCTCAGTCACTTCTGAGTCCAACCTCTTGATTGTAAGCTTCAGTTACTCATTGCAAAGAATGCACCTTTTCCATAATATGCTTTTTCCTTTGAAAAGATGACAAACTTAATCTTTCCCATTCTTGCTTCATCTTCACCAGCAGGCACACTACACACATTATCTCTGCTCTTGTATTCACATAATGAAAATGAAGTTAATCTTCTGTTTCAAAGAAGCATAGAAATGATAATAATTTTAAGTGATTGTTTTTCTAGGGTTTTACTTGTATCTGTATTTGCCAATACCCTTGTTCTTCAGGTTGGGAAAACATAATAGATGTTGTTAACTAAGAAGTAAGAGATGATTATCCTTTTGAATGTCTGGAAAAATTCTCACAATATTAAAACAATTCCTTTCCTATTACATTTAAGAATGGATGCAGCTTCCGTCACAGTGAATGGATGGCATACTTTTTTGAAGTTGATGGAGAATGACCAGAACTTCTGCCTGAATACTCAGCAATCTACAATGGCAAAAATCTAGGTCTCCTAGGGAGGCAATAAAATTCATTTTTGTTGAAGCAACAACAACAGCAAACAATGAAAACTCTTCAGTATCGGGAGATTGAATTATTTAGCTTTCAGGCATGCCTAAGGCAAAGTAGGGTTTTGTTTGTTTGTTTGTTTCTCTTCAAAGGTTAAAGGATACACACAGGATTCCCTAAATTTAAATTGTATGTTGTGCTGATTAAACCACATTTTTTCTTTTCTGCTACCAGATTTCTAATTTAAAAAATTGTATGTATGTATGTGATTATCTCACAAATTAAGAAAAACTTAGAAGATGACTCTAGAGTATTCCAGCACCTCAACCCACTATTTCCTCCTTTAACCTTCTCTGCAAAAGAAGTTGAATCCCAGGAGTATTTTTAAATTTAAGAGGGCAATGGAGGGTGACAGAACAATTGGCAGTCAGGCTGTTATAGTTCTCTATTAATCAGGGACTATCTTATTCCCCTCTTTCAGCTCAAGGCGAGGACACACCTACAGAGTCTGTGAAAAGTCAAGGCTCCAGTGACACAGAAAATGCTACAGGTCCTGATGGTAAGTTTTTGAGCTGTCTGAGCTCAAACTATACATCTGGCATATTTTCTGTGTGATCTAGGATTTAGAGAGCTATCTGTTCTATGAATCAACATATTCAGTGCAAACAATGTAAATTTCAAAATCCATATTCTACTACAAAATAATAAAAATGGAAGTCCCTCCCCCCTTTTTTTCTTTTTACCACTAACTGTTTTAAAAACAGCACGACTTGGTTTAAACCTTCCAGTACTGAGGCCACCAGTGGGTAATGCCAAGGCTGAACCTGGTGCTTCATGGAAAAATCACTTACTTCTTTCTGTAGAATGTACTTGCTTTGTGGTTATCTCTGCCTTGTTCAGCATTCAGGTGAGACCTAGCTTGAATTTGGGCTAAGATAATTCTTAGACATTCATTGTTTCAACTCACTATATCACAACAGATTCCTTGGCCAAAAACATAATGACTCTTAAAATGTACCTTAAAATTTTACAAAAAAGCATCCTTTATTCACATGTAATTTTGAATGCATGTTAATCAGCATTTTGTCACTATAACAAACACCTGAGAAGAGCAACTTCGAAGAGGAAAGATTTATTTTGGTGATAATTTCAGAAGTTTCAGTCCATGATTAGCTGGTTCCATTGCTTTGAGCCTGAGGTGAGGAAGAGCATCATGGCAGAGCAGCATCATGAAGGAATGCTGTTCAGCTTATGGCAGTTGGAAAGCAAAGAGAACAGAAGGGACCAGGGACATGATACAGTCCCAAGGCCATACCCTTAATAACCTACTTCCTCCAGCAATGCCCCATCTGCCTGTAGTTTCTACCACCTCCCAGTAGTCCATTCACCTCCTATGGATTAATCCACTGATGAGTAGAACACTCGTGATTCAATAACTTTCCAAAAGCTCACCTCTGAACATTGCTACATTGGGGACCAAGCCTTCATTACATGAGTAATTAGGGGACAGTTCAACTCCAAACCATAATAACATCTAAAGATTCTGAGCCTTGGACATATTAACATCCCCACTGAACCTAAAGAACCACACCAAGTACCCTTTGAAATTACTTGCATTAGAAAAACAACTATTTGAAAACATATTTTAATAACTAGTTGCATTACCCCATAGAGCTTAGGAAACCCAGAATTGGTCATGTGGTAAACTGTTTATATATCTTGCCATCTGCATTATTTTAACTGATACATAAAAACAAATATGTAATGCTTGAATTATGTTAAATGTGTTTATTTCCTTAAACATTTATCATTTCTTTAAGGTAAAAACTTTCAAGTTCTTTTAGCTTTCTGAAACGTTATCTGCATTCATCTTACTGTACAACAACATACTAGAACTTCTTAACCTTCTCTAATGGATAAAAATTAACTTAATTCATTGATCAACATTTTCCCATCCCTTTTCCACCCCTACTGCCCAATCTCTGGTAACCACCATTCCACTCTTAATTTCTCTGAGATAACTTTTTTAGATTCCTCATGAGTGAGATCATGTGGTACTTGTCTTTCTGTTCCTGGTTTATTTCACTTAACATAATGATCTCCAGTTTCATACATGTTGTGCCAAATGACAGGATTTCATTCATTTTTGGTTGAATACTATTCTGTTTTGTACACATATATTTTCATCAGTTGATGAATGCTTCTACTCCTTAGCTATTGTGAATAGTGTAGCAATGAACATGAAAGTGCAGATGTCTTTTTAGCATAGAGATTCCATGTCCTTTCAATATATAGCAAGTAATGGGATTGCTGGAATGGTAGTTCTATCTCAAAAATTTTTTTAGGAACTTCCATATTATTTTCCATAATGTCTATACTAATTTATATTCCCACCAACACTGTACAGGGGTTTCCTTTTCTTCACATTCTCTCTAGCACTTGTTATCCTTTTGATAACATCTATTCTTACAGGGATGATGTGATCTTGTTGTGGTTTTTATTGCATTTTCCCGATTGTTAATGATATTGAACATTTTTCATATACCTATTGGCAATTTGTGTCTTCTTTTTAGAAATGTCCATTTATATCTATTGCCCATATTTAATGTTTTGTTTTGCTGTTGTAGTTTTGAGTTCCTTTTATATTATAGATATCAATCCTTTGTCAGATCTATAGTTTACAAATATTTTCACCTACCTGTAAGTTGTCTCTTCACTCTATTGATATTTTCAATTGATTTTTGTAACTGGAAACAGGTATAGTTTTCTTCTTCTGCATGTGGATATCCAATTTCCCCAGCACCATTTATTAAACAGATTATCATTTTGTCCAATGCATTTCTTAGCACATTTGTCAAAAATCAGTAGGCTGTGGGTATATGAAAACCTTACTTCTGGGCTCTCCAATCTATTTCATTAGGCTGTAAGATTGTTTTTATGTCCAAACCATGCTGTTTTGATTTACAACAGTGTGGTGGTAGGTTTTGAAATCAGGTAGTGTAGTACCTTCTACTTTGTTCCTTTTGCTCAGGATAGATTTAGTTATTTGGGAGTTTTAGTGGTTCCACATAATTGTCTTTCTCATTCTGTGAAGAATATCATTGGTATTTTGATAGTGATTAAATTGACTCTTTAAATCAGTTGGGGCAGTATGGACATTTTAACAATATTGTTTCTTCTAATCCATGAATATGCAATGTCTTTCTAATTTTTTTCTCTTCAATTTCTTTCATCAATTTTTTTTAGATTTTTTTCCATTATAGATATCTTTCACCTATTTGGTTAAATTTATTCCTAGGTAATTTATTTCTTTAGGTATTGTAAATGGGATTGCTTTCTTGATTTCTCAGATTATTTGCTGCTGGTATTGAGCAATACTACTCATTTTCATATGTTGATTTTGTATCCTGAAATGTTAGTTACTTCTAATAGCTTTTGGGTTTGTGTTGGGGTTTTCTGTATTATTTAATCATGTCATCTGCAAGCAAGGACAATTTGATGGCTTTTCCAATTTGGATACCCTTCCTTTCTTCCTCTTGTTTCCAGAATTATATTAAATGAAAGTGATAGAAGTGAACATGCATGTCTTGTTCCAGATCCTACATGGAAAGCATTCAGCATTTCCCTGTTCAGGATAACATTAACTATTGGCTTAATACAAATGGTCCTTACTTTGTTGAGGTATGCTCCTTCCATATCTAATTTGTTCAGCATTTTTAGCACAAAAGAACCTTGAATTTTATCCAATGTCTTTCCTGCATCTATTGAAATTATAGTTTTTGTCCTTTATTCTTTGGACATGGTGTACCACATTTTTTGATATGCACATAACGAACCTCCTTCCTTTCCTCTCAATCCCACTTGATCTGAGTGACAAACTTTTTTAAAGTGCTACTGCTTTCAATTTGCTAGATTTTGTTGAGGATTTTACATCTGTTTTTCAAGGATATTGACCTATGGGTTTTTTTTTTTTCTTCTTTTATTGTTGTTTTATCTTCATCTGGTTTTGGCATTGAGGTAATGCTGGTCTCACAGATTATGTTTAGAATTTGTTTCTTTCTCTCTCTCTCTCTCTCTCTCTCTCTCTCTCTCTCTCTCTCTCTTTTTGGGGGGGATAACTTAAGGAGAAATGGTTTTAGTTCTTCCTTACATGTTTTGTAGAATTTAGTAGTGAAGCTATCTGGCCCTGGCCTTTTCTGGATGGGAATCTTTTATTATTATTATTATTATTATTATTATTATTATTATTATTACTGATTCAATGTCTTTACTTATCATTGGTTCTGTCACATTTTCCATGATCAGATTCATCATTTCTAATGCTTTTTATTTTTCTGGTATTACTCTTAATGTCGACCTTTAAAGCCTGAGTTCATTAGTCTTTTCCTTTTCTTAGTCTAGCTCTTCACAGAATCAGCTCTTGGTTTTGGTGTCCATTTATTTCTGCTTTGGTAATTATTTCTTTCTACTAACATTGGGTTTGTTTTATTCTTATTTTTCTCATCCCTCGAGATAAAATAAATGTTGTTTGAGAGATTTCTGCTTTTTTTGATGTAGGCATTGAATGCTATGTTTCCTCTTGGTACTGCTTTTGCCATATCCCATAGATTTGTGTATGTTGTGTCTCCATTTTCAAATTTCCTTCCTGATTTCCTTGATCCACTGGTTGTAAGTTGTTTTATTTTCATGTATGTTTTTTAATTGTCAGAGTCACTCACTACGATTTAATTTTTTGAAAATTTGATGAGAACTTGTTTTGTGGCCTATCATGTCTTGGAGAATGTTCCTTCCACATGCTGATGAGAAAAGCATGTATTCGGCGGCTCTTGAACAGAATGTCTGTTAGGGCCACTTGTTCTAGGGTATGATTTAACTGTTGATTTTCAGTCTAGATGATCTGTCCATCGTTGAAAGAGATGTTAAGAGCCCTCAGTTATTATGTAATGCAATGATGTATATAAAGCAAATATTGGGTGCTGATACTGGATTCATACACTGAGAATTATTTCCTCTTGGAAATAATTCCAAGATTATTTCCAATAATTGACCCTTTGGTCATCATAGGATGACCTTCCTTGTCTCTTTTTATTGTTTTTGGTTTAAAGTCTATTTTATCTAAGTGTGGCCACTCTTTCTTTTGGATTCCTTTCCTAGGGAATATTTTTCTCCATGCCTTCACTTTCATTTTGTGTGTATCCTTGGAGGGAAAGTGAGTTTTTCATAAGCAATGTATCAGGTAGATCTTATCCATTCATTTACTGTTTTTTGTTGTGGGTGTCATTTTGTTGTTTTGTTCTGGGGATTTAACCCAGAACCTTGTGCATAACAGAGAGGAACTGAACTATCTCCCCAGCCCCATTTTTTAAAAATTCTATTTTGAGACAGGGTCTCACTAAGTTGCCTAGGCTGACTTCAAATGTGGTCCTCGGGCCTCAACTTCAAGAGTATCTGGGATTATAGGTGTGTACCACCACACCTGGCTACTCTTTCAGTTGGAGAATTTAATTCATTGACACTCAGGTAAGGCAGTGTTGCAGCTATTATATAATTTATTTTTCCTTCTTTTATAGTCTTCTTTTGTGGTACAGTGATCAGTAGTGTTTTTATTCCTTGGTTTGTGGTTACCAGTAGGCTTACAAAAAACATCTTTTAATTATAACAATTTTGAAATAGTAGCAATTTAACAAAGAACAAAAACCAAAGAACAAGAGAAAATGTGCTAAAAACTGGATCCTTGCACTCCATTACTTCCCACATTTTTAATTTTAGATATACCATATTTACATCTTTTTATACTGCCTAACATATTAATGTAATTATGACTTTTTAGTCTTCATACTAAAGAATGGTTTATATACACCACTTACATTAGAACATTCTGAATTTTTATAATTACTCTTACCAGGGATTTGTACACATTCCTGTTTTCTTCTTACTGATGCCTTTCAGTTTGAAGAACTTTAACATTTCTTACAGAACAAGTAGAGATCTACTATCTCAGCTTTTGTTCATCTGGGAGTGTTTTTATCCCTTGTTTATTTCTAAAGGATAGCTTTATTGGGTACAATAGTAACAGTTGACAGTTTTTTCCCTTCAATACTGAGACAATCTCTTTGCACATTCCCCTCGCCTAGAAGGTTTCTGCTGAGAAGCTAGCTCTCAGAAAAACCAGGACTCCCCTAGATGTTCTTTTCCCTTGTAGTCCTAGAATCTATTTATCTTTCACCTTTTGAGACAGATTTTAAGATGTCTTAGAGTAGTCTCAGTTGAGATAAACTTGACCTTCCTGTATTTGAATATTTACATCCTTCTCTGGGTTTGGGAAGTTTGTTATTTGTTTGAATAAACTCTCTACTCTTTTGGCATTCTCAAGTACGTCTTCAACCCCCAATAACACCATTTTTTCCTCCTTCCACTGTATTTTCAAATAGCCTGTGTTCAAACCAATTTGGTTCTATCATACTTTAGTTTTTATGAATATATTTTTTAGCTCATGAATTTGATATTATTAAATTGCTTCCATCTCTTTAAACTGTTGGAGTAGTGAAATGTTTTTCTTCAAACCCATCAAGTTTCCTTGAAATGGCTATTTTAACTTTTAAGAGATCTCCCATACTGATTACTAGCTGGTTAGTTTCTGGCACCTAATTTATTAAGTGAGATCATAGTTTCCTGAAAAGTTCTTGATGCTTGTTGGCATGAGACATCATCTGGGCATTAAAAATGTGGATATTTATTGTGATCATCCTAATCTGGGCTTGTGCTTATCTCTTCACAAATTCTGAGAAGGATGGTTTGTTTTTGTTAGATTTTTTTTTTTTTTCTGAGCCCACAGTCACCATCTCACCCAGTTTCAGATTTGATGGGAATTTTCATGAGTTGTCACTGTTTCAGGACTAGAGAGCAATCCAAGCCCAGATTTGTTCCAAATACACTATTGGTATATTTTAAAGAAACAAACTAGAATATCTAGAAAGAGTAATGTATCCTCACAAGCCTTTTCCTAGTGCCAGGGTAGGCTCAGATGCCTTCTCCATAGTTATCAAACTGTGGTAGGGCACTGAGGGATTCAGCCCAACTATGGGAAGTCTCACCATGGATGGACCAACCCCAGGCACCTATATCACACCTGTGGCCACCAGGTTGCGTCACATCCTAAGGACATAGTTGCCAAAACCAGCACAGTACTGGGGAAGGTCCAAGGCCCACACTGCTATGGGCTGCCTATCACTGAGGTGGATTTGGGACCCAAGAATGTTGCAACCAACCTCAGTGTTGCTAATTGGAATAGAAGTCTGATAGACTGGGGCTATTTGTCTTCCCTTGGCACTGGAGCTATTCCAGAGGCTGGATATACAGGCATGCTTGTAGATTTCACCACCATAACACTAAGTTCCAGGGCAACATCTTATGCTTACTAACTGATCCTACCCCAGAAAATGCCATCTTGTATCTCGCTTTTCTGTCCAAGGCTGAATAGCATTGGTGAATGCAGTCCTTTGGCTACTGGACTGATGCTAAGCTGAGTTGTGCTTGATTCTCACTGTTTCAAGGACATGCAGAGTCTCGGGTGCATTAAGGTGGGTCTGCATCACACCTGCCAGTAATGTAGTTCAAAATAAACCCATCGTTCTGAAGTATAGGTCCCTACCTGGTGCCATGAAAGTGTCAGAGCTCTGGGAGCATTGACTTGGTGATAGCTGTGCTGCCCAAGTTTGGAGGATGGATGGTAGAGACAGTCTCTTGATTACCAAGGTGCTAAAGCTGGGTCACACCTGAGTCTCACAGCTGCAGGGACCTGCAGAGTCTAATAGCAGTGTGGGCCTTGTACCTATCTCAGTGTTGTGCTGGTCTTGACAGGTTATATGCTCAGAGTGTGACATAATGCTTAGATTTGGGAAGGACACCACAGGCAACTCTTCTCTTCATGCCTTTTTCATTGTGTAAAACTAAAAGCAGCCACTGTGGTCTCTCATCTGATTTCCTTAGTTCCTGTGAAGGCAGTTCAGTGTGTGAATATCCATCCTGATGTCTGTGGGGAGATGACTGTTGAAGGATTTTATTCAGTTACCATCTTGGGTTTTTGCTTTTTGTTTTTTTTGTTTTTTTAAGCTAAAGAAGAAAAGCAAATGACTTTGAGTTGATGAGACTTTGTCACTCAGCCACCATTGGCTGAATTTTTCCCAAAGGAGTTTTAAATAAATAAAATTTCTTATTTCAGGCATCCCCGGCATAGGCCTACCATGAAACTTGCCTCCATTAATTATAACCTCTTCTAGATGAACTGATCTTTTACTTATTTGAGCATGATTTTTTTTTTTACTTATTTGAGCATGAAATGCTTTTTTTATAGTGTTATGGCTTAAAGTATCCCCCAACACATTCACGTTAGGAACATGATATCAAATGTAGCAATATTCTGAAGTGAAATAATTATAACCTCATTATAATGAAATGGGTTAAATCATTTGATGGATTAATAATTTGAATGGACTAATTGGGTGGTAATTATAGGCAGTAGGGTGTGGCTAGAGGAAGTAGGTCACTGGGAGTGTCCCTTGGAGACTATATTTTGATCCTGGCTCCTTGTGCATGCTCCACTACCTGCCTGTCATGAGTTGAGCAGCTGTCACCTGCCATGTCTTACCTTGGGCCCAGAGCAATGGAGTTTGCCAAGCATGCATTAGCCTAAAATAAACTTTTCCTCCTCAAATTAATTCTCATCAGGTATTTTGGTCACAGCAATGAAAAGCTAACATGTATAGCAACATTAAAAGTGTTCACTGGGAGAGGGAACAGAAAACAAATGCTCCCTTTTGTTTTATTCTGTACTTTGCCACACTGTGGTTGGTGGACTTACAATGACCTTGTGTACCAGGGTGAACAGGGCATGAATGATTTCCTTTACACTGACAAAGTTGCCACAGCTGGTCAGATTACATGTGGGGTTTGAAATGAGCTTACACTTCCTTAGAAACCCAGGATAGTTTGCAGGTGCCAAAAGGAATCTGTTTGGGAGAGTTAAATGGCATACCATAGAATGTCCCACAGATGGTTTTTCAAGCATTTTTGGAGTGTGAAACCAGCATCAGCAACTATTTTATTGTAGTCAAGCTTTCATGTCTGAGAAAAAGATTTAGGTTGTTGGTTTTGTGCAAATAAATTGCCAACTAAATGAGAAAAAAATGGAAATTACTTATTCAAAGGCTCCTACAGTGAGGGTATCAGACATTATCACTCCAAACTTGTGCTTGGAGTAGTTGGTATGGGGAATCTGGAAGCTGTGCCTATAGTGGGGCATCTTGGGTTTTTAGTTCAGAGGTCTTTCCCTGGCTGGTCCCAAGTTGAAAGCAGGTATAGAAAATACAGAATCTGATCATCATTGACTAAGTCCTGTACATTCTGAGCCAATTACTGGAGACTGTGATTTGGTTGCCCAGATTGGTTGCTACTGAGGTTTTAAGTAGAGCTCTGCTGTTATAGATCGTCTGGCCACTGTCCAGTCTCAGCTTACAGAATGTGCTTGGATGCTTTAACAATATCAATCTCATTAAACCTGCTGACCCTTGGAAAGTTCCAGAGTGACTGCTTTTAGCTACAGGAGAAAGGCAGTAATTATGCATTCTATTTTTATGCAAATGCTCACATAGAATACAGAGTCAAGTAAGAGCATACTTTTCCATAGCTGTGTGATCTGGTTAGATGTTTTTCTTATTTTATGGTATCTGCTGCTGTACCCATTGGCAAGCTTGCAGGGTCTGCTTTGAATTCTGAAATTGAAAATGTGGCAAACCAAACAGGTCTGTTGGCTCTGCCATTTTGAAGGCAGTTGCTCACTTCTCTGCATTTCATTGATCTGTTTTACTTTCCTTTCTCTTTATTTTCTATTAAGGCCTTTGACTTTACTTACATAAGGATGGTAATAAATATAACTAAATTGCTGAACTAAAATCTAGTATGAAATGATAGCTCAGCTTCTACAGTCTAGTGAAAAACTGTAGGTGAGTGTCATTCCCTGCACATAAAAATATATGAGAATGGATTCAAACGCTTGAATGGATAGAAACAAAATGACAGAAACTCAGTAAAGTATCAAATCATGGGCCATTTTAATGTTGTGTTAGCTATTACTGTGACAAAATACTTGAGAAAATAAACTTACAGGAGGAAAGGTTTATTTTGGCAAATGGTTTCAGTCTGAGGTTTACTGGCTCCATTGCTTTGTGCCTGAGATAGGGTAAAATGGCAACCAAGAAGCAGAGTGAGTGTCTAGGGACAAATATTCCCCAGTGACTTGCTTCCTTTAACTGGGCCCTACCTCCAGATCCAAACCATAACCATGTTTAACTTTTTTGTTTTCCTTTCTGGTTACAGTTGAAATGAATAGTCAGGTTGACAATGTAAATGACCCAACAGAGAGTCAGCAAGAAGATTACCAATAGGTAAGATGCCACTGTGTTGGGATTTTCAATTCATTCACCAGGCAAAAGGGATAGTTTGCTTGTAAATGACTCATGTATTTCCCACAGTTTTGCCAAGTCCTATCACTTGACTTGGGCTAAATGTTTAAAATATTTAAATTCCACAGTGTAAGGAGAATAGATTATTCCCTAGACATTATCTTTAAAGGGAAAAAGACAAACTACAGCATACTTAGAATCATGAAATATCCTGCTTTTCTATGCTTTGACAAAATGAGAAAAAATTTTCATCTACCTTACCCCCTGGCCTCCTGCAGTGATCAAATTATTTCAACAATCCCAAGCTGATTCCAAAGCATTGCTTCTCTAAAAGCTGTCTGCTGAATTGTTTGGTATCTTTGCCCTTTAGAATGTATAAAGACCTAGGAGTTTGTGTGGACAAAAGCAAGCCTGCTGTAGGCCCTCTCTACATGAGGACACATGCATGAACACAAAGATTTGTCAGGTTGAATAGGACTAAGGAAATTCCCCTAGGAAACATGAAGTCTAGACCAGACCAAGTTGAAGTGTTTTTTCAGACAAACATTCTAAGTCTCAGCTGACACTGAAGTGTATCTAGAATGATGAATGATCTCTTATCCTTTTCCACATCTTGAGAGGGCTATTGGGAAGGATTAGAACAAAGAAGACGCAGCCTGGTGCAGTAGCACATGCTTGTAAATCTCAGTAGCTCAGGAGGCTGAAGCAGGAGGATGGTGAGTTCAAAGCCAGTCTCAGCAAAAAACAAGGGACTAAGCAACTCAGTGAGACTCTGTCTCTAAATAAAATATAAAGTATGGCTGGGGATGTGGCTCAGTGGTTGAGTGCCCCCGAGTTCAATCCCTGGTATTCACCCCCCATCCCCCCAAGAAAGAAGCTTTACTCTTGTAACTGCTCCAATTCCTGGCTTAAAATATTTAATTGTTCAAATTAGGGATCATTGACACACAAATCTTGTTGACACAGTGGTCTGCTACACTCTCCCACACTGTTACCAAACTCATCCTCCAGCATCGTGGTAGAATATACAAAGTTCAGGAATTATTGGTCTTTCCAAGAATTGTCTTGAATATCAAATGAAAGTAAATATAATGACATTGGTATAATGCATGAATAACATAGGACTACTAACAATACATAAACATTGTTTTCCTTCTTTACTACTGTATTACTCTCTAGTGACCTTTTGGACATAGTTGTCATAGTGGTGGGATTTTTGGCTTATTCCCGTTTTTTCAGTCCTTCATGTATTGGTCTATAATACACGATTTTGCTTCTGTACATGTATCACACGTCTCAAAAGCTATTTTTTTTTTTGAGATTCATAGGCCACCAGAGAAGATGTTGGCTCCTTATAGAGATGACTAACCTAAGACCTGGAGAAAGTTTCTGATCTACCTGCTTCCACATGCTGAGTCACTGCTGTAACGCTGGTTTTCTGAGCTCATTGCTTGCTTCCACTTTGCCAGTATCAGATAAAACTTTTAATCCTCATTGTGTACTATAGTTGACTTGGGATCTGCAGTTTCTTCAGATTCAGTGACCTACAGATCAAAAATATTCTTAAAAATTACATATATATGTACTGAACATGGAGACTTTTTGTCATTTTTTCCTTAAACAGGGCAGTATAATAACTATTCACATAGTTCCCACTGCATTAGGTATCAAAAAATCTGGAGATGATTTAAAATACACAGGAGTAATGTGTATACAAATACCATACCATTTATTTAAGGGATTTAGAACAGCCAAAGATTTAGATATCCTAAGGGATATCTACAACCAATCCATCCTGGATAAGAGGGACCACTGTACAAGTGTCTTTTCCACTCCACCCTCACCTCTTTCCAGCCTGGTACACTTTGTGATATAAAGGGCATTTTTTTTCTTCTATATTGGACTATCTTTGCCCTTATCTGCCCTTGATTATAATAAGAACTAAAGAGTAGCTATTATTTACTTGGATCAAACATTTGTTAATATATTTGGAATATACCTTTTATTCTGCTGTTCTCAAGAAAGCACTTTGGGGCCTTGCACATAGTTATCACTCATTGAACTGTCTTAGATTTAACCTGATTTGAACTAAGACTACGGAAACCCAGGGACATCTGTAGATATAAAATTCAGAATCACAACATCAATTGTTAAAGGATATGGAGCAACTGGAACTCTCCTACATGGCTAATGGGAGTATAAAATGATGCAGCCATGGGTTGGCTTTCCAGTGCTGTGACAAAATACCTGAGAAAATCAAAAAGAACAAAGGTTAATTTTACCTTATAGTTTCAGTCCATGGTCAACTGGATCCACTACTTTTGGACCAGTACAACGGCAAAATATCATGGCCTGAAAGTGTGTCAGTAAAGCTTCTCACTTTGTGGAATCTGGGAAGCAATAAAAAGAAAATGCAAGACTCCCAACATCACCTTCAAGCATATCTCCCCAATGACCTAACATCCATCAAGTAGGCACCATCCCCAACAAGTTTCACTGGCTCCCAACAGCACCATCGGCTAGAGACCAAGCCTTTAAAGCATGAGACTTTCGTGGGACACTTTAGATCTAAGACAACATTATGTTCCCAGCCCCCAAAGTTTTACTATTCCAACATTGCTCAAAAGTTCAAGCCCAAATTCTCCTCTGAGACTCAAGGCAAGTTATAAGCTCTGAAACCCTGTAAATGTCAAAAAAACAATTCTAAGATGCAGTGGCACAAGGTAATCATATTTCAAGATGTAGGAACATGGAAATAATAAGGATCAAAGCAAAATCCAGAAATGCCAACATAAAATCCTGCTGGTAAAAAGTGGACCCCCACAAATTTGGGTGACCATGCTGGATTTAGCCTCTTTCTTAAACTGGCTTTGCTCACCGCCTGAAGCTTCCCTCCAGATGTTTGATGTTCCTGAGATCACTACAGTGGCTTCAGCTTTACACATTAAGGGACTGCTCACAGGGATTCCAACCTTTCCACACTCTGCTTGATCTCCAAGACTTTCCTTTGAAATTTCAGTCGAAGTCTCTATAATTCTGTTACTTTTACATTCGGCAAGCCTATAAAATCAGCCCTTTATATATGATGCCAAGGTCTGCCACTGATGTGAGCTAAACAAGTACCCACATAACCACATCTGCAGCAACATCTGAGTGCCTTGATGGCTGAACACAGGGAAGTGACTCCTGGGTAAACAATTCCCTAGACAGTCCTGTGCAGGCAGGGTGCCTTTCTCAAATGAAAGGTTTATACTTTTACACCTTAGAACATGCAATGGGATCTTACCCATTCCTGAGATGCCCTCAAGAAATCTTTCTTATTGATTCTGTGCAAAGTACATGATTTAAAAAAAATTATGCTATCAAAAATGTGAAGTGAGAGCCTACAGATTGGGAGAAAATCTTTACCACATGCACCTCAGATAAAGCATTAATCTCCAGGATATATAAAGAACTCTAAAAACTTAACAACAAAAAATAACCCAATCAAAATGGGCTAAGGAACCGAACACACACTTCACAGAAGAATACAGTAAATCAACAAATATATGAAAAAATGTTCAACATTTCTCTAGTACTTAGACAAATGCAAATAAAAACTACACTAAGATTTCATCTCACTCCAGTCAGAATGGCAATTATCAAGAATACAAGCAATAATAAGTGTTGGCGAGGATATGGGGAAAAAGGCACACTCATACATTGCTGGTGGGACTGCAAATTGCTACAACCACTGTGGAAAGCAGTGTGGAGATTCCTCAGAAAACTTAGAATGGAACCACCTTTTGACTCAGCTATCCCACTCCTCAGTTTATACCCAAAGGACTTAAAATCAGCACACTACAGTGATGCAGGCACATCAATGTTTATAGCAGCTCAATTCACAGTAGCTAAACTATGGAACCAACCTAGGTGCCCTTCAATAGATGAATGGAAAAAAAATGTGGTATATATATTCAATGGGATATTACTCATCTTTAAAGAATAATGAAATTATGGCATTTGCATGTAAATGGATGGAGTTGGAGACTATCATGCTAAGGAAAATAAACCAATACCAAAAAACCGAAGACCAAATATTTTCTCTCATATGCAGATGCTAATTCACAATAAAGGGGTGTAGCACTAGGGAAGAATAGTTACTTTAGGTAGAGGGGAGTGAAAGGAGGGAGGGGATATGGGATAGGAAGGATAGTAGAATGAAACAGACATAATTACCTTATGTACATATATGACTGCATGACTGATGTGATCCTACAACATGTATAATCAGAAAAATGAGAAATTATACCCCATTTATGTGTGATATACCAAAGTGCATAAATGCATTTTACTGTCATGTTTAACGAATTAGAACAAATTTTTAAAAATGTTTTTAAATTGTGCTAATTTCTTTAAACTTTCCAAGGAAGGTACTGTTATTAAACACACTCCTTTTCTGGTCAGACACCAGGTATTTCAAGTCTTTCCCCTCTGCTTGTAACTCCCAATTCTCACTGCAAATATGGATTAAAAAAAAGAAAAAGCCAGTAATACCCAGGCTTGAATGCTATGTTGTTTTAAAATCTCCTCTACCAGATAAATCAGACCATCTCATTTACACTAAGCTTTAAAGTCTCATGGGTAAAATGCAGACAAGTTGTTTGCCTGAGTGTAGCAGAAATAGCCTCTAGTACTCCTTCTAACCTGAACAGATCATCACAGCCTTTACTGTCCACATTTCCATCAGCATTCTGGTTTTCTGGGCTCCTACCAGAATCTATGAAAGCTCCATTTACAGAATTCTAGGCTTTCTCTAATCCTCATCTCCAAAGTTTACCAAATTCCTTCTGCAAATCAGTTCCAAAGGCTTCTGAACCACATTGTCTGGTACAGTCACAGCACTGACCCCATTTGTTAGTACCAGCTTTCCATCGCTGTGATAAAATACCTGACAAAATCAACTTAAAGAAATTTTTGGATGTTTCAGTCCATGGGTGACTGGATTCATTGTCTTGCAGCCTGCCAAGAGAGAAAATATTATGGCAAGAAGCACTTGGTGAAGCAAAACTGTTTATCTCATAGTGACTTGGAAGAAAAAAAAGAAAGAGGAAGATAGGTCTGGTACCTATATCACCCTGCAGATGTGTACCCCAAATGACTTCTCCCACTAAGCTCCAACTCTTACACCTATGAATAGCACCATCAGCTGAGCAAGCCTTGAACACAGGAGACTTCTGTGGGACATTTAAAATTCAAACAATAATAAAAGCACTTCAGGAAACTGGTGGTTTTTTATAACATCATGTACATTAGATATGTATTAGATAAGGTAGATTCTTATCACCCCAAAATTCTATTCCAAATATTTGAAACAAATAACATCAATAAAAGCCTTCAACAAAAATATCCCTTTGTAGAGAATTTTAAGATTACTTGAATGTGGTATCTACCACTCACCTCCTCCTCCACAAAGAAAAATGAACGTTACAAGTATATAGCTGCATGTTGAGGTGAATGGCTATGGAAAAGCACTGAAAATCAGCAAGAGAGAGAGACTAGAACCTTGTAAGATTGAGAGACTTGTGATGCCAGTATAATAGGAAGAAGAAAATGTTTTGGCATTTTTCCGCCCTAGCACTCCAGGCAGGAGTTCCCCCTTTGCAGAACTAAGCTTGAAAGAGTCTCAGAAAACTATTAGCAGAGATGCTAGCAATCCTAGCTATTGGAAAGTTTCACAACCCTTACAGCTTATTTAGATAAGTAACCTAAAATTTGCATAGCCTTCTTAGTTTGGGAAAGGATTGTATGTCATCTCCCAGCACTCAGGATATGACCAGGAGCTATTGTCAAAAGTACAAGAGAAAAAAATTAAAATCTTCAAGAGAAAAGGACCAAATAACATTTAAGAGTGCTCAGTAGACTAACAGCAGATTTCTCAGTAGAAATGCTATGAGTCAGCAAGGAATGGAATGATGTCATCCAAGTCCTGATAGAAAAAAATTACCAACCAATATTATCATACCTAGCAAGGCTATCTTTCAGAAATGAAGGTGAAATAAAGTCTTCCAAGACAAACAAAAACTGAGGGAATCCACAACCACTAGACCTTACAAAAGATTCTTCAATGTGTCCAATATTCACAAGTGAAATAACTAGCATCCTGAGGTCATGTGCAAATATAAAGAGTAGATTCACAAAAGAAATAGAAATCAAACATTGTCAATACACTAAACCACAAATATGAATAAGATGAAGAATAAAGAATATTTAAAACCAGTGGTAGAAAAATCAGCAAAATGACAAGCATAAGTCCATACCTATTAATTATGCCCTTAATTATAGACTAAATTATCCAGTTAAAAGACACAGACTGGTTGAAAAGATTATAGAAAATAACGTGGTCTACAAGAAACTTACTTCATCTGGAAAACACAAAATAAAAGGAAGTAAATTGATATCCCAAACAATTTGAATCCTAAAGCAAGCAGAAATAGCTATACTTATATCTGACAAAATAGATTAAGACAAAAATTAAGAAGAGACAAAGAAGGTCAATATATGATGATCAAGGGATCAATTCATCCAGAAGATATGTGTTAATATGAGTGCACCTAATGTCAAATCAATTTTTTTTAAACACTGAAGGTTTTAGAGACAGGTGCAATACAATACAAGGGAGGATTTCAAGATCATCTAGATAAAATTATCAAAAAAGAAACATCAGAGTTAAGCTATACCATAGATCAGGATATTTACAGAACCTTCTATCCAACAGCTGGAGAATACACATTCTTCTCAATAGCGTATGGAACTTCTGTAGATTAGACCATTTGTTAGACCACAAAATTCATAAGAATTGAAATCATATCATGAATCTCTTCTAATACCAATGGAATAAAACTAGAAGACAACAAGAGAAACTTCAGAAATTATACAAATGCAATGGGACTGAACAACACACTTTTGAATAAATAGTGGGTCATTGAGAAAATGAAAAGGGAACTTAAAATTTTTTGTTAAATCAAAAGAAACACACTGTACTAAAACCTGTGGAATGTAACAAAAACAGTAGTAAGAGGAAAGTTTATAGCCAGCAGTGCCTTCCTTTAAAAAAAAAATAGAGTTCAAAGAAACAATGTCATAAGTCATAATGCATCTCAAGGACTTTCAAAAGCAACAGCAAACAAACCCAATATTAGTAGAAAGAAAAAGAGATCAAAGCAGAAATAGAGATTTATTTTTATTTTTTAGTACCAGGGATTGAACCCAGGGGCACTTAACCACTGACCCACATTCCCAGCCCATTTTTTAAAATATTTTATTTAGAAACAGAGTCTTTCTGAGGTATTCAGTGCCTCACTAAGTTGCTGGAGGCTGGTTTTGTACTCATGATCCTTTTGCCTCAGTCCCTCCTGCCACTGGGAGTACAGCATGTGCCATTATGCCCAGCTAGAGACAGAGATTCAAAAGAACAATACAAAGATGAAACAGTTGGTTTTCTGAAAAAAATAAATATCAGTGAGCATAAGGACAAGATTCACTGAGAAAAAAAAGAAAACACTAATAAATAAAGATGAAAAAGGAGATATTACTTCCAATACCATAGAATTACAAAAGATCATTAGGGACTATTTTGAAAAACTATATGCTCACAAATTGGAAATCCTAAAAGAAAAGGGATAAATTTCTGGACACATCTGACTACCAAAATTGACTCAAGATGATATAAAAAACCTGAGTAATAGCAAGCAATGAGAATGAATCAATATAGTCTTCCAACAAAGAAAAGTTCAGGATTGAATGACTCCACTTCTGAATTTTACCAAACTTTTAAATAGAGCTAACATCAATGCTTCCCAAACTATTCCATAGAATTGCAAGACAGGGGACCATTCCAACTCATTCTATGAGGCCATCATTACCCTGTTACCAAAAACAGACAAGAACATAAACATACAAAGACATGTCAATATCCCTGATGATCATTAAAAATCCTTAACAAAATACTAGCAAATCAAATTCAACAGCATGTCGAAAAGATCACTCACCATGATCAAGTTAGTTTTATCCCAGGAATGCAAGGGTGGTTCAATTACTCAAGAAATGTAATTGATTTAATCAATAAAATGAGGATAAATATGATAATTTTCAATAGATGATGAAAAAGTGTTTGATATAATTTACATGATGAAAGCCCTAGATAACTTAGGTTTATAAGGGTTGTACCTCAATGAAATAAAGCCTGTATACTCCAAATCCAAAGTCAACATTATAGTAAATTAGAAAAAGCTGAATACCTTTCCTCTAAGATCAGTAACAAGACCAGTGTGTCCACTCTCACTGCCCTTATCCAATCCAGTACTAGGAGTTTTAACCATAGCAGTTACACAAGAAAAGGAAATAAAAGGTAAATATCAAAGGAAAAAGTCAAATTATCCCTATTTGGAGATATGATTCTATATAAGGAAATACTAGACTCCACCCAAATATTAGAATTGATAATTCAATAAGGTAACAGGGTACAAAATCAACATAAATCAATAGTTTTTCTATATATCAATGACAAATTTTCTGAAAAAGAAATCATGAAAGCTATCATAAGACAATAAAATAAAAATGCCTAGGGATTTACTTAACCGAGGAAGTGAAAGACTTCTACCATGAAAATTATAGAACACTGGTGAAAGATATTGAAGACACAAAAACTAGAAATATCTTCCATGTTCATGTGCCCTAAAGCAATCTTAGGATTCAATACAATCCCCATCAAAATACCAATAACTGCTTCACAGAAATATTTTAAAAATTTTCAAGAATTCACACAGCAGTCCCTGAATAGCTGAAGCAATCTAAATTTAAAAGAGTTGAGCTGAATGCATCACAATACTGGATTTAAAAACATACAACAGAACTACAGTCATCAAAACACCATAGGACAGGAGTGAAAACCAACACACAGACCAATGAATTGAACAGATCCCAGAAACTGGCACACCCACAGCTAACTGATTCTTGGCAAAGGGTTCCAAAAACATATAATGGAAGAAGGAGGCATCTTCAACAAATGATGCTGGAGAAACTGGATACCCACATGCAGAGGATTGAAATTTGACCCCAACCTCTCACCTTGTACAAAAACCAACTCAGAGTGGATCAAAGACCTAAATGTAGTGCCTGAAACTCTGAAACTAAGAAGAAAACATCAAGACATTGGTGCAGGCAATGATTTTCTGGATAGCACCTCCAAAGTACAGGAAGCAAAATTTGACAAAAGGGAATTACATCAAACTGAAAAGCTTCACAGCAAAAGAAACAATCAAGAAAATGAAGAGACAACCTACAGAGAGGGAAAAAATATTTGCCAACTAATTATTTATGTGACAGAAGGCTAATATCCAGAATATATAAAGAACTCAAAAAGCACAGTAATAAACTAGTAATCTAATTTTAAAAATTGGCAAATGATCTGAATAGACACTTTTTATTAGAAGAAATATGAATGGCCAATATATGAGAAAATGCTCAATATTATTAGTTATCAAGACCACAATCCCAGTTAGAATGCCTATTATCAAAACAATAACAGATGCTGGCGAGCATATGGAGAAAAAAGGAACTCCACACTGTTGGTGAGAATATAAATTAGTACAGCTACTGTGGTGAAGAGTATCAGATCCTAAAAAAAAATTTTAAAAAGCTAAAAATAGAAATACCATGTGTGCACCAATCCCACACATATACATAGGAAATGAAATCAGATACTGAAGAGATTCCTACATGCCCACCTTCACTGCAGCACTATTCACAATAGCCACCATATGAAATCAGTCTAGTTGTCCATCAACAAATCAATGGATAAATAAAATTTGTCATATATATGCAATGGAGAATAAAGAAGAATGAAATTCTGTCATATGCAAACAAAATGAATAGAAGTGAAATAAGCCAGACAAAGACAAGTACTGCATGTTCTCTTACATGTGGAAACTAAATGTCAACCTGAAATCAGAATGTTGATTGCTAGGGAAGGGTGTGGAGAGGTGGAAGAGAGTAATTGAATATAGTCAGTGTGCATCATATGCATGAATGGAAATATCAACGTTGAACCCCATTGACATGTAAAATTAATGAGTCATTAAACAGTTTTTAAAAGAATATTCATAGTAATATGATTCACCAAAGCCCCAAACTGAACACAACCCAAATGTTTCACAGCAGAATGGATTATTTTTAAAATGTGATACATCTATACAATGTGATTCTAGTTAGCAATAGAAAAGAAGAGATTGCGGTCAGCAAGCAGCAAAATAAATGATTCTCAAACTTTAGGCTGAGTGAAAGGAGCCAGACACAGAAAAGACACTTGTGTGGTTCTATTTTTAGGGAGTTCTACATGAAGAAAAATTAATCCTACCATAATAGAAATCAGAACATTGTTGGTTCCAGCAGGAATGGGCTTAGGGAAGGGAAATTTCTAGAAAGATGGAAACATTTTTACATTTTGATGGTGGTATGTCAAACTGCATTTTCTTTTCAAAACAGAAGAAATGATATAATTAAGATCTGTGCACTTTCCTACAAGTGAATTATATCTCAATTTTAAAAATCTAAAGTATAGACTCTTCTAGGGCAGATGATCTTCCCAGGGTTCTCTCCTGGGTATGAAACACACCAGATACTAAGAAAAGTCTCAAATTGTGTTATAAACATCAATGACTTTTGCAACTCAGCATTATATAAAATATTATTCGTATGTTCATCCTTGGAATGTGTGTGAATGGGCCAGGAAAATGATGCGTCAAATCAAGATTAGGTTTTTCAAAGAATACTTTGAAGAGTTGCATTAATCACCCCATCAGCTAAAGCAGGTTGTCAATGTGGCTACATTTATTAGCAGTGATTTATATGCTCTTTAAAGATACCATGTGCCAGCAATTACAGCTCAGATATCCAAAGCTCTTTGATAGTCAAATAAGGTATTTCTAGGCCTGTTTGAGGGGTCAGAGACATTTAAATGGCTGTATTAAAACGATATTCCTTGCTAAGCCTGTGAAGATCACTTATCTTTAATCTAACAAATGGTTTCTCTTTGTCTTCCGGCAGGGGCACAAGATGAAGCAAAGGAACAAAGAAATGGAAGTAAATGACAGTCCTTGGAGTTGCAAGGCTTCTCTTGGCCCTGGGGGAGTTTGGGAAGATGACTGCACATACAGTGGAGGAGGGTGGGGGAGGGGGGAAGGCAAGTCTCATGGAAAGATGGGGGATCCTTTGCTCTAATTTCTCCAGCTACACTTCGTTCTGTTTACCTGCAGAAAAAGAAAGAAAAAAAAAAAAAGTTTCCTTAATTTGGTGGGAAGACCCATGTTATCACATCTTTCAGGCACTATCCTTGTTATTTCTGTCTTTCCTCACACAACTTTGCCCCAGGGTCACAGTGGCACATTTTAACACTCCCGTGTGTCTCCTGATCCCTCTCTGCTCTCTTGGTTATTTCACAAAGCTGGTCATACAGTGGTTTCTTCAAAGAAAGAGAAGGAAGATGATTGACAAGTTGCAGGTGAAATTTCAGGAATCACCAAGCTCAATATCAGTATAATCCACAAAGGAGGAGGAATAGGAAATGAGCAAACCACACAGAATTCACTTGGAAAAGGTCTGGACAATGAGTTGAAAAAATATTTTTAAGGGATTCCCAGGTAGTTTGTTCTGTGTAGTTAATGAGAATGGTGCAAGTAGGATTTAACCCAGGGAGGAACACATGTGCATAACAAGGAGCGTAGTTCCTGGCAGCATCAGGGTCTCTTCCTTCACAGTACTTCAGAGTACACAGGTACTTTGACTTTGATACTGACTTTCAACAGAGCTTACTTGGGTCCTGAGTCTTTACCATGCCCCTCAGCATAGAGCCCACCAATGAGATGTAACTCTTTGCTACACAACTGTAAAGGATGCTAGGTGGTGGTGGTGAAGAGCAAAGAGGGACCCATGCATTTAGGACTCTAAGGTGTGCTTGTTTTTAATGCCTATTAGTTTTGAAAGTTCCATTTGAAATCTCTCTACATGTTTTTCATAAAGGAAGATTGCATATTTGCTCAAGGTTTGATGCCCCCCCCCCCCCCGCAAAAAAAAAGGATTATCATTTGAGGTTAGAAGCAGTCAGAGCTTTTCCTTGCTGTGCTGGCTCTCTGGTCTGCATTTAAATGCTGTGGTTTGCTTATGCAAAGTCCAAGTCTAATTGGATGGCTGGTCCCCTCACTTAGAAAACCATTGAGTATGGCCCCGAAGGGGAGCAGCAGTACTAACAACTTAAGATGCCAGTGGGCAGTAGAAGCAGGAATGATGGCCAGAGGCAGCCAGGCATCATCATGAGCATCCATCCCAGAGTCAATGTAAGGCAGATGCCTGCTTCCCACAGCCTCTCTGGTTCCAAGGCCATTCCATTGTTTTCTGTGGAAACTGATTTCATTTCTTGCATATCTTCTTCTATCTTCTAAATAGAGCTTTAGGATTCTAAGTTATTTTACTTGAGAGGGAGAAAAATGATTGAATTACTTCTAAAATGAGAGTATATCTGCATTCTAAGTATCCCATCCAATCCTTCAGTTTTGTCCTTTCCTTTTCAAAATAACCATCTTCCATAACTTTTGGTCTTTCTGAATTTATTGCCCCTTCTGGATGGTTTATTTGGTATGCTGGAATAATTAGCAAATTATAACTCTGCACATGTCGTATGTTTTAACAACACTTATTTTTTAAAAAGCTGTTTATTGACATAGCAATGATATTTAAGTGACTTCATGATATTGAAACATGGCTATTTCTCCTTCAGCTGTTATTCTATAGTTTGATATGGAAACACATATGTCCTTTTCTCCCATTAGACATTGCTTTCTAGAAATGCAAGGAAAGGCTTATTTTAGATAATCTAAGAAACAATGCCATGCAGTGATTGATATTTCTGTATTTCATGCCATCTTTGTAACTCAATTCAATGTCGTTGTCTTTCTCCTCAAGTGCTTGACAAGTACAATCTGCTAGGAACTTGTTTTATAGTGACTTCAAAAGTTAGTGCTACTCAGTCTCCATCATGAGTTACAGTTGAACACAACACAAAAGAGATAAGAGGGACAGAAAGATGAAAAAGACCTACTATCCCTGGGAGGAACAGCCAGAAGTGGAGTTATTCCAGTCAAGGCATTCTCCTTATCATCCACGGCCATTTCATTCATTCAGTTTTAAACAGGGTGGGTTAAGAATGGGAGGAGGGAGTTCCCTATGTGAAAACTGGAGGGAAAGGAAAGTAACCTTTGTATCCAGGAAGCTAAGAGAATGAGGAGTAAATATCATCAGCCCCATTGCTGAATTTGTTTAAATTTCATTGTAAGATTAGATTGCACTTTCCTCTTTGCTTTGTTATGCTTTATGGTTGCTATTTGGCTATATGATTATATGCTTTGAAACAAATAATGCAGTTAATTTCCATTTCAATAGTGAACTATTAAAAAAATTTAGCTATTGGCCAGATCAAAGACACCTCAACACAGGAAACCTGTATTTTCTGACTTTGTCATTGCACAGGTTGTACAAGGGAATAAATTTGAAAAGCTGATTAATTCTCCTGCACATGAATTTTGGATGTCAATTTTCAACCATACTTCAACCAGGCTATGTGGCACGAAGGGTTACAGGAGGGAGGGAGGAAAATAGCCCTATATTAGTCATGTTTGCATACAGAGGATCCAAGTAAGACTTCAACATAATACTCCTAATTAAAAAGGTACTCACTGGAGGAGAAACAAAGGGGCTTTTCCTCTAGCTGGTAACTATTCAGATGATGGACAAGTCCTCTTTCATAAAAGCTTACAAAGAAGGCATCCGAAACATGGTCTATGATACTGGGTCACATATTAATCACCACAGCTAATTGTAAATCTTTCTATGAAACACTGAAAAGCCTCTTTGTGAATTAATACAGTTCTGCTCGATGCATTCGATTTGAAAAGACATTTCTCTGTATGTGGCGCATGTCGGCTGTGCTTTGAAAAATAACAAGGTTAGCAGAATACATTCAATATATTTTCTTGGGGAATAGGGTTTTTATCATATGACTCATTAAGGATTTGCCTTATCCTGACATTTGTGATATAAAGGAAAATCAGAAAAAAGTAATTTTCTCAATCAAGATATGTTTTTACTTAATGCAAATAAATATAGTCTGATGCTTGCAAGGAAAAAAATCTTCTGGTATAAACTGCTCAATAGGATAACACGTGCCTCTTTTGTTAAACCAGCCTTGAAGTGCTGGACTGCTTCTCTGTCCGTTTGTTTCTTTTCATCTGTGCCAGACACTAAGACACTTAAACAACTGTTGCCTTCATACTATATTTGTTAGAGCAGAGTGCAAATAAAATTCGTTTGAGAGGATAATGTGGAATTATCTGTTTCATGAAATTTGTTCATTAGCCACAGCAATTAATAACTTGAAATGTTCACAATACTACTTGGTTATAAATATGTGTATTTAAAATTACCCCTGTAAAGTCAGGCATGATGGCACATGTAATACCTGGAATACCACTAACTCAAGAGGCTGAGGCAGAAGGATAAAAAGTTTGAGGCCAGCCTGGGCAACCTAGTGAGATCCTGTCTCGACATTTATAAAAAGGGCAAAAGATGTAGCTCAATGGTAAAGTGCTTGCCTAGCATGTCCAAAGCCCTGGGTTCGATCCCCCATACAAAAAGAAAAATGAAAAGTCTATGTGTCTATGTAAGTCAATCTTATCCCCTAGGACTGATCAATGTTTTGGCCATACTTTTCAACTTTAAATTACAGAGTAGTTTCTATGGACACAAATCCCAATGTCAACATCTTGTTTAAGCACTACAAAATTCATGACTTGAGCAACAGCTTCTGAGATGCAGACATAAGTTGCTGAGATAAAGTAAATGGTTCCATGAATGTGGGTCCCTCACCCATTACTGGAATTCTCCAGCACTTTCTATGAGCTGGTCACTATGATGGCCATGATCCTCCTCAGTCTACTGTTGACAGCATGGTGATAGAAATGATAGAATTACAAAATTGTTAAAGCATGATGATGGGTCACCAAAAATCACTACCAAAAAATGTTCTTTTTGAAAATAAATATGTATTCCATAAAATTTAATTCATTTTATTGCCTATGGAATATATGCTACCAGGGTATTGTTCTAGAAGGCAATCAAATCATTGCTTTTATCAAAGCCAGAGATAGGATCATTTAAAAATATGTTTTCTAGACTGATGGTTTTCTAGACTGATGTACCATAGGAGCATTTTTCTAGAAGTAAACAAGGTAGGGGGAAAAAAATTATAGGCAGGACAGTCTCATGTTGCAATGGGCAACCCCAATACAATGCCTCAGGGTGACTGCAAAGATAATGTGACATGATTCTAGCACTTCTAGATAGTTTTTCACCTATGCCTAATTTTTCATGTCTTTGTTACTCTAAGGTTTCTCTTCCAACCCTTCTTCACTTTTCCCTTACATTGACAAAAGGTCCCATTAAACGTTGCTTAACTTCACTGGTGGCTCTCAGGGTTAAAAGGGATAATGATACCTGTTAAAGTTCTTGTTCAAACTCTGGTCCAGTTATGGGGCTTTAAGAAAAAAAGTGTTTCATTTAAATGTGAATATAAAGAAAAAAAGTGTGTCCATGTCTTGGTTTGGAAAATGGACACACTAATACCTGCCTGAACTCACAAATCTAAACATGAATAAAGTGCCAAGATATTAGACTTTCAACACTTGTAAAAGCACTTGATAAATTATTAGCATTAGGTTCAGCTATTTTGTACTGTAGGCAAATGGCTCTTTCTTCAGCTCAAAACTCTTCACCAAAGGATAAATCAATGGTCCTTACAATTAGGTAGCAAATATAAAATCCTATTCTACTGAAGTTGCTTTAATCTTTGCCTCCAAATTAAGGACCCATGAAGATAAAATTGTTTTGCTATAATTTAGAAAATCAGGGATTAGAGTTTTTGAAACATGAATATATAAAATTTTGATACCTGGTGTGTGTTTATTTGTTAAAGGTATCTTTTCTATGGTAATACCTGTAGCTTAATGTGTAAATAAGGAAAAAGGAGGTACAGCTCTCAGTTAACATGTAGGAAGGATATGGATACAAGGAGATAATTACACCAATTGTAATTACCTTCCCTGGAGGAGCACAACACATCCTCATCCTACTAAACTTGAATGTGGCCATGGGACTTGTTTTGTCCTATGATATGTAAGCAGAAATGGCATGAGTCACTTCAGGAAGAAGCTTGAAGGCTCACTCTTTTTTTCCTCTACCATCATGATCAGCAAAACCTTAGAGAGCCTGCTCTATAAGCATAGAACCTGGAGTGAAGACAGAGTTGAGATTCAGGCAACCGCCATCAGTAAGGTGACATGAGTGAAAAATAAAGCTTTGAGATTTACGAGTTATTTGTTACCAACTTAATCTGTACTGACTGATACACGTGCAATCAAAGCATTTAAGTAAAAAGTCCAAGGATTTATAAGAGCTGTCTCTCCAACCCCATCCCATGTGTCCCTCAATTTTGGCTTATAATACTGCCTATTGACACTCTGTCCATTCCTAGAATAAGCCAAGTTTTTTTCAGCCTCAAGCCCTTGAACTTGAAAATCCTTTCTTCCCATGTTTACTATGCAGGTACCTTGTCATCCTTGAAATCTGAGTTGTAATATCACTTCCTAGGGATGCTTTCAGTAACTTCCCTATTTCAAAGTAGATCCCTCTTCCCTACTCATGTTTGCCTATCTAACCCTATCTTTGCTACTTCAAGAACACTTACAATAACTTGTGTTATTATAAGTTTTTTACATTATTATTTATATTGTTTGCTTATAAAGATGGGATAAAAATTTATGTGTCACAACTCAAATGTAAAAAATAATGTAGCTTCCCCCCACCTAAGAACTGAGTAGAGGGGATTGCAAAGGTATCTCTTTCAGTGTAAAATATTCACTTTGGGGTAAAGATTAAGTCAGATTCAAAGCTTCAACTCTCTCCTGAGAATATTTTTTGCCACTTAAATTCCAGTGGCTAAAAAATTCTAAAGTCTTAATTTCTAATCACCATGCAATGAAACTAGTAATTAAAAACTAAACATCAAAACAATAGTTACTATGTTTTAATAGTAATTTTCTAAGTGCTTTGTCAAGGAGGATATTGAGAAGAAAATGAGGGACTATTTAGAAGAATAAGAATTGACACCAGTCGGGTGCGGTGGCGCATGCCTGTAATCCCAGCATTTGGGAGGCTGAGGCAGGAGGAACACGAGTTCAAAGCCTGCCTCAGCAACTTAGCGAGGCCCTAAGCAACTCAGTGAGACCCTGTCTCTAAATAAAATACAAAATAGGGCTGGGGATGGGGCTCAGTGGTGGAGTGCCCCTGGGTTCAATCCCCAGTACCAAAAAAAAAAAAGAATTGACACCAATGTTGTCTGAGTGTTGGTTTCTCCCCTCAAGTTCATACATTGGAACCTAATACCCAATGTAAAGTATTAAGAGGTAGGCTCTTTCGGGAAATAATTAAGTCATGAAGGTTCCACCCTTAAGAATTAGATTAGTGCCCTTTTAAGGGAGGTTGAAGGGACCTGCCATGCCCTTTCTTCCATATGAGGCAGCAAGGAGGTACCACCCATGAAGCAGTAAGCCCTTACCAGGTGCCATATCTGCAGGTGTCTTGATCTGGGACTTCCATCCTCCATAAATTTTTATCGTTTATAAATTACCCAATCTTAGGTATTTGTTAAAACAACCCAGTGGACTATAATAAATGCACAAAAAAGTGGGATAAGACAAAAGTATACTTACAGAAAAATGAAGTTATAAATTTCTCTACTACTATATCAGATCATTTTTGCATTAAAAACTTTAAAAAGAGATATTTTTTGCAACATTCACATTAAGATTTCTAGAAAGAAAAATGCAAAGAAAATGAGGGATTATATAAACAGACTTTTTTAAAAGCAGTAAAATGTTAAACTCTTGGTTGTTTTAAATTCCCTTAAGATAGATAAACCTAACAGCTATCATGAATAATTTTAGAAGGATACCAACATAGAAATTTTAAATACAATAAGATTAAATTTTATGTATAACTATTTAACCAATAACAAATCAAAGAAATTGGAGAATGTTTTTAAATAAAATTTACCAAAATTAATACAACACAAAGCAGAAAACCCACAGTAAACAAATTTATGGCAGAAATGAGAAGCAATAGCAAGAAGGCATCTATCCTGTTTGTAACCTGTAATAAAATTCAATAATACAGGCGACACACTTATTTTTATGTTTCTTCATAATTGAATCAAAATGTGTTTCATTTATACATTGCTTTTCAGTTGGTTATATCCATACGTATTGTCAGTGCAGTATTTTCCTGAGTCATTTAAAAATAGCTCCTCATATGGCTATAATTTACATTACCACTCACTTGAAGGTTTTCTCTATTTTGAACGTAACTACAAAGAAGTAGTTTGGCCACAAGTTTTTGTTTGCCTGAGGGTATATTTTCAGATTTCTAGGGTTCATGAATACTTGATACCACCAAATTCCTTTGTGAAGTCATATTGCTAGCAATTATATAATGAGAATTTCCATTTTGTAGAACCCTCTTTGTCCTTGAGGGTCCTATAAACATGCACACTAAGACATGTCAGCTTCAGAAATGGTTTATTACTATTAACTATCACTTTTTCGTTTATTAAGAGAGTGGACAGATTTTGGTCATTTATTTGTATTTTCCCATTGAGGAATTAATCTGTTTATGTTCTCTGGTCATTTGTCAATTGGAATTTTTATTTTCTATTGATATTTATGAGCTCTTTATATATTTAGAATATTATCTTTTTGTCATGTTTTCTGCATAAGATTTTCTACTTGTGTTTTGGTTCATAATTTTGATTGTGATATTTTCTGACACACAGACTTCTTTTTATATTTCCATGCAATCAAATTTCTCCCTTTGTGCTGGCTTTCGTTCCTTTTGTAGTTGACATTTATTGTTTTTGCCTGCTGAGCATTCACTCCTGCTTTGTCTGGTAATGCAGCTTTTCAGCCTAGTATAAAATTACTTTTATGCATTTTCTGGAACTGACCTTCCATTCTTCCTCTTTGGCCAGAAGAGACAGACATGTGACCCAGTCTAGCCAGTCACACAACTTTATACCCCTAACAACAGTGACTGGTTTAGAGAGATCAAGTAGCCCAAATTGGATCAATGAGCACCTTCCCTATAATTTAAAATATGGTTGCTGGCAGAGAAAAATTCACAAGTTACAGAAAGTATGTGAACTTGAAGATTTCAGCAGCCTTTATTCTGACTCAGTTATAGGAGCCAATACATTTCCTTTCTAAGCAAGTTTGAGACAGGTTTCTTCTGAGTGACTCTCCAACTCTCTCAAAGTCAAGAACAAAATTCTCACAACAACCGGAGGACCCCATGTGATGCCACTGCACTCCCTCCACTGTGTCTCTGCGAACTTACCTTATTCTCCCCCGTGGATTTCTCTACTCCAGACACACTACCATGTTTCTTGCCTTAAAATTGTGCACTCGCCCTTCTCAAACTCTTTTCCTTAGTTATATCTATGACTTTCCCTCACTAAAATTTGTTCAAAGCTTTCTCAGTGTGGTTTGTCACGATTATCCTTTCTAACACTGCAGACAATCTGTTGCTCTGACCCTACACATGGGCTCCCACCCTTTTCTTAGCACTTACACATAATTTGCTTATTCATTAAATTCATTTCAAAAACTTATTGAAAGGAGGGACTAGGGATGTATCTTAGGGGTAGAGTGCTTGCCTTACATGCAGGAGGCCCTGGGTTCAATTACACACCACACAAATATACTCTCTCTGCCTGATGGGGGTAAGGATTTTGTCTGTTTTGTTCACTGACGTATCCCACATACCAGAGCAGTATGGCACCTAGTAAATATTTGTTGAATAAATGAAGAAATTCTGCTCAGCCTTTTGTTCTGAGAAATTCTTGAGATATTCCTTTTTATGAGAGTAGTGATTGCCTGACTGGAGTTTCTTTCTTTTTAGGGAAAAAATAGAAAGGAAAGATAAATTAAACTATTGGCTATTAAGCAAGTTAACAGGAGGGCTCTGCACTCTGTCCCAGAGGACAGTTATCAGAGCAAATGTTTGCACAATTATCATGAGAACTGCCTTTTGGTTTGGAAATTATGCCTATTCCTTATTTAGTGGAAAAAAAGCAGGGAGAGGATCTGTTCATTGATTCTGCCTCACACAAAGCAGGAATTGTATTTTGATGTTATTGTGATTCATCTTTTTATCTGAAGGCAATCCCAGAGAGCTGTTAGAGAGGTTTGGTCATACTACCCTCAAAAGACAATGACCTTTCTCTGATAAGTGGATGATGAGACATAAGGGGGGCAGTTAAGGGAAGAATGGAGGAAGGATGGATTGTATAGAGGAAGATGAGGGATGAGGAGGTGGCAGGGGGAAGGGAAGGTAATGGAATGAGACAAACATCATTCCCTATGTACATGTATACTCACACAAACCGTGTGACTCTACTTTGTGTACAAAGAAATGAAAAGTTGTACCCATTGTACACATCTGTGTACAATGAATAATAATAAAAAAAAGACAATGACCTTCCTGGGGCTGAACACAGTGAAAGTTGACTTTCACTTGCATCACAGCCTTTTATGAGTTGGGCAGCTTTCCTCCAGGCTGCCATCAGTGGTGCAGTCACCTTCAGCCTGTGGGCCCCAAGGTCACCATGGAGCAAGAAGAGAGAACAGAGACTACTACTATGAGTCAGGCCCAGGAGGAATTACACACAACTGCTGTTTCATTGGCCAAGCTCAGTCATCTGAACCTACTCAACACCCAGAAAAAGCAGCTTGGAAAGAGAACGAAATGAGTTTGATTACTTAGCATTGGTTGTGCTTTCTATCTTCTGAGGGAAAAGCCATGGTCAAGTCCTCTATTTCCATTCTCCAAGACCAAGTATGCCACACCAGCCTACAGAGGGAAGTCATCAGATTATCTCAGGTGATATAAGCAAGTCCACACTGGACAGAGGACTTAATGAGGTGGGAGGCTGGGGGGAACCTATGTGTTGCTGTGCATTGACTGAGATAGAAATTTGAGGATGTGGTAGAATAAACCTTTGAATGATCTCTATCCCTGGAAGTGACTTCTTATTTGTTACTAGGAAAATACAAAGAAAACATGGTCCAGGGGAGGTGAAAATGCCTCATTTTTCTAAGTCCTAAAATATACAGCTTTTGAACTTCGAAGGTCTTTCTCTATTTAGAGATAAGGAAATGTTCCAGATGTTCACCCATTTTTTTCTTTCTTTTTGTTTGTTTTAATCTTTGTATGTGTGATTACATTTTTTCCAAAGTGAGGAGTAACTTTGAGTAGCTTTCAAAATAGTCCTGGTACCAATTACATTCAGCTCCCTGTTTATTTAATGCATACTTGATTTTACATGTATACAAGGATCTATGTTTTGGGCTACCTCCTCCATTGTTTTGGGGTTTAGTGACACATTTTTAATTTTTGTAGTTTTAACAGTTGTGATATCTAATAAGGTCAATCCATGCCTCTACTCTTCTTCATTTTAAAATGTTCTTGGTTATTACTTAGCATTCCAATAAAACTTAAAATAACTCTATCACATTTCCCACCCATAACAGCTGCTCTTTCCCAACTCTTCCTCTCTCAATATCCAGAAAAATGGATGAGCCAGTCAGTTTTTTGGGCCCAGGCTTAGTTCAGACATTAAGGGTACTGGGATCTGATAAAAATGCAGCTTCCTGAAATGTTTCAGAGAAGAATCGCATTCCTGTTCATCCCTGGCCTTGTGACAAGGCTGGGCTGTGGTTTGAATAATAATCAGTTTCTGAATATTCTGTTCCAAAGACATTTCCTGACTGTCTGAGCCTCCAGTACCATCAATCTCTCTTCTGAGTCATTTGGTTCTGCGTAGTGAGTCAGGAGGCAAAAGCTAGGTAAATGTCACTGTGTCTTGAGTGATCATTTTCTTTAAGCAATCATCCACTTTGCAAACAAGTGCGGAAGGACTGAACAGAACTGATCTGTTACAGGACCCTTCATCTGCAGGGTCCAAGTCACAGGAACACAGCATTTGGTTATCAAATGCTTCCTCCTGCCAGCATGTAGGTTTGAGTTATTCCTGAAGCAAACTGAAATGTCTTTTGGTTCCATTTCACCTGATCCCAGGTGTTGGATACAGCTCAGCTTAGACTCATTAGCAGCCTAGTCTGGCAAAGACTGACACATCTGCCTCCTCAGAGATGCTGGGTCCTCTAAAGGATCCAGACCAGCAAGGGGTAAAATGCTGCTTTTTGTTTTATGGTGAACAGAAAAGAATAAATCTAGACAGACAATGCATAAATACTTAACATTAAATAGCATTCTTCATTGTTCAGATCACTTTATACCTATTAACTGAATCCTGACAATGAAGTAGTGATATTATCCTCACTTCATAGATGAGCAAACTAAGGCACCAAGAGACTTATTTGCACAAGACCATACATCAGGTAAGCAGCAAGGCTGTCAATTGAACCCAAGCTGTCAATTGAACCCAATGCAAGCCAAAGGTTACTATCCTGACCACTGTTTTAACAACTCTCAAACTTGGGCCGCCGTTGGAATCACCCTGGAGACTTTGATGAATCACAGATGCTAGACCTGAACCTAGAGTTTCTCATTTGGGAAGCCATGGTAAGAAGTCAAGATTTTGCACTTTTTGCAACTTCCAGGTGATATGGTTGCTATTGCTATTCCAGGGTCCAAAGTTTGAGAATAATCTTACTGCACTAAAATGATTGACAGATGAGTTCCCATGAAGGGAAGGAAGAATAAACAGACCTAGAGAATGTTTAAACCATGCAACTAATTCTCAGTTTAACTCAGAATATCTATTCTTTCAGTCCATAAGGCAACTAAAAACTGGCATTGTCTGCAAGTTGCCAGCTCCCTATTTCTGTTGGGTTCATAGGCAGCCATCCAAATACTAGATAATACTCATGGCACTGGTTAAGCTAAAGAAAAAAGAAGAAACAAACACCTGGGCTTAAATCTTAGCTTTGTGTTTTACTGCATGACTTAACCTTTCTCAGCCTCAGTTGTCGTGTTTATAAAATAGTAGTTATTTACCACTTAGGATTTTAATAAAGGTAAATTTTATACACACACACATACAACATTGCCTGGCACACAGATACAATGGTGGGGAGGGGTGGGGAGGGGGGAAGGATATCTGGTTTCATTCCTTTTTAGAAACTAACACAGAAATTTAACTTTGAAAAGCCACCACAGGGAGATTTTCCAGGGTCATAATCAGGTACCCAAACTTTCTCTACAACTTTTACTTGTGACACACACACACATCAGAATAAAATAGAATATGTGTGTGTGTGTGTGTGTGTGTGTGTGTGTGTGTGTGCATGTATCTATTGCCACCCACTCCTATTGAAAGGAAAGGGATTTATTGACTGGATCAACTTAAAAGCCATCTTTCCTTGTGCAGATGAAACAGATGAACTAGAAAAATGGAAGCCACCAGAAAGGGAGCAGCAATCTAAATGATGGGAAGCTGGGCAACTGCTAAAGAAAAAAGATAACATGAAATAATTTTACTCAGTGTTATAAATTGGATCTGCTCTGAATTATTAAACTGCTTGTTAAATTCTCTTTACTATTGCATTCATTTATTCAACAAATACATATTAAGTCCCAGCTTTATGTCAGCTACTACCCTAGTTTCTAGAGATACAGGCCAAGACTCGACTCTCACATGTGAATGAAGGCTGTGGGCATTGGTACACAAGGTCAGTGAGTAAAGACCCAAGAGAAATGAGAACACTATCCATGTGGCCATCTGAAAGAGTAGCATCTGGCAGAAGGGACAGCAAGTGCAAAGACCTGGAGGTCAGTTCATGCCCAGCCATTGTCAGGGAGCAGAAAGTCTGGAGCGAGACCAGGTCCCGTCCTGGAGAACCTGGTAGGAAGATGTCTAAGTGTAGACCCATTTTCCTCTGATTTAAAGCAGAGGAGGGACATGATCCAATTTTGAAAGTGACTTCACATCACTGTGACCTAAGGGAGTTGGACTGACTCCAAATGAAGTCTCTAATTTGGGACCTGGATATAGAGGTAGAAAGAGAAAAAGAGAACAAAAGAGTAGAAGTCTAGGAGAAAGATGTTGGGAGAGATCAACCCAGAAATGGAGTCAAGCTCTGTTAGCCTTTACTTTCCTTTGGAGTCCCTACCTCAGTTTTCTCATAATGTTAAGAAATAATTTACTAAGTATAATGATCTTGTCTATCATTTACCTTGGATCTCAATTCTAGTTGAATGTTAAAATCATGTAGACAGCCCTACCCAAAACCGAATATAGGGCTATTCTACAAATAATTGGTCAGTATTCTTCCAAGGTATTGTTAGGGGACAGACAGATATGAGTAGTGGGAACACGAGGTCAAGGGAATCATTCTATAAAATGGGCCTACTATGCTGAGCCCTACTTTCCAAGAAGTAGCCCTGTCTAGCCTAAATGGACAGAATATGTCACATTTCTCAACAAACTACCTGTTATCAGCAGGAGAAATGGAGGCCTGAGAAAATGTTGGTGGGAGGAACCCTGGACACTTTTGTGACCAGATTCTGAAACTCAGGGAGATAAGGATAATTCCTCCTAACAATAAAATCTATAAGAAAGTATGGTTAAGAATCCAATTAGAACTGCTCAGCATAGGTCAAGGGGACCTAGAATTGTCATGGTAGTGGGAAAGGCTGATGTCACCTTGCTATCAGTCAAAAGCCAAGAGGTGGGCCTGGGTGGGATTCTCTGGAAACTTCTTTGGGAACCCCAAAGAAACTGGAGTGAAAAGGCATGCTGTCCCTGTCCCCTGAGAGGACCCACTTTCTCCCTTGAGAGTATCCTCTTTCCCTTTTTCTAGCCCTTCAATTAAACTCATGCCTATTACTCTGAGTGACATGTCTGAAATCTTTTGACTTGATTGCAAGAATCAGGGTTTGAAAGAGGGTGGGGGGGCAGTCGTTGAATTGCCTCAGTTTCCTGGAAGGCCAGCTCTGTAACAGTATTCAAGTCACAAAACGCAAAGAATGAGGAATTGTCTAAGACTAAAGGAGTCTAAGGAATTACAACAGCTAAATACAATATGGGATCCTGGAAAAGAACATTAGTAGAACAACTGGCAAAATTTGGGTAAGTCTGTGGAACAGGAATCAATTTCCTGATTTTGATCATGATACTGTTATTATGTAAACTTATGAACATTTGGGAAAGGGGCATGAAACATTCAAAGTAATTCTCTGTATTCTTTTTGCATCTTTTTTGAAGGTTTAAATTATTTCAAAATAAAATGTGAAAAAAAAAATACCCAGGCTGCATCCCAAATCCATATATCTACATTTTGAGGACTGAGGCCTGGCTGCAGATGATTCTAAATTCTCTCAAATAATCTTGAGCCTCCTTTCTAGAAGAGATCAGCACTCAGAGAGGTAACTGTTCTCTAAAACCCTCCCTGCCTTCTTGGGAAAAGAAGAGAGATCAGAAGACATCTGAAAATCACCCCAGCCTCAGACAAGGATGTACTTCTGCTGTCCCCCAGCTTCCAAGATGTTCCTTTTTCAAACAATTTTATTCCTACACAGTAGGATGCTCCCTTCCCTGTGGAAATTGGCAAACACTAAATACCAACCTCTCCCAGCAAATACTCATTATAAGAAAACGAGGCTTAATCTGCTTTGATTAATAAGGAGGCAGCAAAAGGCTGACCATGCACTAGAGGATGCGAGAAGAAAACAAAAGATAGGTAGAAATGTGCCCAGAAAAGCAAAGGGAGAAACCATGGAAGGTTAAGCAACATAAAAAAGATCTCTGGATTCTGATTCAATTTTCCTGGTTGCAAAAACAAGGTTCTTGGCTATTTGCATATAAATGTGCAGGGGGTGGGGAAGCCATGGTATTCAGCTGTGCATTCTAACTTTCTCCTTAAAATCTGTTCCCAAAGCAGCTGCAGGAATCAGCTGCAAATTCCAAATCTAAAAATGAAAGTCACGTGGCTGAGCTGGGGTGGAGGCAAGGAGAGGAGGGAGAGAGGGAGGGCACCAAATGGTTTTCCAGTTAACCCATTGGGTCCTGCAGCCCACATGCATTGCCTCAGAGCCCAGACTGTTCCTTAGAGAAACTGAATCAGAATCTCTGCAGCTTGAGGTCCTGGTATCTTATATTTAACTGTTTCCCAGGCAATTTGAATCACTAGCTTTGACTGACTATAGAGCAGGAATCAGTCTGGAAACTTCTGTAAAAGGCAAGTACACATTTTAGGCTTTGTAGGTCACACAGACTGTCACAATGACTCAACTCTGCCATTATGCAGTCATAGGCAATACTAGTGTGCATGACTGTGTGCAGTAAACTTATTTATAAAAACAGTAGTTGGTAGTCCTGGCTTCTAGACTCTTACCATTAAAAGTGTAGTCCTTGAACCAGTAGCATCAACATCCCATGGATGCTTGTTAGAAATACTGTATCTCAAATTCTAGCACAGAACTATCCTTAATTGCAGTTTTTTGTTTAAGAAAACAAGATCCCAAGATGACTGTAGCACATTGAAGGTTGAAGTGAAAAAGTAGACATAAGGTAAAGGATGCTGAAAGGTGACCAGCTCTGGGACTCTAGAAAGTTCTGCTGAATCTTCTAGCATCAACTCAGTTCATAAAACTGTCTTTAGCATTCAGGGATGTAAGGGGCCTTTGCCTGTATAAGTATTTTGAAAGTATAAAATAAAGTAATGCAGGGAGTGAACTGACAACAGGGGCAAAAACCCTGCTGGCCTCTTGCCAAAGAGGGAACTGTCCGTCCAGCAGGTGCTGGCCTCTCTGTCCTCAGTCAGCATGAGGCTGTGAAGGGCGGGCTGGCACAGGCTCTTATTTCAGAGTCCAGGACACTTAAACCCCCATCTCTTCCAGGCCTGTCATTCACAGCTGCACAACTGCAGAACCTGGGGGCAATTAGCATGAGTCTAAAGAACCCAGACTTGGAATAGGCTGGTGAGGCTGAATTTCACCAACCTGATTTCATAACTCTGACATGTAGCTTCCTCCTTTTACATTGAGCTCTGCCCCATGTAGCACAATGGCCTGTTCACTGCTATAGTGCCTAGGTATAGCATGAGAGGTCAGAAATTTTTGATGGGTAAATAGACACAGGAAGTAAGATGCTCAGTTTTGGGATAGCATCTGTCTTCAGGTCATGAGTGCCTGTATGTGGTGACCTTCCTGCCTTAGCATGCAGAAGGGCTCTATGGTTTTCTTTGTTCTAAAGGAGCCATCTTCACTTCACTTGCAGTATACAACCCTAGAAAATGACAACTGAAGCTATTTTTTAATCTGTTGCCAGGGGCAGATGGCCTAAGGGCCTGTGTCCTGGTCCATAAGGGTTAATGGGAATTTTGAAGGTGCTTCCAGTATATTCTGTTTTCCCTAAAGCTGAGTTGTTGAGTAGAAAGGTAATGAACTGAGCAGCTTTCTCCCATCACTTGTCTGCCAGTCAGCTGGGACCAGCCTGTTGTCAGATGATGTTTGCCATGTCCTAGAAAAATGCTCTCCCTGCAAAGCCCTGCCAGTGATTACAGCATGAGAAGAAGTGTGTACATATCACTCCATAAACCCTTGCACCTGCCTCTGAGGTATCTCTGTGGAACAGTTTTGACACATTGTGTGGAGTGGACTTGGAGAGGAGACACGAGGGATGTCACACTGCAGCTGAGAACTAGGATGATGCCCTGAGCATCCGCAGCCAGGGGAGCCAGCGTGGCCTAGAGAACTATTTTCTCAAATCTACTGTGCAGATTCTTCACCTGGGCATCATATTAGAATGGAAGCTGGGCTGGGATTCTGAATTCTGCCAAGCCCCAGGTGCTGCTGCTGCTGCTGCTCTGTAGATTACCCTGAAATAGCATGAGCACAGAGGAAAGAGCACTAGACCTGAGATCAGGGTACATCTGCTCATTCTTTCCCTGCAAAGCGTGGGTGTGGCAGATGTTTTTTCCAAAGATAATCTCATCCACATGCTGTTCTCACAGTGACTTCCATGCTTCTCCCACTGAGGAGTGAGGCCTCCCCTTAAATGAACTGGGCTTGTGAATGCCAAGAAAATACGGTAACGACTAAGGGTAGGTCATAAAAACTGATATGGTTTCCTCATAGCCCTCTTGGGATATTCTCACTTGGGACCCAGCCACCATCCGGAAGTCTGAGCATCCCTGGAAAGTACCAGTTGAAGAAGTAATTGGAGTCCCTGGCCCATGGGTCCTGCTTTTCACTGATAGCCAACACCACTTGCCAGTCAAAAGTGAGCTGTCCATCTAAAATCCTCCCCAGAGGAAATGGAGGGAATGGAATGGAGACTTTCTCTCCAGTCAAGCTTGCTCCACCTGAAAGTATGTGGAACAAAGATGTTCTATCCTGAGTTCTTGCAATGGGCAGACTTGTGAGCAAAATAAATTATCATTGTTCCTCTAAGTTGGTGGGGGGTGCTTTTATGCAATAATAGAGGGGAATGTGGCGGTAACTACTCACTGGTCATCTTCTCACTCTGAATACCCCCTTTGCACAATCTGATCACTTCCATTATTTAAATTACCATCTGCTTGGACCTCTCTCCTAATTGCCTACTGGATGACCTCAATAAGCGTGAATCTTTACTGCCTCTTCTATCTTCCTCATTGTACTACCCCCAATATCTTTTCCATGTTTATTTGGTGCCACCATCAATTTGGTTAACCGAATCTACATTTCCTAACCTCAACCCCAACAACAGATTGGTGCTGCTGACAGATTGACAACAATTGACAGATTGGTTTCTGTTCCTTCCTCTACATTCTCATGGTCTGCACTGCTTGGGTGTATGCCCTCAGGATCACTATGTTCCAATTATTCCTGGGTCTTTTTTTTTTTTTCTTTTTTTGCATGATCACTGTCCTCCAGATATTACCAAGGTGGCCTTGGTCCTCCCTTCACTGGCTGCCCATTGCTTTGAGAAGAAAGCCTAAGAATAGAATGGAATGCTCCCTCACAGGTTGGCCTCAGCCTTATGACCTGTGGTAAACACCTTATTCTGAGTTTATGTTCTTACAATATCAGATTTCATGGAGCACCCTATTCTTTCATTTCTGTGCAACTTCGTATATGCTGTCTTTGGACAAAACAGTTTCTTTCATGAGTTTTCCTCATCTTCTAAGTCCTTCTAAACTGAAATCAGACATCACCTCCTCCATGAAACCCTTCTTAATTCAGGTTCCTCTTTTTTTGCTAACAATTGCCCATGGCTCTATGGTCCAACTTCTGGCACTTTTTGCAAGTCATTTACATGTCTGTTTTTTCTTCTAGAAAAGTGGTTCTAACTAAATGCGTGTTCCTTCAGACTAATGGCATTAGTGTCACCTGGGAAATTCTTGGAAATACAAAGTCTCAGGCTCCACTTCAGACTTCCTGAATCAGACACACAGGATGGGGGCCCAGAAATAGGTGTTTAAACAAGCCCTGTGGGAGGCAGTCTGGTGCATGCTAAAGTATCAGAACCACTCTCCTGGACCAATTGGACAAACATTGGAAACATGTTGGAAGTTTTCAAACAATCCTGCTCTAATTAATAGTCTCTGAGAATGGGATCTAGGTGCCAGTATTCTTAAACCTCCCAGGGATTCTAACGTGCAACCAAGTTTGAGCATCACTAACCCAAATCTGTTCTTCTCAGAGTCTCCAGACCAGTATCATAAACATCACCTGAGAACTTCTTAGAGAAACAGAAAGCATCTTAGACTCCACTTCAGACATGCTAAATCAGAATCTGCAGTTTAACAAGTCATGGTGATTCTGAATGAACATTTTTTGTTAGCTTTTCATTTCTGTGACCAAAATAATTTAGGAGGGATAGTTTAGTTTGGCTCACAGTTTCAGAATTTAGTTGATGACTGGCAGACTCTGTCATTCTAGGCCCCGATGAGGCAGAACATCATGGCAGAAGGATGTGGCAGAGGAAAGCTACTGAGCTCATGATAGACCAGAAGCACAGAGAGAGGAGGAAGAGCCAGAGGTACAAGATATAATTCTCAAGCACAAGAGAAAGACCTACCTCATTCAATCACATCCCACCTGCCTCCAGTTACTATAGGTAGTCTATTCAAATTAGGATGAATTGATGAGGTAAAGGGATGGTATTAAGGAATGAAATTAATCAAATTATGTTATGTACTTTTTTTAAAACCTTGGCAAAGATAAAACAGTCTGAAAGGGGAGCTAGGTCATTTCAAGAGTAAATTAAATTCAAACCAACTATTTCGGGTGTCCTAACTAGAAAAGAGTACTCAAAGAACATAACTTGCTCTATATAGTTTGTGCTTTATTTTTAAAGCAATGTTTTCTTATACTTCAAATGGATGTAAAAATACAATTTTCTAGGAAATGATATCTTTACTAGTTATGTAAGAACCTTCCAGAAAAACACCACTGATACGCCACCATTGAATTTTCCTCTCTACACTTCTCACATTTATCAGCGTAGAAAGAGACACATGCAATAATCAAATAATGTAATACGCCACATTAATGGAACAAAGGATAAAAATCATGTGATGATCTCAATAAATACAGAAAAAAAAAATCGACAAAATTTAGCACACTTTTATGACAAAACTCTCAACAAACTGGAAATAGGAACTCTCTAAACCCAATAAAGGGCACCTACAAAAAGTCCCAAGTCAGACTTAATAGAGTTACAAGAGAAAATGGTGTTACATAAGAAAGACCCCCTGAGGTCAAGAACAAGGCTCTCTGCTCCCAACATTTCTATTCAGCATTGTACTGGAGCTTCTGGTCAAGGCAACTGAGTGAGAAAATTAAATAAAGCACACAGATTGAAATGGAAAAAGTTAAATTCTATTTACAGATGACAGGATCTTTTGGACAGAAAATTTTAAGGGATCCACTAAAATTAATTAATGCATTCTGTAAGTCTGTAGGATACTAAATTAATATACAAACATTACATTTTTATATAGTAGCAATAAATCAAAAATATTAAGAAACTGATATTTACTATAGCATCAATAAGAAATGATACTCAGGTATAAATTTAACAAGAGGTACAAAATTTACACTATCAAAATCTCAGCTGGTTTTTTTGAAGAATGAGAAGCTACTCCTAAATTTCATATAGAAATGCAAGAATAGCCAAAGCAATCTTGAAGAGACAAAGAAGTAGAAGTACTTAATTTCAAAAGTTATTACAAAATTATAGCAATTAAAATAGTATGGCATTAGCAAAACATATAGATGAATTGAATAAAGCAGAGTTCAGAAATAAATCCAGAGTTAATTAATTTTTTGACAAGGGCTGCCAGACCATTCAATCAAGAAAGAAGAGACTTTTCAACATGTTATGTTGGAGCAAACAGATAGTCACATTTAAAAGGATGAAATTGGGCTCCTACATCACAGCACTCGGAAAATTAACTTAAAACACATCAAAGTACATGAAGACTAAGGATGGGAAGTGATATCTCATCATTTTTGTGTCACTTTGCATTCTAAGACTCTGCATCTGAGACTATTAAAATTGTAATAGTCTTAGAAGACAACCTATGCAAAAATTTTCATGATCTTGGGTTAGGTAACATTTTCTTTGCTATGAACCCAAAGCACAGCCAGAATAAAATAAAATTAATCAAAATTTAGAAGTTTGTATTTCAAAGGATACCTGAAAAATATGAAAATATAACTTACAAACTGTATTAAATATACCCAGATATATTATAAATCATATATCTGGTAAGGATATTGTACCCAGAATATATAAGGAACTCTTAGAACTTAATGATAAAGACACCAACAATTTGAATTTAAAAAAGGACCAAGAATTTGAACAGAAATTCTCCCAAGAAGATATACAACAGACCTGCAAGCACATAAAAAGATCAACACCATCAGCCATCAGGAAACTGCCTCAAATGTAACCAATTGAAAATCAATGAAAAAAATCACAATGAAGTATATCACTTTGCACCCACTTGGATGACTGTAATCAAAAAGGCAGATAATAGCAAGTGTTGACAAGGATGTGGACAAGTTGTAACCATCATAAACAACTGGTAAGAATGTAAAATTGTGCAGCTGTTCATGAAAAGGTTAAACATGGTGCTACTGGATGACCCAGCAATTCTACTCCTATGTTTCATACCCAAAGAGAACAAAATCATCTGTCTACACAAAAACTTCTTCGTGAGTGTTCACAGCATTATTCATAAAAGCCACAAAGAAGAAATAACCTAGATGTCTATCAGCTGATAAATCTGTAAAAGGAAATACTATTTGGAAATCAAAAGAAATGAAGCAGTGATACGTGCTGCAACAAATGCAAACTTTGAAAATATTATGCAAAGTGAAAGAAACCAGAAAGAAAATATTATGCAAAGTGAAAGAAACAAATGGCTACATATTGCATGATTCCATTCACATGGAATGTCTAGAATATGCAAATCCATAGAGACAAAGTAAATGAGTGGTTGTATGCGATTGGGATCAGGTCAGAGAAAAATGGAAACTTCTAATAGAATGTTGTGCTCTTTCTGGAGCAATGGAATGTTTTGAAATTAGTGATGTTACTTGCACAATTTTATGAATATACTAAAAGTCACTGAATTGTATACTTTAAATAGGTGAATTATATGATATGCACATTATATTTCAATAAAGCTGTTCTTTAAAAAAAAAAATAAGACAAGTGAAGGATCACAAGTGTTAGGCCAGTCTTGAAAAACTTAGCAAGACTGTCTCTAAATAAAATAAAAAGAGCTGGGGAAATAGCTCAGTGCTAGAGTAACCCTTGGTTCAATCCCCAGGACCAAACAAAACAAAAAATAAGACAAGTCTCCCTCCAATATTCCATGGAGAATTTTTTCTTTTGGCCAAAGTTAAAAATGCCATATAGATAAAAATCAATGGTCTGAGGTATTCACTATGGTTGTTTGGATGTTAAGGATCCTTTTATTTCACAACCTGAAGCTACCATCTGAGACAAGAAGAGCCAGTAAAGCCTGTTACACTTTTCAAAAGCAAGGTTTGGATCTGTATGTGCAAATTTCAGCCCTGACAGAAGGAGTCCTGTCTTCATTTATTACCCCCATTTTCTTAATTTTTATTGAGCATGAAACATTGCTCACTAGGGCAGCTCTATGACATTGGAGCATACCTCCAAAGACCACCTCCACCCCCACATACACACTGGGTCCTGAGGCATCTGTGACCTGGACCACCTGAGGTCCTTCTCCGCATGCTCATTGCCCAGGTAGGTTGTGCACCCCAGCAGCCACCTACCTGGCCCATCTGACACTCTGGGTAGAGCTGTCCCTTTCAAGTTCTTTAAATTCTCTAACACCAGTAGTCACCTGTTCAGATTTTTTTCCTTCGAAATAATTATACTGTATTCATAGCTTGATATGACATTTCAAAAGGAAAATGCAATTACAGCATCGTGAAAGGCGGAAATAACCTGCTGATGATATTTGAGGAGAAAAAAAAATCACTTTTGAGATTTGTTTCAGCTAAATCTCTCAGAACCAGAGTTACTAAATGGTATAGGGTGCTAGGACTGGCTCATTTTTCTTTATCTAAATATTAAATTTGCCCAACTTTGAACATTAAGTTCCTAAAATCTCCAAGTGAGGAGAACTCACACTGAGCCTTAAGATCATTAAGACATAAAGCATTTCAGAGGATGGAAGGTGAGAGTGAACCTACGAAAACACTTATCAACTCAAGTCATTCGTGGTGAAAAAATACTTCGTGCCAATTAAGATTATATTATTTCTATTTTCCACATTTTAAATTAGTAATAGTAGTATTCATCGGCATTCTAGTATTTGTTTCCATTTCCCATCACCCATTAGCCAAAACTTTCAGAATTTCACTGATATTTTTTTACTGTGCCTCTCCTCCATAGATTAATTTTTGATCTGCTCATTTTCTAAGTATCAGCATTGCAATTGAAATAATACATGTTATTGAGTCACACAGAAGTGGGTTCAAATCGTGATTTTACCACCTGTTCATCAGATGACCTTGATCTCCAACTCGAGTCTCTATCATTTCTAACAACAAAGAGCTGTGTGAATTTGAAATATTATAACTTCATTTTGTTCTCCTATGAGACACTCATCTGCTTTACTTGAGAGATATGGACTCTATTCTGTGTTTATGGTGCATTTTTATGTATTAAGGTATTATAATGAAAGGTCCTCATACATGTAATTGAGGCTGAGTCCTTGGGAGTCAGCCTGGGGCTCTGGGATGGTCAAATGACCAGATGCACCAATGCTATTATCTCCTGGAAGTCCTTTCGAGCATTTTTTTCCCCTCAGCAGGCCTTTTTATGTTTGTTTGTTTTCGTCTAGCAAATCATCATTTTGGATGCAGCTCATTCCAAGGGCAGCTTTAATTAATGAGCCAGGTTTCTGGCATTGATAAGAATTGCTAGGTTAAGGTCGAGTGTGGAGGGCAGTTTTCATTAAAAACACTAAATGTGGTTGCAATTTGAAATGATACTGTCTATCACTTCCTGAGCTGCTGTCTTATTACAACAGAAGTGATGGACTTCCAAATTCTAAAGTAGTAATAAAGGGCACTATGGGGAGAAATGTTTATTTTTACATTAACTGTTAAAGTAGTACTGTGCTACAACTTATTAATCTAGATAGGATGAAATACATCCCTGCAGATGGTCTGCTGAAGGGCTCCTCCATACCTCAGTGTCCCTGATGCTCACTCTGGGTCTCCTGGCCTGTTCTCATAACAACCAGATGTCAGACATTTTGGACGATGCTTTGAATCTAAAAACCTAAAATAGAATCATAACAGAATTTAAATTTTTTAAAATTTTCATTACTTTTGACTTATAGCATATTTTAAAAAATATTATATGGAGATTTTATTATTTTAATAAAGGTTGATTCTATAACTTTTTGCAAATTTTTTCCCCCTCCCCACTAAGGGCACCTTCAACCATAGTGGTAACATGTTACAACTGAGGAACTTACATTGATCCATCATCATCACCCAAAGGCTATAATTTACATTAGGTTAACTCTTGATTGTAGATTCTATGGGTTTGGACAAATGTATAATGGCATGCATCCATCACTATAATATCTTACCGAGTATTCTCGCTACTCTAAAAATCCTCTGTACTCCACCTATTCATCTCTCCCCATCTGAAAACACAAAACATTTGTTACTATCTTCATAGGTTTTTCTTTTCCAGAATTCCATATAGTTGAAATCATATAGCACGTAGCCTTTTCAGACTGGCTTTTCATTTAGTAATGTGTGCTTTCTCATGACTTGCTAGCTCATTTCTTTCTAGCACTGAATACTTTTCCTTTGTCTGGATGTATCACAGTTTCTTTACCCATTCACCTACTAAACAATATCTTAGTTGCTTCCAAGATTTGGCAATTACAAATAAAGCTGCTATAAACATCATGTATGTGTTCTTATGTTGGCATAAGTTTTAACTCGTCTGGGCAAGAAATAAGGAGTACAATTGCTGGATCTATATATGATAAAATATATTTAATGTTATATGAAACACTGTTCCACACCATTTTCCAAAGTGGCTCTACTATTTTGTATCCCCAGGGGCAAGGAATGAGAGTTTCCTGTTGCTTCATATCCTTGCTGGCATTTGTGCTATGTAATGGATTTAACCATTCTCAAAGTTGTGTAGTGATATCTCATTTTAATTTGCATTTTCCTAATGATGCATGATGTGAAGCATCTTAATATATTTAACATCTGCATACTATGGTGAGAAAGCAAATTTTTATTTATTTACAACATTTTGTATTTGATTAGTTTAGACATGTAAAACATTCACAATTTGAAGTCCCAATGAATGAAAACACAGGCACCAAAAGACGGAATTGCTGGAGAGATTACCGTATCTTTTTTTTTTTTTTTAATGTATCAGTTTTTTAATTAGGTTCTTGGTAAGAGATTTAGAACACCAATTTGTGAGGATAAATTCCATTTGTCAGAGCAAAAACAGATCGCATGTAGCCCTGGAGCTGAGGAATAGCTTTGATTTTGGGTAAAATTTGTGAGTCCACAGCTTTCTGATCAACCTTGCGCTGCTCTGTAATCTCGTATTTCTCTTTCTCTGTGTCGAAAATTTCACCTTCCTGGTGTCTGGGCTTCCTCAACTTCTTCTTCTTGAAGTAAGCATCAGTAAGGTGTTTTGGGATTTTCATGTTGCTGATATCAATCTTTGTGGAGGTGGCAATAACAAATTTCTGGTGTGTTCTAC
>JAJEJO010004932.1:0-13735 GCA_020662805.1 Glaucomys volans
GAAGCACTTTTGGCTGGCACCACAGATTCTTGCTGAATAATCTCTAGAATGGTCTTGCAATTAAATCTGATACTTATCCAGCCCTTTTGTTTTCACTTGATTGAACAGAGGAGGTAATATAGAGACACTGGAGTTTTGGCATGATCTGAAGATGCTCTTTAAGGTAGACGACTGCTTGGTCCCCAATCTGAGTATGTGATATGCTCTGGAGAAAAATCACCCCAATGAAGAGCCTAGTATTATTTTCTATCAAATTCTGTAGATTGTTTTGAGAACAATAGAGACAGCATTGTTTGTTGCAGGTCAAATCCCAATGTGTCAGAAATAATGAAGGAGAAAGATTTATCCCTGTCCCAATAAGGAACAAGAGAGTTGCAATTAATCAACCAGCAGGCAGTTAACCAAGGGAAGCATGGAGCCATTTGACAGCAGGAAAAGTAGTCAATTGTAGGAATATTAAATGCTCTGATCTTTGGTAATAAAGGAAATTGAAGGAATCTTTCACAACTGAACACCAGGTTCTCAAAATTCCAAACTGTTCACATCAGTCTCATTGTTTTCATTCCTTCTGGGATTTCCTTGAAGAAATTCTAAGCAGGTGGGCAAAATGCATATCCCAGTGGAGGTTCTGGATCCTGCATTCCACTGCAGGTGTGCGGGTTCTTGAAAAGTTCGATGCCCTGGGCATCGTCTGTTTCTCTGTGTAAGGGAATATCTCAGAAATTTCACAAGTCAGTCTGTAAATATGTATAGGAAATGGGAAGAGGTGATGGATCACAGGATATATGAACCCATGAATAATATTTGGTCAGAGAAAATATGATCCCCCATTCAATTTTCAAACGTTCAGTAGTTGTTTGCAGAAATTCCTTTCAACATTCTTTGCGAATGAGATTATTTGGAGAAATTCCTGTCAATCGAACTGTCAGTCCTTCAGTTATCCCCGAAAGTGCTGGTACCATGGATTTGATCCAACTCTAGAAACTTCTAACCTGTTTCCCAGTGCTCCTGGCAAATAAGGGCAAAAGAAAGGAAAGCTACCATATGTAGAGTGGAAGAAATTTCATGCTGGAATTTGTCTTGAAGGGCATGGAATTTTCTCTTTCATGTAGGAGAATACAGGATTTCCCTTTCCCCAGGGCTTGTTGCTGGGCCTTGATCAACTTGGGCTTCCATGAATGACTTGACTCTCATTCTAACTGCACTGCACCTACTCGCTGCAACCACAGAAAGGGCATATGAGAGCACCATGGCATTGGATTTGCCATGGCAATGAAAATCTATTCAGTTCCTGGTTGCTGAGGTGCAACCTTCAAGAAAATGGCTGGCCCAGCTGTGCTGATAGGAGGAAAGAGGAATCAGGAAAGACCCAGGTAACTTTCTTTTGCCACAAAAGTGATCCTAACCTCTTAGTCCAGGAAAAGATAAATCAGAGTATATGGTGTCAGGAACCCTCTGGCTTTGAGACTTCTGACTGCATCCAGGATAAAGGACCATGCTTATGCCTGACAGGCTGCCATACCATCCATGTCCATGAAGCGGATGCCTTCTTGACCACAGCAGGCATCCTGATTTCCTGGAAATCAGGTCCCTGATGCAGGCAATTCTTCCCCACCAGATGTGGTGGAACAGTAAGAGGTGCTGGCATGACCCAGGATGTGTGAGTCACCAAGCCTAACACATGAGCAAGGCCCTATGATGACACTTCTTCTGGTCTGAACTCAACCAGTACATTGCTGAGTTGGAAAACTGGCCTAGGGACTTAGCAGTCACTCTCAAGAAGACTGAAGAGCTTTCTGACCAGAGGAGCATGTGGGGAAGCTTATTGGTATACCTGAAGTTTAAACTGGAAAACATCACACCATCTCTGCTGTGATGCCACATTTTTCCAGTAATGCCCCAACAGAACAAAGCTGGAAACTGGGATTTAGGACTCAGAAGTAGATATGAGGAGCTGCTGAACTACTCAATGTCAAGAGGAGGGAGTTAATCACTTATCAATTAGGAAGAAGGGTAGCAAGCTGCTGGCAATCTAGGAGAGACATTCTATGTTTACTCCACGACCCAGGCCCCATCATCACTGATGTTGCCTTAATATTAAGGTGCACTCAGAAATTGCCTTGCTATGATTTTTCAATGGGCCCTTCCACTACCCCTTTCATGCAGAAGCACCTTCACAGTGTGTCTTCACTTAAGGTATGATTCTCTTCAGCTCCCTATCACTTGTCTGAGAAATGGCCCTCAGGCACATTTCCAGGGACCCTTAACCAGCAGCTCATAGAGACGGACTACATGTCAGTGTCACAGAACCTGGAAAAAGCTCCTCCAGGAATGTGAAACTGAGGGATAAAACAAGTGCCTGAAGAGGACAGGATGAGATTGGACCTCGAAAACTACAGGGAAAGCAGTCTTCACATAGCCATTGCTCATCCTGAATGAAATCAGTGGAAATTAATTTGTGTATTCAGTCATTGCATACAAGTCTTTAACAAATGATGTCTATAAAAATGCAAAGCATAAAATGTCAGGTAAATTGATAGCCAAACGTAGCTCTGTTTTGTCTACATCACTCTGTTTTCAAGTTACTATTGTGTTTGTTATGGAAAACCGTTGACTTGTAGAAGTCCACTTCTTTTGCCAAGAAATTGGAGTGAACTTCAGACAACTTCTCTTTCTCAAACCCTCGTGCAGGTGATATTTTGAATGTCATTTCTTGCTGAAAGGCAACAATGAAGTTCCATTATGTTCTAATCTGAACTTCAAAATATGAAAATGGAAAAGACCTTGGTGAGCAATTTCATCTTGTAGAACTTGCTGATTCAATGCACTTGTCATCATATTAAGAGGATTGTTATCACTTCTGCAATCCTGAGAGTTGTCTTATTTCAAGAAATATGGCCTCTTTAGAAATCCAGGTCTGGGGAAGCATGCTTGACTGGCACCCCAGCTTCTTGCTGAAAGCTCTCTTTAGAATGGAGTTCCAATTAAATCTGATGTTTCTTCAACCATTTTGTGTTCACTTGATTGAATAGAGGAAGAAATGTTGAGACAATGAAGGTTTGGCATTGTCTGAAGAGACCCTTTGAGGGAGATGACTGCATGTTATGCAGACATGACTTTGTGATATGCTTTGCAGAAAATCCATCCCAAGCCAGAGCCAAGTAATTTCAATCAAGTTCTGTAGATTGCTTTTGAGAACAATCTAACCAGTGTCCTTTTTGTTTAGGTCAAATCCCAATGTCTAGGGAGTTAACAGAAGAGAGAGATTTATCATTGTCCTTTTAAGGTACAAGAGTGTTGTAGCTGCTCAATGAGCATACAAGTATCTGAGGGAAGCGTGGAGGCATGTTGCAGTAGGAGAAGTGGATATTTGTATGAAATATCATGCACTCTGATCTTTGGCACTAAAGAAAATTGAGGTTATCTTTCTCACCTGAATGCTAAGCCTTTGCAATCTGAAATTGCTCACACCTGTCTCATTTTTTCATCATCCCCACCCTTTTTCTTGAAAAAATGCTAAAGACCAGGGCCAAATGCATATCCTAGTGGAGGTGCTGGATCTTGTTTTTCACCTCAGGTATGTAGGTTCTTAGAAAAGTTGGATCATCTTGGCGAAGTGTTTCTCTGATTAAGGTAATCTTTCAGGAACTTCATAATGCAGTGTTTAAATATGTATAGGAAATAGAAAGAGGTGATTGTTCCCAGGATCTATGAAACCATGAATAATACTTGCTCAGAGAAAAAGTAATCCCCATTCAGTTTTCAAACATCTAGTAGTTATTTGGGCAAGAATTCCTCTCAATATTTTTGCAGTGTGATTATTTGCCTTAAGTTTTTCCAATGAACTGTCAGTCCCTGATTTCTTCCCAGGTGCTGCTACACTAGTTTTGACCCCTTCTATAAGTGCATAATTGTTTACCAAAACTCCTGGGTCATGAGAGCAAATGAGAAGAGAGTTACCATATGTAGAATGGAAGGGACTGGTATGCTGGAGTTTGGTTTGGAAGGGTGTGGAATTTTCTGTATAATGTAAGAGAATGCGGGTTTTCTCTTTCCCCATTGCTTGTTGCTGTGCCTTGGGCAACTTGAGCTTCCATGAATGGCTTGGTTGTAATCCTAGCTGCTCTGCACATACCGCCTACAGTTACAAAAAGGTCATGTGACAGTACAATGGAAGCAAGGTGTCCATAGCAAATGGAATTAATTCAGGTACTGGCTGCTGCAGAGGAACTTTCAAAAGAAGGGCTAGTCCAGCTGTGTTGGTAGGAGGAGAGAAACAGGCATGTCCCAGGGTTCTTTTGTTTTCTACAAAAGCTATTCTAACCTCTTATCACAGAAAAGAAGGATCAGAGTGTGTGGTTGGTGGGGCCAATCTGACTTTGAGACACCAGACTGAATCCAAGATATGCTACCCTACTGAATACTGAAAGAATGCCATACCATCCATGTTTGTGAGGGAGTGATGCACTAATTTGGATGCAGCAGGACTCATAATATCATGGGTTGGGTCCCAGTTGTTGTCAATTGTTTCCCACCAGTTGTAGTAGACCAGGGAGAAAAGCAGGGATTCTCTTGGATTCACGAGTAACCAAGCCTAGCACATGCCTCAGGGGCATGATCCTAAGAAGACAATTGTCCTGGTTGGCACTCACTCCATTCATTGCTGAGTTGGAAAACTAATCTAAGGCTTAGCAGGCACTCACAAATATGGCTGATGAACTTTCAAAGCAGAGGAACTTGTGGGGAAGCCTGGTGGGATATGTGAAGTTTGAACTGGAAAACCTCACACCAACTCTGCTGAGATGCCACACCTTTCCAGGAAGGCCCCAACTTATAGAGCTGGAATCTGGGATTTAGGACTTGTAAGTTGAAGAGAGGAGTTGATGAGCTACTCAATATTGAGAAGAGGGAATTAATACCCAATCAATTAGGAACAGGCCTAGAAAGTTGCTTTCAATTAAGGAGAGACTTTATACTCTCTCTTCACTTGCCAGGGCCCACCAGCTCTGCTGTTGCCTTACTATCAAGTTGCACTCAGAAATTGTCTTGCTATGATTTTCCAATGGGTCATTCCACTCACCATTTGATGCAGAAGGACCTTCACAATGTGTCTTCATCTATGGTGTAAATCTCTTGAACATCTTATCACTTTTCTATGAAAAGGCTAACTGCCACATTTCCAAGAACCTCTTAAACAGCAGTTCATAGATACTGACCTCAGGTCTATGTCACAGAACATGGCACAAGGATCATCCAATATTGTGAAACTGTGGGATTAAAATAGTGCCTCATGAGAACAAGATGAGCCTGGACCTTGAGTGATACAGGGTAGCCATGCTTTACATAACTTCTCTATGTCCTGAATGCTGTATATAAAAGCTAATGTATTCAGCACCAATGCATGCAAGTCTTTGAAAAATGATATCTACAAAAATGCAAAGAACAAAAGCTGTGTAAAATGAGAATCACATGTAGCTGTGTTTTGCCTCTGCCTCTCTGTTTTCAAGTTGATAAAGTGGTTATGTCAGAAAGCATTGAGGTGTAGAAGTCCACTTCTTTTGAAGAGAGACTGGAGTGGACCCCAGATAGCTTATCCTTCACAAAACTTAGTGTAGGTGCTACTTTCAAAAACATTTAATGATGAAATGCCACAAAGAATTCCCAATATGTGATAATCTGAACTTCAAAATTTGATAATGGAAAAGAATCAATTTTATACACTGGTATGCATTTTCATCTTGTAGAACTTGCTGATTCAATGCTCTTGCCAGCATATTAATGAGACCATTATAATCTCTGTGTTCCTGAGAGTTATCTCATCTCCAGGAATACTGCCTCTTTAGAAAACCAGATGTCTGGGGAGTCATTTCTGGTTCTCACCATAGTTGCTTGCAGAATACTCTCTTTAGAATGGACTTCCAAATAAATCTGATATTTCTCCAACTGTTCTGTGTCCACTTGGTTGAACAGAGGAGGAGATGTTGAGACACTGGAGAATTGGAATGAACTGAAAAGAATCTTTGTGATAATTGCTTGCATGATCTGCAGACATGAATATATGATATACTTTGCAGAAAAAACACCCAAAGAAGAGACAAACAATTTCTATCAAATTCTGTAGATTACTTTTGAGAGCAATACAGCCAGCATATTTGGTGGAGGTCAAATTCCAATATCTAGGGAGTAATTAGGAGAGAAAGATTGATCCCTGTCATTTTAAGGAACAAGAGTGTTGTATCTGGTCAAGGAGCAGACAGTTATCTGAGGGAAGCATGAATTCATGTGGCAGTAGGAGATGATGCATTTGTACTAAATATTATATGTTGTATGCTTTGGGATCAAAAGCAATTCGAGGGAATCTTTCACACGTGAACACTAAGGCCTTACAATCCCAAACTGATCGCGTCTTTCTCATTCTTTTCATGCCTCTCGGACATTTCTTTGAATGCATACTAAGCAGTGGGGCCAAGTGCTTAACCCAGTGGTGGTGCTTGATCCTGCTTTTCATCTTAGATATATGTTTGCTACGACATGTTGGATTTCCTGGACAAAGTCTATATCTCTGAATAAGGAAACATCTCAGCAACTTCACGGGGTTTCTTCTGTAAATATATATAGGGACTGGGAAGAGGTGATGGCTCCCAGGATTGATGAACCCATGAATAATATTTGCACAGAGACAAAATAAACCCCTTTCAGTTTTCAAATGCCCAGTAGTTATGTGTTCAGGTATTCCTCTCAATATTCTTTGCAGTGTGATTATTTGTAGAAAGTCCTGTCCACTGAACTGTCAGCCCATCATTTCTCCAAATGTGCTGCTACCCTGGTTTTGATACCACTCAAGAAATGTCTAACTTGAATGCCAGAAATCCTGGTACATAGAGCAAAGAGAGGAGAGCTCCAGAATGTAGAGTGAAAGGGACTGTTATGCTGGAGTTTGGTTTGGAAAGGTGTGGAACTTTCTGGTGTAAGTAGAATAATGCAAGTTTTCTCTCTCCCCAGTTGTTGGTGCTGGGCCTTGGGCAATTTGGGTTTCCATGAATGGATTGGCTGTCATTCTACCTGCACTGCACATCTGACTGCAGTCATAGAAAGGGCATATGGCATCACAATGGCATCACGGTTGCCATGGGAACTGGAATCACTTCAGGTCCTGTATGCTATAGAGCATACTTCAAGAAAAGGGCTGACCCAGCTGTTCAGGTAGGAGTGAAGAAGAAACAGGCAAGTCTCATGTGTCTTCTCTTTACCATTAAAGAGAATCTACCATCTTTGCCCAAGGGAAGAGGAATCAGATTGTGTGGTGTTCAGCATCCCTCTGTCTTTGAGACATGTGACTCCCTCCAAGATAAGGGACAGTGCTGAAACATGACAGATTCCCAAACTGTCCATGTCCCAGAGGTGCTGATGTGCTCACTTGGATGCAGCAGGCATCATGATTTCCTGGAAATGGAGACCCAGCTGCAGGCAATTGTTCCCTAGCAGATGTAGTTGACCAGAGAGTTGCAGGGGTGCCTGAGGATGTGTGAGTCACCAAGCATAGCACAGGCCTCATGGATATGGCATGGGAAGACACTTGCCCCACTGTGCACTTGCATGGTATATTGCTGAGTCAGGAAAGAGGCCTAGCGCCTTACCAGCCACTTACAAAGAAGGCTGATGAGCTTTCAGAGCAGAGGAGTATGCAGAGGAACTTGGTGGGATAAGTTAAATTTGAATTTGAAAACATCACGCCAACTCTGCTACGATGTCACACCATTCCAGGAATGCCCAATCAGGAGACAATTGGAATCTGGGATTTAGGACTTGCAAGTTGAAGAGAGGAGCTTCTGAGCTTCCCAATGCTAACCGGAGGAAATTAATCACTGATCAGTTAAGACATGGACTAGCAAGCTGCTGGAAATTGAGGACAGACATTCTATGCTCACTCCAATGACAAGTCCCCACCACCACTGCTGTTTCCTTACTATTAAGATGAACTCATAAATTGTCTTGCTATGAGTTTTGAATGGGCCCTTCCACTCACCTGTTAATGCAGAATCACCTTCACAATATAACTTCATTTAAGGTGTAGTTCTCTTGAACTCCCTATAGCCTGCCTGAGAAAAGACCCTCTGGCACATTTCCAAGGACCTCTTAACCAGCAGCTCATAGATGCAGACTACAGGTCAGTGTAACAATACATGCCACAATGATTCTCCAAGAATAGGAAACTGAGGGATGGAACAAGGGCCTGAGGAGGACAGGATTAGACTAGACCAGGAATGATACCAGGAAACCATGCTTTATATAACCCCTGTGGCTCCTGAATAATATCAGCAGAAGTTAATTTTTGTATTCAGTGCCAATGCCTATAAGTTTTTACAAAATGATGTGTATAAAAATGGAGAGCAGAAAAAGCTGAGTAAATGGAGGATATGTGTAGCTGCTCTTTATCTACATCTCTGATTTCAACTAGATATTGTGGCTGTGTTTGAAAACATTGAAGTGTAGAACTTCATGTTCTTTGCTAAGAGACTGGAAGGAACCCCCAAAAGATTCTCCTTTGCAACCATTAGGACAGGAGATGATGTGAATGTCATTTCTTGTTGAAGTGCAACAATGAAGTAAAAAATATGTGCTGTTCTAAACTTCAAAATATGAAAATGGAAAAGAATCAATTTTGGGCCATGGTGAGCAATTTCATGTCCTATAACTTGCTGGTTCAATGGAATTGCCAGCATATTAATGAGACCATTATAAACTCTGTGTTCCTGAGAGATGTCTAATCAAAGCAATACAGTCACTTTAGAAATCCAGGTCTATGGGAAAGCATTTCTGGCAGGAATCACAGCTTCTTGCTGATTACTCTCTTTAGAATGGGATTCCAATTAAATCTGATTCTTCTCCAACTGTGTTGTGTTCAATTGAACAGAGGAGGAAATGTTGAGACACTGGAGGGTTGGCATTATCTGAGGAGACCATTTGAGGTAAATTACTGCATGTTCTGCAGACCTTACTATGTGATATATTTTGCTGAAAAACCACCCAAGGCAGAGTCAAATAATTTCTAACAAATTCTGTACATTGCTTTCGAGAACAATCTGGCCAACATCCATTGTTTCAGGTCAAATTCCAATGTCCAGGGAGTAATGACTTGAGAAAGATTCATCCCTGTTCTTTTAAGGAACAAGAGTGCTGAAACTGCTCAAGCTGCAGACAATTATGTGAGGGAGGCATGGATACCTGTGGCAGTAGGAGAAGTAAGCATTTGTAGGAAATATTGTGTGATCTGATCTTTGGGACTAAAGGAATTTGAAGGAATTTTTCATATCTGAACACAAAGCCCTGACAATTCCAACCTGCTCACAACTGTGTCATTCTTTTAATTCCTCCTGCCCTTGTCCTTGAAAAAATTCTAATCAGCTGGGACAAATGCATATCTCAGTGGAGGTGCTGGATCTTGCTTTTCACCTCAGGTATGCAGATAATTTGAAAAAGTGGATTTCCTGGGAATAGGTTGTTTCTTTGAATAAGGGAATCTCTCAGCAACTTCACAAGGCACAGTCTGTAAATACACATAGGGAATGGGAAGACGTGTTGGCCCACAGGATCTATGAACCTATTAATAATACATGCTCAGAGAAAAAATAATCCCCATTCAGTTTTCAAATGCCCATTAATTGTATTTGCAGGAATTACTCTCAACATTCTTTTCAATAAGCATATTTGCAGAAAGTCCTGACCTTTGAACTGCCAATTCTTCATTTCTCTCCAAAATGCTGCTATTCTGGTTTTGATGCCATGCAGTAAAGAAAAAAATTGTTTACCAATGCTCCTGGGCCATGAGAACAAAAGAGAGGAGACCTATAGTATTCAGAGTGGAACGGGCTGGCATGTGGGAGTTTCTTTTGGAAGGGCATGCAGTTTTGTGTCTCGTGTTGGAAAATGCAGAATTTTTCTCTTCCCAGGGCTTGTCGCTGATCCTTGGGCAACTTCGGTCTCCTTGAATAACTTGAATGAATCCTGCTGTGCTGAACCTACCACCTGCAGTCAATAAAAGGCAATATGACACACAATGGCATCATGGTTGCCATGTCATCCTGACCCTCTTCATGTTCTTGCTGCTGCTGAAGATCCATCAAAAGAAGAGATGTCCCAGCTGTGTGGGTGGGAGGGAAAAGAAGCAAGCAAGTCCCAGGGGTCTTTTGTTTGCCAAAATGAGATCCCAAGCTCTTAGCCCATGAAAAGATCAATGGAGTGTTGCGGGTATGCCCCCTTTAAATTTGAGATACTTGACTCCCTCCAAGATAAGGGACCCTGCTGAAGCCCAACACACTGCCATACCATCCATGTCCACAAGGGGTAGATGTGCTCTCTTGGCCACAGCAGGCATCATGATTTTCTGGAAATTGGGTCCCCATTGCAGGAAATTGTTCCCCACCAGGTGTCATGGACCAGGGGGAGATGCTGTGGTGCCCTAGTACGAGGGGGTCACCAACCCTACCACAGGCCACAGAGACATGGCCCTAGGACAACCTCCTCCTGGTCCTCACACACCCAGTACATTGCTGAGTGGGGAAATAGGCCTAGGGCATTTGTAGCCACTTGAAAAAATGGCTGATGACATTTCAGAGCAGAGGAGCATGAGGGGCAGCTTGATGGGTTCAGTGAAGTTTGAACTGTGAAGCTTCACACGAACTCTGGTGTGATGTCACACCTTTCCACAAATGCCCCAACTGGACAGAGCTGTAACATTGCACTTAGGATTTGTAAGTAGAGGTGAGGAGCTGGTGAGCTCCCCAATGTTGAGAGGATGGAGGTAATCACTAATCAATTAGGAAGGAGATAGCATGTTGCTAGCAATTTAGGGGAGACATTCTATGCTCACACAACTTGCCAGGCCCCACCACCTCTGCTATTCCTTAAAATTACAGATCACTCAGACATTGTCTTGCTATTATTATCCACAGGGTCCTTGTGAGATTATTTGTAGAAATTCCTGTCCATTGAACTCTATGTCCTTCTTTTCTCCACAAAATTCTGCTGCCTTGGTTTTGATCCCATGCAGATATGCCTAAATGTTTTACCAGTGCTACTGGGACATAAGAGCAAAAGAGAAGAGAGCACAGTATTCAGAGTGGAAGTGACTTATATGCAGAGTTTCCTTTGGAAGGGTGTGGAGTTTTCTGGATTGTGCAGGAAAATGCAGGGTTTTTTCTCTTCCCAGTGGTTTTTGCTTTCTCTTGGGCGACTTGGATTTCCATTATTGGCTTGGTTGTCATCCTATCTTTGTTCCACATACCTCCTGCAGTCAAGAATGGACATATGACATACAATGGTTTCACATTTGCAATGGCAACCAGAAACTCTTCAGCTCCTGGCTGCTGCTGAGGAACCAATAAGAAAAGTGCTGGAACAGCTGTGCTGATAGGAGGGAAGAGGAAGCAGTCAGGCCCAGGAGTTGTTTTGATTGCCACAAAGGGATTTAACTTCTTATCCCATAAGAATAGGAATCAGGATGTGTTGTGAACCCAGCTCTTCTGACTTTGAGACATCTGATTCCATTCACGGTAAGGGACCTTGATGATGTCTAACAGGATGCCATACCATCTGTGCCCATGAAGAGCTGATGTGATCACTTGGTTGCAGCAGGCATCATGATTTACTGGGAATGAGGACTGCGCTGCAGACATCAAATATAGTGGAACAGGGAGAGATGAGGGTGTGCCTGAGGACATGTGTGTCACCAAGCCTAGACAGGCCACAGGGGCAAGGCCCTATGAAGACTCTCATCCTGGTCTGGGCTCATCCATTTGATTGCTGGCTCAGGGAACTGTTCTAGAACTTTAGCATACACTCAAAATGATGGTCAATGACATTTTTGAGTAGAGGATCATGCCAGGTTCCTTGGTGGGTTAGGTGAAGTTTGAACTAGGAAAACACACCAACTCGGGTGTGATACCACACCTTTCCATGACTGCCCCAACAGGAGACAGCTTGTACCTTGTACTTAGATTTTCTCTGTAGAAGTGAGGAACTGCTGAGCTACCCAATGTTGAGAGGATGGAGTTAATCACTAATTGATAAGAAAGGAGACTAACAAGTTGTTGGCAGTCTAGGAGAGCCATTCTTTGCTCAGTCCACCTGCAAGACCATACAACATCTGCTGTTCCTTACAATTACAGTGCACTCAGACATTATTTTACTCTGATTTTCCAAGAGGCCCTTCCACTCATCCTTTGATACAAAAAAACCTTCAAATATGTATTAATTTTAGATGTAATTGTCCTCACATTTGTTTCACCTGTATGAATAAAGGCTTTCTGGCATAATTTCAAGGACATCTTATTCAGCATTTTCTAGATGCAAACTACAGGTCAGTGTCACAGACCCTGGCACAATGATCCTCCAAGCATGTGAAAATGAAAGATGAAACAAGTGCCTGATGAGAACAGGATGAACTTGCATCTCAAATGATAGAGGACATTTAGGCTTTACATAACCACTGTCACTCCTGAATGATACCAACAGAGGTTAGTTTATGAATTCAGTGGCAGTACATACAAGTCTTTGAAAAATTATGTCTGTAAAATTGCAAAGCAAAAAAGCTGTGTAAATTGAGGACCAAGGATAACTGTGTTTTGTCTACATCTCTCTGTTCTCAAGTTGATACCATGATTATGATGGAAAGCTTTTTTTACAGCTTTCTATCTTTTTATTTTTTATTTTTGATTAACACCTATTCTTCATATTCATGGGTTCAGTGTGGATCCATGCGTGTGATTACACCCACTTAACAATTCCACCTTCTCTTTATCCATGCTCCCCCCACATACACACACCTTTAAAAAAAGTGAAATAAGCCAGACACAGAATGACATACACAACATGTTCTCTCATATATGTGGAAGTGTAAAAGAAAAAGTAACCTGAATAATAATGGTGGTTAATAGAGGTGTTGGAAAATTTTGAGGTGTAGAAATCCATTTCTTTTGCAGAGAGATGGGAGTGAACCCCAGAAATCTCCCCTTTGCAATCCCTAATGATGGTGATATTTTCAATGTCATATATTGCTGAAAGACTACAATGAAGTCCCAATATTGTGGTAATATGAACTTCAAAATGACAAAATGGAGGAGTACCAATTTTAGATGCTGATGAGCATTTTCATTTTGTTCAACTTGTTGATTACATACCCATGCCAGCATATTAATGAGATTGTTATGACCTCTGCATTCCTGAGAGCTGTATTATTTCAAGAAATACTGCCTCTTTAGAAATCCAGATCTTTGGGGATCAATATTTGGCTGGCATCACAGCTGCTTCCTAAACACTCTCTTTAGAATGAACATCAACTTAAATCTGATACATCTCCAACCTTTTTGTGTTCATTTGATTGAACAGAGGAAGTAATGTTAAGACATTGGAGGGTTGGCATGATATGAAAAGGCCCTTTGAGGTAGACAACTGCATATACTGAAGACCTAACTATGTGATATTCTTTGCAAAAAAACCACCCCAACACAGACCCAAATAGTCTTTTTTTAATCAAATTCATTAGATTGCTTGCTCAGCGGCTCCTGGGGAGCTGCACAGCGGCTCCTAGAGAAATCTGGTCAGGAGCAGCTGAGGTCATCAGCTTCAGCGGGGAGTTTAGGCCCTTTGGCACCATTTTGCAGCATCCCTGGGAGAGAGCAACCACCTGCCACTGCCTGAATCTCCAGCGAGGAATTCAGGCCTGCCTGGGCTCTCA
>JAJEJO010004932.1:13835-65800 GCA_020662805.1 Glaucomys volans
ATCTCCAACCTTTTTGTGTTCATTTGATTGAACAGAGGAAGTAATGTTAAGACATTGGAGGGTTGGCATGATATGAAAAGGCCCTTTGAGGTAGACAACTGCATATACTGAAGACCTAACTATGTGATATTCTTTGCAAAAAAACCACCCCAACACAGACCCAAATAGTCTTTTGTTATCAAATTCAGTAGATTGCCTGCTCAGTGGCTCCTGGGGAATTGCACAGCAGCTCCTGGAGAGATCTGGCCAGGAGCAGCTGAGGTCATCAGCTCCAGCGGGGAGTTTAGGCCCTTTGGCACCATTTTGCAGCATCCCCGGGAGAGAGCAAACACCTGCCACTGCCTGAATCCCCAGCGAGGAGTTCAGGCCTGCCTGGGCTCTCAAGCCCAGTGTCTCCATCACCGAACACAGTTCTGTGCCCCCACCCCAACTTGGTCTAGTGCCCAGGTCCAGTGCCTGGTCTAGGGCCCAGATGTATAAAAAGCAAAGCAGAAAAAACTAAGTAGATTGAGGGCTGCATGTAGCTGTGTTTTGGCTACATCTCTCTGTTTTCAAGTTGATATTGAGGTTGATTTGGAAAACATTGAGTTGTCAATGTCCACTTCTTTGGCAGAGAGTGAAGTGTTCCCCAGAAAGCTTCTACTTCACTAACCCAACTTCAGATTAGAATTTCAATATCCTATCCCCTGTAAAGCAAAAAATAAACCCAGTATGTGCCAAGCATGAGTTTCAAAATGTGAAAATGGAGAAGAGTCATATTGAGGAACTGGTGAATATTTACATCTTGTACAACTTGTTGATTTGATCCACTTGTCAGAATATTAAGGATGATGTTATAACCTCCATGTTCCTCAGAGATATCTCATCTTCAGAAATACTGCCTCTTAAGACATCCAGGTCTCTGCAGAAGCACTTTTATGTGACACACAGGTGCTTGCTGAATACACTCTTTAGAAGGGACTTCCAATTAAATTTCATACTATACAACTGTTTTCATTCCCTGATTGTGGAAAGGAGGAAATGATGAGACACTGAAGGGTTAGCACAATCTGAATGGTCTCTATAAGGTAGATGACTGCATGTTATGCAGACTTGAATATGGGGTATGCTTTGCAGAAAATCAACCCCAAGGGAGAGCCAAATCAATTCTATCAAATTCTATTGATTGTTTTTGAGAACACTCCAGCCAGCATACTTTGTTACATGCCACATTAGAATATCTAGGATCAATGAGGTGAGAAGATTTTAACTCAGTCTCTTTAAGAAAAGGAGGGTTGTAGCTTGTCAATGCACAGAAAATTACTGAGGGAAACAGGGAGGCAGGCGGCAGAAGGATAAGTTGGCATTTGTCGGAAAGTTTATATGCTCTGATCTATGGGACCACAGAATGTTGAGGGAATCTTTCACTCCCCACTCCAAAACCTTATGATTCCAAAGTTCTCACACCTTTCTTATTGGTTTCATCCCTCCCGAGCTTTTTCTTGAGGAAAATCAAAACAGTAGGGCCAAACGTATATTTCATTGAGGTGCTGGATCTTGTTTTTCACCTCAGGTATGTGGGTGTTTGGAGAAGTTGGAATGTCTCAGCAACTTCATGAGGCAGTCTGTAAAGATGTATAGGGATATGTAAGAGGTGCAGGATTGCAGAGTCTATGAACCCATGAGTAATATATGCTCAGTGATAAATTATCCTCATTCTGTTCTCAAACTTGCAGTAATTATGGGTGCAGAAATTCCTCTCAACATTCTTTGCAGTGAGAATTATTGAGATAGTGCTGTCCATTGAATTGTCAGTCCTTTTCTCCACAAAGTGCTGTGAATCTGGTAAGAATTCACTAAAGAAAGGTAATCCTTGTTCACCAATGCTATTGGGACATGAGAGTAAAAGAGAGGAGAGCTGCAGTATATAGAGGGGAAGAAGATAGCATGAAGGAGATTGATCGGTAAGGGCACTGAATTTTCTGGTGCATGTAGGGTAATGCACATTTCTTCTCTACCTAGGACTTGTTCTGGGCCTTGGGTAACATGGCTTTCCATGAATGGTTTTGCTCTCATCATAGCTGTGCTAAACAGACTGAATGCAGTCACAGAAAAACCATATGAGAACCCAATGGTGTCACAAATTCCATGGCAACTGGAGATCCTTCAGGTCCTGACTGCTGCAGAGCAATCTTCAAGAAAATGGCTGGACCACTCATGCTGGTATATGGGAAGAGGAAGCAGGTAATCCCAGTTGTTTGAGATTTCCACAAAAGCAATCCTAATATCTTATTAAAGGAGAGGAAGAATAAGCATGTGTTGTGGGCATGGCCCCTCTGGCTTTGGGATATCTGACTGTATCCAAGATGTTGGAGTCTGCAATATCTGACAAGCTGCCAAACTGTACAAACCTGCAAATCCACAATATGCTCCCTTGGCAATGGGGGCATCATGATTTTCAGGAAATGGAGAACCTGCACCAGAAAATTTGTCCCCAGCAGGCATAGTGGTCCAGGGAGTGATGCAGGGGTGCCGGAGGACATGTGGGTCATCAAGCCTAGCCCAGGCCACAGGGGCATGGCCTTATGAGCACACTGGTCCTGGTGTGCACACCCCTGGTATATTGTTGAGTCAGAAAACGGGACTGGAGCCTTAGCAGCCACTTGAAATGATGGCCAATGAAATTCCAGAGCAGTGGAGCATCCCGGGTAGGTCAGTGGTTAGTTGAGGATTGAACTGGAAAACATCATGCCAGCTGTGGTGTGATGCCAAACATTTCCAGGAATACCCCAACAGGAGACAGTTAGAAACTGGTATTTAGGACATCGAAGAAGGTGTCAAGGGATGCTGATCTCCCCAATGTCAATTGGTAAGAGTTAATCAATAATCTATCATGAAGGAGTCTAGCAGGTTGCTGGCCATTGAGGAGAGACATTCCATGCTCACACCACCAGTCAGGCCCCACCACCACTTCCTTCCCTTACAATTGCGGTGCACTCAGAATTTGTGTTGCTATGATATTCCAAGGGGCCTTTCCACCCACTCTTTGATGCAGAAACACCTTCACAATGTATCTTCAATTAAGAGGTAATTCTCTTGACCTGCCTTTTGCCTGTCTGATAAATGCCCCCTGGCATGTTGATATGAGTCCCTTAAACAGCACCAGGTAGAAAAACAATACAGGTCAATGCCACTGACCCTGGCAAAAACATCCTCCAACTTTGTGAAACTGAAAGATGAAACAAGTGCCTGATGAGGACAGGAGGAGACTTGGTATCGGATGGTACAAGATATCAGACATTACACTACCCCTGTGGCTCCTGAAATATTTCAGCAGAAGTAAATTCATGTACTCAACATGAGTGCATACAAGTCATTAATAAATGGCCTGTAACAAAGCAAAGCCCAAGAAACTGAGTAGACTGAGGGCTCTGTGCAGGTGTGTTTTGACTACATCTTTCTGTTTTCAAGTTCATATTGAGATTGATTTGGAAAACGTTGAAGTGTCAAAGTCCACTTCTTTGACAGAGAGAGTGAAGTATGCCCCAGAAAGCTGCTATTTCACTAACCCTAAATCAGATTAGATTCTCAATGTCCTGTCTTCCTGAAAGGCAAAAATGAAGCTGCAATATATGCTAAACCTGGTCAACAAAATGCAGAAATGGAAAAGAATCATGTTGAGAACCTGGTGAGTATTTGCATCTTATACAAGTTGCTGATTTGATCCACTTGTCACCACATTAATTAGAACATATTAACCACTATATTCCTCAAGTTATCTCTCTTCAAAAATACTGCCTCTTAAGACATCCAGGTCTCTGCAGAAGCACTTTTGTCTGGTACACAGACACTTGCTGAATACTCTCATTAGAAGGTCCTTCCAATTAAATCTGATGCTTATAAAACAATTTCTGTCACTTGAATGTTCAAATGAGGTAACATTGAGACACTGGAGGGTTGGGATGACCTGAGAAGTCTCTATATGGTAGATGAGTGCATGTTCTGCAGACCTGAATATGGGACATGCTTTGCAGACAATCCACCCCAAGACAGAGCCAAATCATTTCTATCAAATTCTATTGGATGCTTTTGAGAAAAATCCAGCCAGCATTCTTTGTTTCTTGTCAAGTTATAATGTTTAGGGATTAATGAGGAGAGAATGCTTTATCCCTTTCCTTTAAGGATCAAGAGTGTTTTAGCTTGTCAAAGTACTAAAAATGACCTAGAGAGTCAGGGAGGCATGTGACTGAAGGAGAAGTAGACACTTGTAGGAAATACTTTATGCTCTGATTGTTGGGACCACAAGAGATGTAGGGAATCTTTCACTCCTGAACACCAAACCCTTACAATACCAAAGTGCTCAAAGCCATCTCATTGTTTTTATTCCTCCAGGGCTGCTCCTTGAAGAACATCAAAACAGTGGAGCCAAATGCATTTTTCGTTCAGATGCTGGATCTTGCCTTTCACCTCAGGTATCTGGGTGTTTGGAAACATTGGATTTCCTAGACTCAGTGTATCCTTGAACAATGGAATGTCTCAGCAACATCATGAGGCATAGTCTGTAAGATGTACAGGTGATAGATCCAGTATCTATGAACCCATGAATAACATATGCTCAAAGACAAATTATCCTCATTCACTCACATAATTGCAGTAGCTATGGCTGTAGAAATTCCTCTCAAAATTCTTTGTAGTGAGATTATTTGCAAAAGGCCTGTCCATTGAACTCTCAGTTCTTCATTTCTCCACAAAGTGCTGCGACCCTGGTTAGACCCCTCTCAAGAAAGGTCTTAGTTGTTTACCAGATCTTATGGGACATGGTAGCAAAAGAGAGGAGAGCTGCAGTATATAGAATGGAAGGCGCTAACTTGCATAAGATTGGTTGTGAAGGGTGTTTAATTTCTGGCCAATGTAGGAAAATTTCTGGCAGATTTCTTCCCTCCACGGGACTTGTTGCTGGGCCTTGGGAAACTTGGGTTTCCATGAATGGATAGGCTCTCATCATACCTGCGCTGCGGATGCTGAATGCAGTCACAGGAAAAGTCAATAAGAGCCCAAGGTGTAATTGTTCCCATGGCAACTGGAACCTCTTCAGTTCCTGTTCTCTGCAGAAAAACCTTCAAGAAAATGACTGTCCCTCCTGTGCTGGTAGGTGGGAGAAGGAGGCAGGTAAGTCCCAGTTGTCTCTAGGTTGTCACCAAAGCAATCCTAAAATCTTGTTAATGAGAGAATAATCAAGCAGCAGTTGTGGGCATGGCCCCTCTGGCTTTGGGATATCTGCTTCCAGGAAAATGGAGCCTGAGTGGTCTGACCAGCTGCCATACAGTCCATGTTTGTGAGGCACCAATGTGCTCCCTTGGCCAAGGATGCATCATGATTTTCAGAGAATGGAGAACCTGCACCAGAAAGTTGGTCCCCAGCAAGCATAGTGGTCCAGGTAGTGATGTGGGGGTGCCCAAGGGCACATGGGTCAACAAGTCTAGTCCAGGCCACATGGAAATGGCCCTATGAGCACACTGGTCCTGGTTTGCACACACCCGGTACATTTTTTAGTCAGGAATCCGGACTGGAACCTTAGAAGTCACTGGAAATGATGGCTGATGAAATTTCAGAGCAGTGGAGCATGGGTCAGTGGATTAGTTGAAGTTTGAACTGGAAAGCATTAAACTACCTGTGGTATGATATCAAACCTTTCCACGATGCCCAACAGGAGACAGTTGGAACCTGGGATTTAGGACTTCAAAGAAGATGTCAAGGGATGCTGATTTCCCCAATGTTGATTGGTGGGAGTTAGTCGATAATCAGTTTTGAACTAGCCTAGCATGTTTTTGATTATTGAGGAGAGATATTCTATGCTCTCTTTACCAGCCAGGCCCCACAACCACTTCTCTTACCTTACAATTGCGATGCACTCAGAATTTTCTTGCTATAATACCCCATGGGGCCTTTCCACTCACTCTTTGATGCAGAAACACTTTCACAATGTGCCCTCATTTAGGTATAGATTCTCCTAAATTGCCTTTTGCCTGTCTGGTAAATTCCCTCTTGCACGTTGACAAGAATCCCTTAAACAGCACCATGTAGATGTACACTGCGGGTCAATGTCACTGACCCTGGAAAAACATCCTCAAAGATCCTGAATCTGAGGGATGAAACAAGCGTCTGATGAGGACAGGATGACTGGGCATAGAATGCTAGAGGGATATCAGATTTACATAATCCCTGAGGCTCCTGAATGATATCAGCAGATGCAAATTCATGTATTCAGCACCAGTTCACACAAGTCCCTAATAAGTGAATTGTAGGAAAGCAAAGCACAAAAAACTGAGGAAATTGAGGGCCACGTGCAGCTGTGATTTTTCTACATTTCTCTGTTTTCAAGTTGATATTGTGGATATTTTGGAAAACGCTGAGGTGAGAAGTTCACTTTTTGGCAGAGGGATTGAAGTACACCCCAGAATGCTTCTACTTCACTAACCCTAATGCAGATTAAGTTTTCAATGTCCTATCTTCCTGAAAGGCATAAATGAAGCCCCCAAATGTGCTAAACCTGAACTTCAAAATGCAGAAAAGGAAATGAATGAATTTGAAGACCTGGTGAGCATTTTAATCTTGTGCAAGTTGCTGAATCAACCACTTGAGGGCATAATAATGAGAACATTATAACCTCTACATTCCTCAGAGTTGTCTCAACTTCAGGAATACTGCCTCTTAATAAATCAGGGTCTCTGCAGAAGCAAGTTTGTGTGGCAGACAGGCACTTGCTGAATATCTTTTTAGAAGGTCCTTCCAATTAAACCTGAAACTTATACAACCGTTTCCATTCACTTGAGTGTTGAAAGGAGGAAATGTTGAGACACTGGAGGTTTGGGATGATCTGAGGGGGTCCCTGTAAGGTAGATGAGTGCATGTTCTCCAGGTCTGAATATGGGATATGCTTTCCAAACAATCTATCCCAAGGCAGAGACAAATCATTTCTAACAAATTCTTTTGGTCGCTTTTGAAAACAATCCAGTCACCATCTGTTGTGTCATGTGAAATTATAATGTCTAGGGAGTAATGGGGAGAGAATGCTTTATTCCAATCCTTTTAAGGATAAGAGTGTTGTAGCTCGTCAATACACAGAAAAATACCAAGGGAACAAGGGAGGCATGTGGCAGAAGAAATGGGTATTTATAAGAAAGTTTATATCCTCTGATCTTTGAGAACACAGGGACCTGAGGAAATCTTTCACTCCTGATCACCAAACCTTTAAAATCCCAAGGTGCTCACATCTGTCTCATTTTTTTTTCATTCCCCCCAGGCTTTTCCTTGAGGAAAATCAAAACAGTTTGGCCAAATGCATATTTTGAGGAGGTGTTGTATATTCCTTTTAACTCTGGTACTTGGGTTTTTGGAAACGTTGGCTTTCCTGGACAGAATCTGCTTCATTGAATAGGGAATGTATCAGCATCTTCATGAGGTACAGTCTGTAATTTGTATAGAGAAATATAAGAGGTGATGGATCACAGGATCTATGAGCCCAAGCATAATATAAGCTCGGAGATAAATTATCCACATTCAGTTCTCAAATCTGCAGGAGTTATGCCTGCAGAAATTTCTCTCAACATTCTTTGAAGTGAGATTTTTTGCAGAGAGTCCTGTCCATTGAACTGTCAGTTCTTCATTTCTCCACAAAGTGTTGCGACCCTAGTTAGATCCCACTCAAGTAAGGTCTTACTTGTTCTCCAGTGCTTCTGGGACATGAGAGCAAAAGACAGGAGAACTACAGTATATAGAGTGGAAGGGGGTAGCGTGGGGGGACTGGTTGGGAAGGGCATTGAATTTCTGGTGCATTTAGGAGAATGCATATTTCTTCTCTTCCCAGATCTTGTTTCTGGGTCTTGGACAATTTAGGTTTCCATGAATGGCTTTGCTCTCAAGGTAGCTGTGCTGAACATACTGAATGCAGTGAAAGAAGGAAACCATGAGAACATAATTGTGCCAGGGCTGCCATGGCAACTGGAACCTCTTCAGGTGATGGCTGCTGCAGAGGAACATTCAAGAAAATTTCTGCTCAGATGTGCTGGTAGGTGGGAAAAGGAAGCAGGTAAGTTCCAGTTGTCTTTAGGTTACCACCAAAGCAATCCTAACATCTTTTTAAAGGAGAGGAGGAATAAGCATGTGTTGTGGGTGTGGCCCTTCTGACTTTGGGATATTTGACTGCATCCAAGCTAATGGAGCCTGCGAGTTCTGAGAGGCTGCCATAACATCCATATCTGTGAGGTACCAATGTGCCCCCAAGGCCATAGGAGGCATCATGATGATTTTGTTGGAATTTGGATCCTGCATCAGACAATTGGTCTCCATCATGTGTAGTGGTCCAGAGAGGAATGCAGTCGTACCCAAAGATGTGTGGGTCAGCAAGCATAGCCCAGGCCACAAGCCTAGGTCAAGCCACAGGGGCATGGCCCTATGAGGACACTCGTCCTGGTGTGCACACACCTGGTACATTGCTGAGTCAGGAAACTGGACTGAAGCCTTAGCAGCCACTGGAAATGATGGTTAATGATATTTCAGAGCAGTGGAGCATATCAGGTAGTTCAGTGGATTAGTTGAAATTTGATCTGTGAAACATCACACCAAATGTGGTGTGATATCAAACCTTTCCATGAATACCCAAACAGGAGACAATTGGAACCTTGGATTTTGGACTTTGAAGAAGATGTCAGAGGATACTGATTTCCCCAAAATCGATTGTGGGAGTTAATCAATAATCAATCATGAAAGACAATAGCAGGTTGCTGGCCATCAAGGAGAGACATTCCATGCTCACAAAAGCAGTTAGGGCCCTCCCCTAATTCTCTTGCCTTACAATTTCAGTGCACTCAGAAATTGTCTTGCTATGATATTCCAAGGGGTCTTTCCACCCATGTTTTGATGTAGAAACTCCTTCAAAATGTGATTTCACTTAAGTGGCAATTCTCTTGACCTGCTTTTCACCCCTTTGATAAGAGACTCTCTGGCACCTTGACAAGAATCCCTTGAACAGCACCAGGTAGATGTATACTACAGGTCAGTGTCACTGACCCTGGCACAACCATCCTCCAATATCATGAAACAGGGATGAAACAAGTGCCTGATGAGGACAGGAGGAGACTTGGTGTGGAATGAGACAGGGATTTCAGACTTTACCTAACACCTGTTGCTACTGAATGATATCAGCAGTTGTAAATTCATGTATTCAGTACCAGTTCATACAAGTCATTAATAAATGACCTGTAAAAATGCAAAGACCAAAAACAGAGTAAATTGAGGGCCACTTGCAGCTATGATTTGTCTACATCTCTCTGTTTTCAAGTTGATGTTGCATTTGTTGTGGAAAACTTGGAGGTGTAAAAGTGACTTCTTTGGCAGAGAGACCGAAGTGTGCCCCAGAAAGCTTCTACTTCACTACCCTAATGAAGATTAAGTTTTCAATGTCCTATCTCCTTGAAAGGCAAAATTGTAGTCCCAATATGCACTAACCTGAACTTCAAAATGTGAAAATTGAAAAGAATCAATTTGAGGACCTGGTGAGCATTTTCATCTTGTACAACTTACTGATTTGATCCAGTTTTCATCATATTAATGAGATCGTTAAAAACACTACCAACCTCAGATTTCTCTCACCTTCAGGAATACTTACTATTTAGACATCTGGGACTCTGAAGAAGCACTTTTGTGTGGCACACCAACAATTGCTGAACACTCACCTCAGAAGGGGCTTCCTTAAATCTGATACTTATAAAATTGTTTTCTGTTCACTTCATTGATCAGAGGAGGGAATATTGAGACATTTAATGGTTGGCATAAGCTGAAGTGTCTCTTTATGGTACGTGACTACATGTTCTGCAGATCTGAGTGTGGAATATGCTTTGCAGAACATCCACCCCGAGGCAGAGCCAAATCATTCCTATCATATTTTGTTGGTCACCTTTGAGAGCAATCCAGTAAGCCCTTTTTGTTTCATGTCCAATTATAATGTCTAGGGAGTAATGAGGAGAAAATGCTTTATCCCTATCCCTTTAATGAACAGGAGTGTTGCCGCTTGTCAGTGCAGAGGAAATTACTGAGGGAACCAGAGAGGCATGTGGCATAAGAGAAGTATGCATTTGTAGTAAACTTTATATCCTCTGATCTTTGGAACCACAGGAGATTGAGGGATTCTGTCTCTTCTGAACATCAAACACTTTCAAGCCCAAAGTACTCACACCTATCTCATTGATTTCATTTCTCCCAGGCTTTTGCTTGAGGAAAATCAAAACAGTTGGGCCAAATGCATACTTCGTGGAGGTGCTGGATCTTGCTTTTCACCTCAGGTATGTGGGTGTTTGGAATATTTGTATTTCCTGTAGAGTCTGTTTCTTTGAATAAGGAAATATCTCAGCAACTTCATGAGGCACAGTCTGTAAAGATGTATAGGGATATATAAGAGGTGATGGATCACAGGACCTATGAACCCATGAATAATATATGCCCAGAGATAAATTATCCCCATTCAGTTCTCAAAATTGGTGTAGTTTGGGGTGCAGAAATTCACCTCAACATTCTTTCCAGTGAGATTATTTGCAGAAAGTCCTGTCCATTGAACTATCAGTCCTTCGTATCTCAACAAAGTGCTTTGACCCTGGTTAGATCCCACTCAATATAGGTCTTACTTGTTCACCAGTGGATGTGGGACATAAGAGCAAAAGAATGGAGACCTACAGTATATAGAATGGAAGTTGATAGCTTGTGGCAATTGGTTGGGAAGGGTGTTGAATTTTCTGTCCCATGTAGGAGAACGAAGATTTCCTCTCTCCCCAGAAGTTGTTGCTAGGCCTTGGACAACTTGGGTTTCCAAGAATGGCTTGGCTCTCATTGTAGCTACACTGCACATACTGAATACAGTTACAAAAAGACCCCATGAGAGCACAATGGTGTCATGGTTGCCATGGCAACTGGAACCCGTTCAGGTCCTGATTGATGCAGTGGAACCTTCACAAAAATGGCTGGCCCTGCTGTGTTGGTAGGGGGAAAGAGAATGTAAGTAAGTCCCAGATGTCTTTAGGTTGCCAAAAAGTCAGTCCTAATGTCTTATTAAAGGACAGGAGTAATAAGCATGTATTGGGGGCATGGCCTCTCTGACTTTGGGATATCAGACTGCATCCAAGAAAATGGAGCCTGAGTGGTTTGACAGGTTGCCATATCACCCATGTCTGGGAAGCATGAAAGTGCTCCCTTGATCAAAGGAGGCATTATGATTTTCTGAGAATTTGGAACCTGCACCAGAAAACTGATCCCCAGCAGGCCTAGTGGTTCAAGTGTTGGGTGGTGCCCAAGGACAGCTGGGTCATCAAACCTAGCCCTTCCCATAGCGGCATGTTCCTACGAGGACACTGGTCCTGTTCTGCACACACATGATACATTGCTGAGTTGAGCAACTGGTCTGGAGCCTTAGCAGCCACTCTAAATGATGGTTAATTACATTTCAGAGCAGGGGAGTATGCCCAGTATGTTGGGGAGTTAGTTGAAGTTTTAACTGGAAAACATCACACCATCTGTAGTGTGATACCAAACCTTTCCATGAATGCCCCAACAGGAAACATTTGAAATTTGGGATTTAGGCCTTCAAAGAATGTGTCAGGGATGCTGCTATCCAGAATTGGTGGGAGTTAATCAATAATCATTTATGAAGGAGCCTAGCAGGTTTCTAGCCATCGAGGAGAGACATTCTCTGCTCACATCACCACCAGGCCCAATACCAATTGTCTGCCTTTCAAATGTGCTTCACTCAGAAATTGTCTTGCTATGATATTCCAAGGGGCCATTCCTCTCAATCCTTGATGCAGAAACACCTTCACAATGTGAATTCATTTTAGTGGTAATTCTCATTACCTACCTTTTGCCTGTCTGGTAAAAGACCCTCTGGCATGTTGACAAGAATCCCTTAAGTGGCACTAGGTAGATAAATACTACAGGTCAATGTCACTGACCCTGGCAAAAACATCCTCCAAATTTGTGAAACTGAGGTATGATAAAAGTGCCTAATGAGGACAGGATGAAATTGAGTGTAGAATGGTACAGGGATACCAGACTTTACATAAACACTGTATCTCCTGAATGATATCAGTGGAAGTAAATTCATGTATTCAGTGCCAATTCATACAAGTTATTAGTAAGTGACCTGTAAAAAAGCAAAACCCAAAAAAATGAGTAAATCAAGGTCCACGTGCAGCTGTGTTTTGTCTACATCTCTCTCTTTTCAAGATGATATTGTGGTTGTTTGGGAAAACGTTGAGATGTAGAAGTCCACTTCTTTGGCAGAGACACTGAAGTGCGGCCCAGAAAACTTGTATTTCACTAACCCTAATGCAGACTAGATTTTCAATGTCCTATCTTCCTCAAAGGCAAAAATGTAGTCACCATATGTGCTAAACTTGAACTTCAAAATGCTAAAATGTAAAAGGATCAATTTGAGGACTGGTGAGCATTTTCATCTTGTCCAACTTGCTTATCTGATCCACTTGTCACCATGGTTTTGAGAAGGTTATAACCTCTACATTGCTCATAATTGTCTCATCTTCAGAAATACTGCCTCTTAAGACATCTGGGCCTCTGCAGAAACACTTTGTGTGGCATGTAGATGTTTTCTGAATACCCTCTTCAGAAGGGGCTTCCAATTAAGTCTGATATTATACAACCATTCCCATTCAGTTGAATGATCAGAGGAGGAAATGTTGAGACACTGGAGGGTTGGCATAATCTGAAGTGTCTCTTTAAGGTAGATGACTCCATATTCTACAGACATGATCATGGAGAATGCTGTGCAGAAAAACCACCCCAAGACAGAGACAAATCTTTTCTAATAAATTCCGTTGATCTTATATGAGATCAATCCACCCAGTGTCCTTTGTTTCATGTCAAGTTATAATGTCTAGGAAGGAATGAGGAGACAATGCTTGATCCCAGTTCATTTAAGGAAGAAGAGTTTTGTAGCTGGTCAATGCACAGAAAATTACCAAGGGAACCAGGGAGGCATGTGGCAGAAGGAGCAGTAGGCATCTGTAGCAAGCTTCACATGCTCTGATGCTTTGAACCACAGGAAATTGAGGGAATCTTCCATTCCTAAACACCAAACCCTTACATTCCCAAAGTGCTCACACCTGTCTCATAGTTTTTAGGCTTTTCCTTGAGGAAATTCAAAACAGTGGGGCCAAATACTTATTTTGTGGAGCTTCTGGACCTTTTTTTCACCTCAGGTATGGGAGAGTTTGGAAAAGTTGGATTTCCTGTCTCCCTGAATAAGGGAATGTCTCAGCAGCTCCATAAGACACAGCCTCTATATTTGTATAGGGAAAGGTAAGAGGTGAAGAATCACAGGATCTATGAACCCATGAACTCTATATGCCCTGAGATTAAATTTCCCTATCAGTTCACAACCTCTTAGTAGTTATGCATGCAGAATTTCCTCACAACATTCTTTGCAGTGAGATCATTTGCAGAAAGTCTTGTTCATTGAACTGTCAGTCCTTCATTTCTCTACAAAGTGATGTGAAACTGGTTAGGTAGCACTCAAGAAAGGTCTTACTTTTTCCACAGTGCTTGTGGGACATTAGAGCAAAATAGAGGAGAGCTACACTATTTAGATTGTAAGGGGCTAGCATGGAGGAGAGTAATTGTGAAGGGTGTTGAAATTACTGACGCATTTAGAAGAATGCAGATTTCTTCTCTCCAGGACTTCTTGTTGTCCTTAGGCAACTTGGGTTTCCATGAATGCCTTGGCTCTCATTGTATCTGTGCTGCACATACTGAATGCAGTCACAGAAAGACCAGATGACAGCACAATAGTGTCATGGTTTCCACAGCAACTGGAATCTCTTCAGGTCCTGGCTACTGCAGAGGAACCTTCAAGAGAGGGATTTGCCCAGCTGTGCTGTGGGTGGGAAGAGGAAGCACATAAGTCCAAGTTGTCCTTAGTTTTCCACCAAAAAATCCTAACATCTTAATTAAAAAGAGGAGGAATAATCATGTCTTGTGTGCATGGTCTCTCTGGCTTTGGGATATCTCACAGCATCCAAGATAATGGAGCCTGTGAGGTATGACAGGCTGCCATACAATCCATGTGTGTTTGGCACCAGTGACCTTTCTTGGCCACAGGTGGCATTATGGTTTTCTGGGAATTCAGAACCTGCACCAGATAATTGGTCCCCAGCAGGCATAGTGGTCCAGGTGTGATGCAGGGATCCTGAGGACATGTGGGTGAGAGAGCATAGCCCAGGCCACAGGGGCATGGCCCTATGAGGACAGTGGTCCTTGTCTCCACACATCTGGTATATTGCTGAGTCAAGAAACTGGACTGGAGCCTTAACAGCCATTCAAACTGATGGCCAATGACATTTTAGAGCAGTGGAACATGCCAGGTACATCAGTGGTTATGTGAAGTTTGAACTGAAAAACATCATGTCAGCTGTGCTGTGATGCCAATTCTTGCCACGAAAGCCCCAACAGGAAATATTGGAACCTGGGATTTAGGATTTCAATAATGATGTCAGGGGATGGTGATCTCCCCAATATTGATTGGCAGGAGTTAATCAACAATCATTTATGAAGGAGCCTAGCAGGTTTCTGGCCATCAAGGAGAGACATTCTATGCTTAAAACACCAGCCAGGCCCCATCACCACTTCTCTTGACTTACAAGTGTGGTGCACTCAGAAATTGTCTTGCTATGATAATCCATGTTGACTTTCCACCCACTCTTTGATGCAGAAACACCTTCACAATGTGATTTCACTTAAGTGGTAATTCTCTTGACCTGCCTTTTACCTGTGTTATAAAAGGCCATCTGGCATGTTGACAAGAATCCCTTAAACAGCACCAGGTAGATGCATACTACACGTCAATATCACTGACCATGGCAGAAGCATCCTCCAGATCATAAAACTGAAGGATGAAACAAGAGTCTGGTGATGACAGGATTAAACTGGGCATCGAATGGTACAGGGATATCAGACTTTACATAAGCCCTGTGGCTCATGAAAGATATCAGTGGAAGTGAATTCAGGTATTCAGAGCCAGTTCATATAAGTCATTAGTAAGTGATCTGTACCAAAACAAAGTCCAAAAAACTGAGTACTGAGTAAATTGAGGGCCACGTGCAGCTGTGTTTTTTCTACATCTCTCTGTTTTCAAATTGATATTGTGGTTGTTTGGAAAATCGTTGAGGTGTAGAAGTCCACTTCTCTGGCAGAGAGACTCAAATGTGGCCCAGAAAGCTTCTACTTCACTAAACCTAAAGCAGATTTGATTTTCAAAGTCCTGTCCTCCTGAAAGGCAAAAATGAAGTCCCAATATGTGCTAAAACTGAACTTCAGAATGCAAAAAATGGAAAAGAAACAATTTGAATATCTGATGAGCATTTTCATCTTGTACAACTTGCTGATTCGATCCACTTATCAGCATATTAATGAGAACGTTAGAACCACTATGTTCATCAGAGCTGTCTCTTCTTCAGGAATACTGCCTCTTAAAACATCAGGGTCTCTGTAGAACCACTTTTGTGTGGGACACAGATGCTTGCTGAATACCCTCTTTAGAAGGGGCTTCCAGTATTAAATCTGATACTTATACAACCGTTTCTATTCACTTGAATGATCAGAGGAGGAAATGTTGAGACACTGGAGGTTTGGCATCATCTGAGGGATCTCTTTAAGGTAGATGACTTCATGTTCCGCAGATATGAGTATGGAACATGCTTTGCTCAAAATCTAACCCAAGTCAGAGCCATATCATTTTTATCAAATACTTTTAATCGCTATTGAGAACAATCCAGTCAGCATCGTTTGTTTCATGGCAAATTAAAATGTTTTGGGATTCTAGAGGAGAGAATTGTTTTTCCCGAAAATGCTTCAAGGAACAAAAGTGTTGTAGCTTGTCAATGCAAGGATAATTACCAAGGGAAACAGGGAGACCTGTGACAGAAGGAGAAGGAGGCATTTCTAAGAAATTTTACATGCTCTGATCCTTGGGACTACAGGAAATTGAGGGAATCTTTCACTCCTGAACACAAAACCCTTACAATCCCAAAATGCTCACACCTGTCTCATTGTTTTCCTTCCTCTCACACTTTGTCTTGAGGAAAATAAAACCAGTGAGGCCAAATGCATATTTCATGGAAGTGCTGGATCTTGCTTTTCACCTCTGGTAAGGGGGTGTTTGGAAAATTTGGATTTCCTGGACAGAGTCTGTTTCCTTGAATAAGGCAATGTCTCAGCAACTTCAAGAGACACAGTCTATAAAGATGTATAGGGAAATGTTAGAGGTGAAGGATCACAGGATCTATGAACCCATGAATAATATATGATCAAAGATAAATTTTCACCATCAGTTCTCAAACTTGCAGTAGTTATGGGTGCAGAAATTACTCTCAATATTCCTTGCAGTGAGATTATTTGCAGAACGTCCTATTTAACTGTCATTCCTTCATTCTCCACACGGTTCTGAGACCGTGGTTAGATCCCACTCAAAACAGCCTTATTGTTCACTAGTCCTTGAGGGAGATGACAACAAAATAGAGTGGAGCAACAGTATATAGAGTAGGAGGGGTAGTATGCAGGAGTTTTGTTGGTAATGGCATGGAATTTTCATGCTCATGTAGGACAATGCACAATTCTCCTCAACCCAGGAATTGTTGAAGGTCCTTGGGCAACTTGAGTTTCCGTGATTGTCTTGGCTGCCATGGTACCTGTGCTGCATATACTGAATGTAGTCACAGAAAGGCCCGATGAGAGCACAATGGTGTCATGGTTGCCATGGCAACCGGAACTCCTTCAGGTCCTGGCTGCTGCAAAGCAATCTTCAAGATAATGGCTGGATCACCTGTGCTGGTAGGTGGAAAGAGGAAGCAGGTAAGTCCCAGTTGTCTTTAATTTGCCACCAAACAATCCTACTATCTTATTAAGGGAGAGGGAGAATAAGCATGTGTTGTGTGCATGGCCCCTCTGGTTTTGGGATATCTGTTTGCATCCAAGATAATGGAGACAGCATGGTCTGCTGGGCTGCCATACTGTTCATGTCTGCGAGAAAACAATGTGCTCCCTTGGCCACAGAAGGCATCATGATTTTCTGGACATGGGGAAACCCATTCCAGACAATTTGTCCCAGCATGTGTAATGGTCCAGGGACTGATGTGGGGGTTCCAAGGACACATGGTCAGCAAGCCTAGCCCAGGCCAGAGGGGCATGGCCCTATGAGGAAAATGGTCCTGGTCTGCACTCACCTGGTACATTGCTGATCTTGGAAACTGTCCTGGAGCCTGGGAAGCCGCTCAAAATGATATCCAATGACATTTCAGAGCAGTCAATGACATTTCAGAGCATGCCGAGTTCGTCAGTGGATTAGTTGAAGTTTGAACTGGAACACATCACACAAGCTATGGTGTGATGCCAAATCTTTCCATAAATGCTCCAACAGGAAAAAAATGGAACCTGGAATTTAAGACTTCAAAGATGATGTCAGGGGATGCTGATCTCCCCAATGTTGATTGGTGGGAGTTATACAGTAATCAATTATGAAAGAGCCTGACAGCTTGCTGGCCATCAAGGAGAGACAATCTATGCTCACTCCACCAGCCAGGCCCCACCACCATTTCTCTTGCCTTTCAATTGTGGTGCACTCAGAAATTGTCCTGCTATGATATTCCAAGGGGACATTCCACCCACTCTTTCAGGCAGAAATACCTTCAAAATGTGACTTCTTTAAGTGGTAATTCTCTTGACTTGCCTTTCTCCTGTCTGATGAAAGGCCCTTGGCACATTGAGAAGAATCCCTTAAACAGCACCAGGTAGATGAATACTACAGCTCAGTGTCAGTGACCCTGGCTCAACCATCCTACAAGATCATGGAGCTGATGGATAAAACAAGTGCCTGATGAGGGCAGGTTGAAAATGAGCATTGAATGGTACAGAGATATCAGACTTTACATAATCCCTGTGGTTCCTGAATGATATCAGCAGAAGTAAATTTATGTATTCACTGCCAGTTATTCATACAAGTTATTAATATGTGACCTGCAAAAAGCAAAGCACAAAAAACTGAGTAAATTAATGGCCACGTGCAGCTGTGTTTTGTCTACATCACTGTTTTCAAGTTGATAATGTGGTTGATGAGGAAAATGTTGAGGTGAAGAATTCCCCTCTTTGGCACAGAGACTCACATGTGCCCCAGAAAGCTTCTACTTCACTAACTATAATGCAGATTAGATTTTCAATGTACTATCCTCCTGAAAGGAAAAACTGAATTCCCAATATGTGGTATATCTGAATTTCAAAATGGGAAAAAGGAAATGAATCAATTTGAGAACCTGGTGGGCATTTTCATCTTGTATAACTTACTGATTTGATCCAATTGTCAGCATATTAATGAGAACATTATAACCTCTACATTCCTCAGAGTTGTCTCTTATTTGTGAATATTGCCTCTTAAGACATCCGGGTCTCTGCAAAACAACTTTTTTGTGGCACACAGACACTTGCTGAATACTCTTTAGACTGGAGTTTCCAATTAAATATGATGCTTATATAACTCTTTCCTGTTCATGTGAATGATCAGAGGAAGAATTGTTGAGACACTGGAGGGTTGGCACGATATGAAGTGTCTTTTTAACGTAGATGACTGCATGTTCTGCAGACATGAGTATGAGATATGCATTGCAGAAAATCCACCCCAAGGCAGATCCAAATGATTTCTATCAAATTATATTGATTGCTATTGAGAGCAATGCAGCCAATATCATTTGTATCATGTCAAATTAAAATGTCTAGTGAGTAATGAGGAGAGAATGCTTTATTCCAGTCCCTTTAAGGAAGAAGAGTGTTGTAGCTTGTCAATGCACAGAAAATTACTGAGGAAACCAGGGAAGCATGTGACAGAAGGAGAAGTTGGCATTTGTAAGAAATTTTATATTCTCTGATATTTGGGACCACAGGAATTTGAGGGAATCATTCACTCCTGAACACCAAACCCTTACAATTCCAAAGTGCTCCCTTGTCTCATTGATTTCTATCCTTCTGGGCCTTTCCCTGAGGATAATCAAAACAGTGGGGCAAATGCATATTTTGTGGTGCTACTTAATATTGCTTTTCACCTCAGTATGGGGGTGTTTGGAAAAGTCGGATTTCCTGAACAGAACCTGATTCCTTGAATAAGGCAATCTTTCAGTAACTTCATGAGGCACAGTCTCTAAAGATGTATAGGGAAATGTAAGAGGTGATGGATCACAGGACCTATGTACCTATGAATAATATATGCTCAGAGATAAATTATCCCCATTCAGTTCTCAAACATGCAGTAGTTATGAGTGCAGACTTTCCTCTCAACATTCTTCACAGTGAGATTAATTGCAAAAGGCCTGTCCATTGAACTGTCAGTCCTTCATTTCTCCACAAAATTCTATGACCCTGGTTAGATCTCACTCAAGAACTATCCTACTTGTTCACCAGTGCTTGTGGGATATGAGAGCAAAAATGAGGAGAGCTACAATATGTAGAGTGGAAGGGACTAGCATGCTGGGATTGGGTTGGGAAGGGTAAGGAATTTTTTGGCCCAATAGGAGAAAGCAGAGTTCTTCTCTACCCAGGACATGTTGCTGAATCTTGCCAACTTGGGTTTCCATGAACGGCTTGGATCTCATCATAGTCAAATTGCATATACTGAATGCAGTTACCAAAAGATCATATGATATAACAATGGTGTCACACTTGCCATGGCAACTGGAACTTCTTCATATCCTGGCTGCTGCAGAGGAACCTTCAAGAAAATGGCTGGTCCAACTGTGCTGGTAGGTGGGAAGAGAAAGCAGGTAAGTCCCAGTTGTCTTTATTTGCCACCAAAGCAATCCTAACATATTATTAAAGGGGAGCATGAAGAAGCAATATATTGTGTGTATGGCCCCTCTGACTTTGGGATACCTCACTGCATCCAAGCTAATGGGGCCTGCAATGTCTGACAGGCTTCCATACCATCCATATCTGCGAGGCACCAATATTCTCCCTTGGCCACAGGAGGCATCATGTGAAGGGCAAACCTTCACCAGACAATTGGTCACCTGCAGGTGAAGTGGTCCAGGGAGTGATGTAGGAGTGCCCAAGGATGTGTGGGTCAGGAAGCCTAGCCCAGGCCAGAGCAGCATGGCCCTCTGAGGAACCTGGTCCTGGTCTGCACTCACCCATTACATTTCTGAGTAGGGAAACTGGATTGGAGCCTTAGCCATCACTCAAAGTGATGGCTGATGATATTTCAGAGCAGAGGAGCATGGTGGGTAGGTCAGTGGGGTAGGTGAAGCTTGAACTGGAAAACATCATGCCACCTGTGGTGTGATTCCACACTTCTCCACGAACGCCCCAATGGGAGACACTTTTAAACTGGAATTTTGGACTTCACAGATGATGTCTGGGGATGCTGATCTCCCCAATGTCGATTGGTGGGAGGTAATCATCAATCAGTTGGAAAGGAGTCTAGCAGGTTCCTGGCCATTGAGGAGAGACAGTCTATACTCACAGCACAAGCCAGGTTCCATCACCAATTCTTTTGTCTTACACTTGCAGTGAGTTAAGAAATTGTCTTACTATGATATTCCAGGGGGCCTTTTCACTCACTCTTTGATGCAGAAACACCTTCACAATGTGATTTCACTTTGGTAATTCTCTTGACCTGCCTTTCAGCTGCCTGATGAAAAGCCCTCTGACATCTTTACAGGAATCCCTTAAACAGCACAAGCTAGACACATACTACAAATCAGTGTGACAGACCCTGGCATAATCATCCTCCAAGATCAGAAAACTTAGGGATGAAGCAAATGCCTTACGAAGACAGGATGAAATTATGCATCCTGAATGATAACAGCAGAAGTAAATTCATGTATTCAGTGCAAGTTAATACAAAGTTAATGTACAAAGTTAAGTGCGAGTTAATACAAGTCATTAATAAGTGATCTCTAAAAAAACAAAGCACAAAACACTGAGTAAATTGAGGGCCACTGGCAGTTGTGTTTTGTGTTCATCTCTCTGTTTTCAAGTTGATATTGAGGTTATTTTGGAAAACGTTGAATTGTAGAAGACCACTTCTTTGACAGACAGACTGAAGTGTTCCCCAGAAAGCTTCTACATCACTAATGCTTATGCACATAAATTTTTCAATGTTCTATCCTCCTGACAGACAAAAATGAAGTCCCAATATATGCTTAATATGAACTTCAGAATGCAAAAATGGAAAATAATCATTCTGAGGACCTGGTGAGCATTTTCATCTTGTACACTTTGCTAATTCGATTCACATGTCAGCATATTAATGAGAACTTTATAACCTCTGTGTTCCTCAGAGTTGTCTCATCTTCAGGAATAGTACCTCTTCAGACATCCAGGTCTCTGCAGAAGCACTATTGTCTGGCACACAGATACTTGCTGAACACTCTCTTCAGAATGGACTTCCAAATAAATATGACACTTATGCAACCATTTTCTGTTCACTTGAATGGTCAAAGGAGCAAATGTTGAGATATTGGAGGGTTGGCATTATCTGGAGTGTCTCTTTAAGGTAGATGACTGCATGTCCTGCACACCTGAGTATGGGATATTCATTACAGAAAACCTACCCCAAGGCAGATCCAAATCATTCTGATGATCTCTTTTGAGAATAATCCAGCCAGCATCCTTTGCTTCATGTCAAATTAAAACGTCTTTGGATTACTCAGGAGGGAATGCTATACTCTGGTCTCTTCAAATATCAAGAGTGTTGTAGAGTGTCAATGAAAAAAAATTACCAAGAGAACCCAGGATGCGTGTGGTAGAAGGGTAAGTACACATTTGTAGGAAAGTTAATATGCTCTGATCATTGGACCCACAGGAAATTGAGGGAATCTTTCACTCCTGAACACCAAGTCCTTACAATTCCAAACTGCTTACAGCTGTCTCATTGTTTTCATTCCTCCTGGGCTTTGCTTGAGGAAAATCAAAACAGTGGGTCCAAATGCATATTTCATGGAGGTGCTGGGACTTGCTTTTCACCTCATGTATGTGGTGCTATGAAAAGTTGGATTTCCTGGACAGATTCTGTTTCCTTGAGTAAGACAATGTCTCAGCAACTTCATGAGGCACAGTCTGTCAATATGTATAGGGAAATGTAAGAGGTGATGTATCACAAGATCTTTGAACCCATGAATAATACATTCTCAGAGAAAAAGTATTCCCATTCAGTTCTCAAACTTGCAGTAGATATGGGTTAAGAATTTCCTCTCAACATTCATTGCAGTGAGATTACTTGCAAAAAGTCCTGTCCATTGTACTGTCAGTCCTTCATGTCTCCACAAAGAGTTGGGACCCTGGTTAGATCCCTCTCCAGAAAAGACTTGTTCACCAGTTTTTGTGGGACATAAGAGCAAAAGAAAGGAGAGCTATAGTATATAGAGTAGAATGGGTTAGCGTATGGGAGATTGGTTGTGAAGTGCATGGCATTTTCTGGTGCATGTAGGAGAACCCAGATTTCTTCTCTCCCCAGGACATGTTGCTATGCTTTGGGCAACATGGGTTTCCATGAATGGATCTCATCATAGCTGCACTGCACATACTGAATGCTGTCACAGAAAGACCTGATGACAGCCCCATGGTGTCACATTTGCCATGGCAACCCGAACCCCTTCAGATCCTGCCTGATGCAGAGGAGCCCTCAAACAAAGTTCTTGCCCAGCTATGCAAGTTGGAAGGATGAAGAAGCAGTAAGACCCAGCAGTGTTTCTTCTTTCCACAAAAGGAATCTTGAACTCTTAGACCCGGAGAGGAAGAATCAGCATTTGTTGTGGTTGAGGCCCCTCTGGCTTGAGACATCTGATTCCATTCAAAATAAGAAGCCTTCTTAAGTCTGACAGGCTGACATTCTGGCCATGTACGCGAAGGACTGATGGGCTCACTTGGCAGAAGGAGGCATTTTAATTTCCTGGAAATGTGACCCTGATGCAGGCAATTGTTGCCCACAAGTCCTAGCAGATGAGGGAGTGATGCCGGGGTGCCCAAGGATGCCTGGGTCACCAAGTCTAGTACAGGACACAGGGACATAGCCCTAGGAAGACCCTTGACCTGGTCTGGACTCACCCTCTACATTGCTGAGCTTGGAAACTGGCTGATGGGCTTAGCAGACACTTGCAATGATGCCAGATAGTTGACATTTCAGAGCATAGGAGCATGCAGAGCAATTCCGTGGGTTAGGTGATTTTGAAATGGAAAACATGACAGCAACTCTGGTTTGTTGCCAAACATTTCCATGAATAACCAAAAAGGAGATATTTTGAACCTGGGATCTAGAAATTTTAAATAGAAGTAAGGAGATGCTAATCTCCCAATGTCAAAAGGAGGGACTTAATCACAAATAAATTAGGAAGAAGGGTAGCATGTTGCTGGCAATTGAGGAGAGATATTCTATGCTCACATCACCAGCCATTCCCCACCACCTCTTCTTTTCCTTACAATTATAGTGCACTCAGAAATTGTCTTGCTTGGATTTTCCAATGGGCCCATCCTCTCATCCTTTGATGCAGAAACTCCTTCCCATTGTGTCTTCACTTAAGGTGTAATTCTCCTGATATGCCTATGACCTGTGTAAGAAAGGGCTTTCTGGCACATTTCCAAGGACCCCTTAACAAGATGCAGACTACAGGTCAATGTCACAGACCCTTGCATAACCACCCTTCAAGAACATGAAACTGAGGGATGAAACAAGTTCGTAATGCAGAGAGGATGAACCTGGACCTAGATTGATAAAGGGAAAACAGGCTTTATATAAGCCCTGTGGCTCCTGAAAGATATCAGTGGAAGCTAATTCATGTGTATGTGCCAATTCCTACAAGTCATTATAAAATAATGTCTGTAAAATACAAAGCACATAAAGCTGAGCAATGGAATTCCATGTTCAGCTGTGTTTTGTCTACATATCTCTGTTTTCCAGGTGATATTGTGGTTGTGTTGGAAAACATTGACTTCTAGAGGACCACTACTTTGGCAGAGAGACTGGAGTGCACCTGCAAAAGCATCACCTTTACAAACTTTTCAGGTGATATTTTGAATATCCTTTCTTGCTGAAACACAAAAATATAGTCCCAATATGTGCTAAACCTGAACTTCGAAGCATCAAAATGTAAAAGAATTAATTGTAGACCTTGATGAATATTTCCATTATATACAACTTGTTTAATCATTACACTTGCCAGCATTTTAAGGAGAGAGTTATAACCTTTCCATTCCTCAGAGTTGTCTCATCTTCAGGAACACTACCTACTCTGAAACCCTGGACTCTGGGGAAGCATTTTTGAATGGCACATAGATGCTTGCTGAATACTCTTTTTAGAATAGAATTCCATTTAAAACTGATAGTTTTTTTTAACTTTTTGTGTTCACTTGATTGATCTGATGAGGGAATTTTGAGACACTGGAGGGTTTGCATGATCTGAAGAGTCTCTTTAAGGTAGATGACTGCATGTCATGTGGACCTCACTATGTCATATGCATTGCAGGAAAACCACTCTTAAGCATATCCAAATAATTTCTATCAAATTTGGTAGATTGCTATTTAGAACAATCCAACCAGCCTCCACTGTTCCAGGTTAAATCCCATTGTCTAGTGAGTAATGAAGAAATAAAGATTTATCCCTGACTCTTTAAGGAGCAAGAGTGTTGTAACTGTTCAAGGAGCAGATAAATATGTGAGGAGAACATGGAGGCATGTGGCAATAGCAGAAACAGGCATTTGAAGGAAATATTATATGCTTTAATTTTGGGGACCAAAAAATTTGAGGGAATCTTTCACACCTGCACACCAAACCCTTACAATCCCATGCTGCTCACACCTGTATCATTGTTTTCATTCCTCCCTGGATTTTTCTTAAGAAAAATGCAACCAGTCAAATGCATACCCCAGTGGAGGTGCTGCCTCTTGCTTTTTACCTCAGGTGTGTAGGTGCTTGAAAATGTTGATTTTCTGGACAAAGTCTGTTTCTCTGAATAAGGGGATGTCTCACTCACTTCAAAAAGAACTATCTGCAAATATTTATAGGGAATTGGAAGAGGTGATGGATCACAGGATCTAAGAGATGATCAATAATATTAGCTCAAACATAAAGAATCCCCTTAAATTTTAAAATGTACAGAAATTCCTCTCAACTTTCCTTGCAGTGAGATTATTTGAAGAAAGTCCTGTCCTTTGAACTGTCAATCCTTCATTTCTCTGAAAATTGCTGTTACCCTTTTTTTGATCCCATTCAAGAAATGCCTAACTTTTTACCAGTGTTCTTGAGACAGTACAGCAAAAGAGAGGAGAGCTACAGTATGTAGATTGGAAGGGTCAGGTATGTGGGAACTTTGTTTGGAAGGGCATGGAATTTTCTGGTTCATATAGGAGAAATCATATTCTTGCTCTCCCCAGGGCTAGTTGCTGGTTTTTTGACAAATTGGGTTTCCATGAATGGCTTGACTGTCATCCTAACTGGGCTGCACATATGGCCTGCAGTCAGAGAAATGGCTTATGACAGCACAAGGTTCTCATGGTTGCCATGCCAACTGAAACCTCTTCAAGTCCTGGCTGCTGCAGAGGAACCTTGAAGAAAAGGCCTGTCTCACTGGTTCTGGTAGGAGGGATGAATAAACAGGTAAGTCCCAGGGGTCTTTTCCTTGCCACAAAAGGGAATCTTAACTCTTAGACCAGGAGAAGAGGAATCAGCCTTTTTTTGGGAAGGTCCCTCTGGCTTTGAGACATCTGATTCCATCCAAGAAAATGGAGCCCACTGAAGCCTGATAGGCTGCCATACCATGCATGTTCAGAAGGGGCCAATGTGCTCACTTCACCTCAGGAGGAATCATGATTTCCTGGGAATGGGGAAATTGCTGCAAGCAAATCTTCCCCACCAGGTGTAGGGGATCAGGGACTGATGTGGGGGTGCCTGAGGATGCATGAGTCAGCAAGCGTAGCCCAGGTTACGGGGGCATGGCCCTTCAAAGACACTCTTCCTGGTCATCACTCTCACCATATATTGCTGAGTGGGGAGGGTGGCCATGAACCTTATTGGCCTCTGAGATTAGGGCAGATGGACGACATTTCAGAGCAGAGGAGGATGAGGGGCAACTTGGTGTGCTACATAAAGTTTGAACAGGAAAACATAACAACAGTTCTGGTGTGATGCCAAACCTTTCCATGATTGACCCAACAGGAGACAGCTGGAACCTGGGATTTAGGACTTCTAAGTAGAAGTAAGGAGATGCTTCTCTCCCAATGACAAGTGGAGGGATTTAATCACTTATCAATCAGAATGCACAGTAGCAGGTTGCTGGCAATCAAGGAGAGACATTCTATGTACAGTCCATCAGCCAGGCCCCACTGGTTCTGTTTCCTTAAAATTATGGTCCCTTAGATATTGTCTTCCTATGATTTTCCAATGGGCCCATCCACTCACCCTTTGATGCAGAAACACCATCAAAATGTGTTTTAACTTAAGGGGTAATTCTCTTGAACTTCTAATCACCTGTCTGAGAAAAGACCCTCTGACACTTTTCCATAGACCCCTTAAACAGCAGATGGTAGAAGCAGACTAGAGGTCAGTGTCACAGACGCTGGCAAAACCATCCTCCTAGAATGTGAAACTGAGGGATGAAACAAGTGCCTGGTGAGGACAGGATTAACCTGTGCCTCAAATGATACAGGGACACCACGCTTGACATGAACCCAGTGGCTGCTGAATGATATCAGCCAAACTAAATTCATGTATTCATACAAGTCTTTAATAAATGATACTTTAATAAATGATGTTTGTAGAAATGCAAAGCACCAAAAACTGAGTAAATTGAGGGCCACATGCCCCTGTTTTTTGTCTACATCTCACTGTTTTTATATTGACAGCATGGTTGTGTTGTAAAATGTTGAGATGTAGAATTTCAGTTTTTTCATAGAGAGTCTGGAATGCACCCAAGAAAGCTTCTCCTTCACAAACCCTAGTGCAGGTGATACTTTCCATGTCATTTCTTGTTCAAAGGCAACAGTGAAGTCCCAACATGTGCTAAACCTGAACATAAATTGTGAAAATGGTAAAGAATCAATTTCAGAACTTGGTGAGCATTTTTATCTTGTATATTATGGTGATTCAATCCATTTTTCAGCATATTAATGGGACAGTTTTAACCTCTAAGTTAGTCAGAGTTTTCTCTTCTTTAGGAGTGCTACCTCTTAAGATATCAAGAACTCTGGGGAGGCACTATGGCTGATAACATATGTTTGCTGAATTTCTCTTTAGAATGGGCTTCCAATTAAATCTGATAATTATCCAACTGTTTTGTGTTAACTTGATTGATCAGAGGAGTAAATGTTGAGACACTGGAGGTTTTGCATCTATCTTAAGAGACTCCTTAAGGTAGATGACTGCATGTTCTGCAGACCTATGTGATATACTTTGCAGAAAAACTTACCCAAGACAGATTCAAATGATTTCTGTCAAATTCTGTAGATAATGCTTATGAACAATCCACCAATCATTCTTTTTGCAGGTCAAATTCCAATGTCTATTTAGTATAGAGGAGAAATATATTTATTCCTGTTGCTTGACAGAATAAGTGTGTTGAAGCTGCTCAATTAGCAATTATCTGAGGAAAGCATGGAGGCATGTGGCAGTAGGAGAAATAGGCATTTGGAGGAATTATATGCTCTGATTATTGAGACCACAGGAAATTGAGGGAATCTTTCAAAACTGAACAGCAATTTTAAGCCCATACCACTCACACCTCTCTCATTGCTTTCATTCCCCTCAATCTTTTCCTTGGGATAAATCAAACCAGTGGGGTCAAATGCATATCTCAGTGGAGGTGCTGGATCTTGCTTCCACTTCAGGCATGTGGGTGCTTGTAAAATGCGGTTTTCCTGGGATGAGTCTGTTTCTCTGAATAAGGGAATGTTTCAGCAACTTCATGAGGCACAGTATGTAAATATGCATAACGAATGGGAAGAGGTGATGGATTACAAGATGACTGAACCCAGGAATCTTATTTGCTCAGGAAAAAATTATCACCATTCAATTTTCACACACTGAGTATTTATGAATGCAGAAATTCCTCTCAACATTCTTTGCAGTGAGATTATTTGCAGAACATCCTGTCAATTGAACTGTCAGCCCTCCATTTCTCTCCAAAATGCTGCTACCCTGGATTGATCCAAATCAAGAAATTCCTAATTTGACTACCAGTGCTCCAGTGACAAGAGAGCCAAAGAGAGGAGAACTACAGTATATAGGGTTGAAGGGGCTAACATTTGAGAGTTTTGTTGGGAAGGCCATGGAATTTTCTTGGTCATGTACTAGAAAGCAGATTTTCTCTCACTCCAGGTCTTCAAGCTGGGTCATTGCAACCTGGCTTTCCATGAATGGCTTGGCTGTCATCCTTGCTGTGCAGTACAATCCACCTGTAGTCACAGAAAGGCCATATGACAACACAATGGCATCTCATTTGCCATGGCAATGGGAACCTTTTCAGGTCCAGGTTGCTGCAGAGGAACTTTCAAATACAGGGCTGGCCCAGCTGTGCTGGTAGGAGGGAAGAGGAATCAGGTAAGACCCATGGGTTATTTGTTTGCTAAAAAAGTGATCATAACCTCTAACTACAGGAGAAGAGGATAAACATGCATTTTGGTTGGGGATTCTCTCTTTTTGAGACATCTGAATAACAGCATCTGAGACAAGATAACAGACCCTGCTGAAAACTGACAGCTTGCCATAATATTCATGCCTGACAGGGGCCAATGTGCACACTTGGCTGAAGGAGATATCATTATTGCCTGGGAATGGGAACTCTGCTACAGGCAAATAGTCCCCACCAAGTTTAGTGGACAGGGGAGAAATGCAGGCAAGCCAAGGATGTGTGGGTCATGAAGCCAAGCCCAAGCCACAGGGGCAAGACCCTACAAAGACACTCTTTCTGGTGTGGACTCACTGAATACATTGCTGAGTTAGGCAACTGGCCTATGGTCTTAACAGTCACCTGCAATGATGGCATATAATTTACATCACAGAGCAGAGGAGAATGTACGCTGCTGAGTGTGTTTGTTGAAGTATGATCTGGAAAACATCACACCAATTCTAGTGTGATTCCAAACCTTTCCATGAATGCACCAACAGGAGACAATTTTAACCTGGGATTTAGGACTTCTTAATATAAGTAAGGAGATGCTACTCTCCCCAATGTTGAGAAGACGGAGTTAATCACTAATATTTACTAAGGAGGCAAGCCAGTTGCCAACAATAGAGGTGATACAATTTATCCTCACATCACCAGCCAAGCACCACTACCTCTTCCGTTGCCTTATAATTATGGTACACTCAGAAATTGTGTTGCTATGAATTTCCAAGGGGCCCTAGCCCCCAAACATTGTTGCAGAAACACCTTCATAATGTGACTTCACTTTAAGTTTTAATTCCTTCGAAGTGCCTATTCCTGTCTGAGAAAAGTACCTCTGTCATATTTCCATGGACTCTTAACCAACAGCTGATAGATGCAAACTACAAGTCAGTGTCACAGACCCTAGCACAACCAACTTCCAAGAATGTGAATCTGAGGGAAGAATCCAGTGACTCATGAGGACAGAATGAACCTGGACCTCGAATGATACAGGGAAACCAGGCTTTGCATGATCATTGTGGCTCCTGAATACATCAGCAGAAGTTAATTCTTGTATTCAGAACAAATTCATCTAAGTCCTTATTAAATGATGTCTTTAAAATAAAAAACACAAAAAAGTAAATTGAGGGTCACGTGGCAATGTGTTTTGTCTACATCTATCTGTTTTCAAGTTGATATTGTGGTAGTGTTGGAAAACTGAGGTGTAGAAGTACACTTCTTTGGCAGAGAGACCAAAGGGCACCATAGAGAGCTTTCCTCCACAAACCCTAGTGCAGTTGATATTTTGAAAGTCATTTCCTGCTGAAAGGAAACATTGAAGTGCCAATATGTACTAAACCTGAACATAAAATGCAAAAATGGAAAAAAAATCAATTTCAGACCCTGGTAACCATTTACATCTTGTACACCTTGGTGATTCAATCCACTTGTCAGCATAGTTATGAGAATGCTATAACCACTACATTCCTCAGAGTTTTCTCATTTTCAGAAATGCTGACTCTTAGACATCCAGGTCTCTGCAGCAGTACTTCTGTGTGGCACACAGATGCTTGCTGAATACGCTTTTTAGAAGGGACTTCCATTTAAATTTGATACATATAAAATCTTTTTCTGTTCACTTGAATTTTGAAAGGAGAAAATGTTGAGACACTGGAGGGTTGTCATGATTTGAACGGTCTCTATATGGTAGATGACTGCAAGTTCTGAATCCCTGAGTATGGGATATGCATTGCAGAAAATCCACCCAAGGCACAGCCAAAGAATTTCTGTCAAATTCTGTAGATCGCTTATATGATTAATCTAGTCAGGATCAGTCATTGCAGGTCAAATCCCAATTTGTAGGTAGTAATGAGAAGAGGAAGCTTTATCCTGTTCCTTTATGGAAAAAGAGTGTTGTAGCTGCTCAACAAGTAATTATTTGACGGTAGAATCTAGGCATGCAGCAGTAGGAGAAGTAGTCATTTATAGGAATTCTTATATGCTCTGGTCTTTGGGACCACAGAAAATTGAGGGAATCTTTCACACCTGAACACCAAGTCCTTATAATTTCAAATTGCTCACAGTTGTCTCATTGTTTTCATTCCTCTTGGGCTTCTTCTTGAGGGAAATCTAACCAGGTGGGCCAAATGGATATCCCAGTGGAGGAGCTGGATCTTGGATGTCACCTCAGGTTTGGGGGGGTGTGGAAATGTGGATTTGCTGGGCAAGGCTCTTTCTCTAAATAAGGGAATATCTCAGCAGCTTCATGAGGAATAGTCTGTAAATATCTAAAGGGAAAGGGAAGAGGTGATGGATCACAGGATCTATGAAACCATGAATAATATTTGCTTAGAGGAAAATAATCCCCATTCAGTTTTCAAGCCTCCAGTAGTTATGTGTGAAGAAATTCCTCTCAATATTCTTTGCAGTGAGATTATTTGAAGATAGTCCTGTCCATTGAACTCTCAGTCCTCCATTTCTACACAACATGCTGCTAATTGGGTTCTGATCGTAATCAAGAAAATCATAACTTGTTAATCAGTGCTCTGGTGATGTGAAAGTCAGAGAGGAGATCTACAGTATGTAGGGTGGAAGGGGCTGGCAGGCAGGAGTTTGGTTTGGAAGGCCAGTTAATTTTCTGACTCAGGAAAACTGTAGGAGAGTGCAGGGTTTTTTCTCTCTGCAGGGCTTGTTGGTGGGCCTCACACAGCATGGTTTTCCATGAGTGTCTTGGCTTTCATCCTAACTGTGCTAAGAATACCGCCTACAGTCACAGAAAGGCCACATGACAGCAGAATGGCATTATGGTTGCTATGGCAACTGGAACATCTTCAGGTCCTGGCTGCTGCAGATGAATTTTCAAGAAAAAGGCTGGTCCACCTGTGCTGGTAGGAGAGAAGAGGAATCAGGTAAGACCCAGGGATCTTTTATTTGCCACAAAAGCAATCCTAATTTCTTATCCCAGGAAAAGAGGAATCAGCATGTGTGGTGGTCGGAGCCCCTCTGGCTATGAGAAGTCTGACTCCACCCAAGACAAGGTACCCTGCTGAATCATGACAGGCTGCCATACCATACAGCTTCATGAGGGGCCAATGTGCTCACTTGGTTGGGGGAGGCATCATGATTATCTGGGAATGGGGACCGTGCTGCAGGCAATTGGTCCCGAACAGGCATTGTGGACCAGGGAGTAATGCGGGAGTGACGTCGGATGCATGGTTCACCAAACAGACCAAGTCACAGGTGCAAGGCCCTAAAAAGACACTCTTCCTTGTCTGCTGTCAGCTGGTACATTGCTGAGTTGGGAAACAGGCCTGGGGTCTTACCAGACAATCCCAATTATGGCAGATGGATGACATTTCAGAGCAGAGGAGCATACGGGCAATTCAGAGGGCTAGGTGAAGTATGAATTCACAGTTGTCACATCACACTAACTGGAAAACATCATACCAACTCTGATGTGATGCCAAGCCTTTCCATAAGTGGGCCAACAGGACATAGTTGGAATTTTCGATTTAGAACTTCAAAGTAGAAGTAAGAAGATGCTGACCTCCACAATGTCCAGAGGAGGGAGTTTAGCACCAATCATTGAGGTAGGAGCCTAGAAGTTTACTGTCAATCGAGGAGAGATATTCTATGCTCACACCACCAGTCAGGCCCCAACTCTTCTGTTGCCTTACATTTAAGGTGCACTCAGAAACTGTCTTTCTATGATTGTTCAAGGGATAATTCCATCCACCCTCTGATGCAGAAATACGTTCATAATGTGACTTCACTAAAGGTTTAATTCTCTTGTAGTGCAAATTGCCTGTCTGAGAAAAGGCCCTCTGGCACATCTCCAAATTCCTCTTAACGAGCTACTGGAAGATAAGAACTACAGAACAGTTTCACAGACCTTGGCAATATCATCCTCCAATAACATGAAACTCAGGTATGAAACAAGTGCCTGATGAGGAAAGGATGAAATTATGCCTTGAATGACACAGGGACAACAGGCTTTACATGACCATGTGGCTGCTGAATGTCAGCAGATTTCAATTCCTGTATTCAGCCCAAATTTATGCAAGTATTTAATAAATGATATCTGTAACAACACAAGCACAAATAACTGAGTGAATCTGGGGTCACGTGCTCCTGTGTTTTGTATCCATCTCACTTTTTTCAATATGATCGTGTGGTTTTGTTGTAGAACATTGAGTTGTCGAAATCCACTTCTTTGGCATAGGTACCGGAATGCACCCTAGAAAGCTTCTCCTTCACAAAGCCTAGTGCAGGTGATATTTTGAATATCATCTATTGTTGAAATGCAACAATGAAGTACCAATATGTACTAAACCAGAACATCAAAATGCAAAAAAGGAAAACAATTAGTTTTAGACCCTGGTGAACATTTTCTTCTTGCAGAACTTGCTGATTCATTACACTGTCCAGCATATGTAATGAGACCCTCATATCCTCTGCATTCCTAGTAGTTATTTCATCTTGAGGAATTGTGCCTCTAAAGAAATCCAGGTCTCTGGGAAGCACTTATGACTGGAACCACAGAAGCTTGCTGAATATTCTTTTTAGAATTGGCTTGCAATTAAATCTGATACTTATCAGGCCATTTTGTGTTCACTTGATTGAACAAAAGAGGTAAGGTAGAGACACTGGAGGATTGACATGATCCTAAGAGGCTCTTTAAGTCAGATGAATGCATCTTCTCCAACCTGACTATGTTATATGCTTTGGAGAAAGCCATGCTAATGATGAGACAAATAATTTCTATCTCATTCTGTGTATCGAATTTGAGAACAATGTAGCCCACATCCTATGTTGCCAGTCAAATCAAAATATCTGCTGAGTAATGTGTAAGGAAAGATTTATCCCTGTCTTTTAAAGGAACAAGATTGTAGTACCTGCTGAATGAGCAGGCAACTATTCAAGGGAAGCCTGGTGCAATGTTGCAGTAGGATAAATAATCCCTTGTAGAATATATTATGTGCTCTGATCTTTGCAACCAAAGGAAATTGAGGGAATCTTTCACACCTGAACACAAAATGCTTACAATTCCAAACTGCTCAATTCTGACTCATTGTTTTCTTTCCTTCTGGAATTTCCTTGAGGAAGCTCAAACAGCTGGGCCAAATGCATATCCCAGTGGATGTGTTGGATCTTGCTTTTCACCTCAGATATGTGGGTGCTTTGAGAGTTTGGATTACCTGTGCATAGTCTGTTTCTCTGAATGAAAGGAATGTCTCTGCAATGTCATGAGGCACGGTCTGAAAATATGTATAGGGAATGGTAGGAGGTGATGGATCATAGGATCTATGAACACATGAATAATGTTTGCCCAGAGGAAAAATGATACCCATTCAGTTCTCAAATGTCCAGTCGTGATGTTTGCAGGAATCCCTCCCAACATACGTTGCAGTGAGATTATTTGTACAAAGTTCTGTCCATTGAACTGTCAGTCCTCCCTTTCTCACCAAAATGATGCTACCATGGTTTTGATGAAACTCAAGAAATGGGCAATTTGTTTACCAGTGCTACTGTAACATGGGAGCAAAAGAGAGGAGAGCTACAGTATGTAGGGTGTTGAGGGCTAGCATGCAGATGTTTGGTTTGGAAGGCCGTGGAATTATGGCCTTCTGTAGGAGTATGCAGGCTTTTTCTCATGCCAGGGTTCTTGCTTGGTCTTGAGCAATTTGGGTTTCAAAGGCTTGACTGTCATCTTAGCTACACAGTACATACCTCCTGCAGTCACTGAAAGGCCATATGACAGCAACAATGCATCAGTTTCCATGGCAACTGGAAACTCTTTATATCCTGGCTGCTATGGAGTAACCTTCAAGAGAATGGCTGGTACAGCTCTGCTTGTAGGAGGAAAGAGAAGAACACAAGTCCCAGGGATACTTTATTTGCCAAAAGTGATCCTAAATTCTTAGGGCAGGAGAAGAGGAGTCAGCATTTGTTGTGGGCAGGTATCCTCTGGGTTTGAGACATCCTACTCCATTCAAGATAAGGGACCCTGCTGAAGCTAGTTAGGCTGCCATACCTTCCATGTCCAATAGGGGGTTAAGTGCACACTTCCTTGTTGAAGGCATCATGATTTTCAGGAAATGGGGCACTGCTGCAGGCAACTGGTTCACACCAGGTATAGTGCATCAGGGAGAGATATGGGGATACAACTGGATACGTGGGTCACCAAGCCTAGCACAGGCTACAGGGGAATGGTCTTCCCAAGACATTCATCATGGTTTGCATGATGAATCCCGGTTCAAGAAACTGACCCAGGGCCTTAGCAGTCACTCACAATGATGGCCAGTGTCATCAGAGCAAAGGAGAATGTGGGTCAGTTCAGTGGGTTAGGAGAAATTTGAACTGGCAAACATCACACCAACTCTGGTGTGATGCCAAATCATTTCATGAAGGCCTGAGCAGGAGACAGCTGAACTCTGGGATTTAGGACTTGTAAGTAGAGGTGAGGAGCTGCTGAGCTCCCCAATGTTGAGAGGAGGGATATAATCTCTAATCAATGAGGGAGGAGGTTAGCAAGTGACTGCCAATCTAGGAGAGATATTCCATTCTCACTCCAATGGCCAGGTCCCAAGACCTCACCTGTTGACTATCAATTACAGAGCACTCAGAAATTTTCTTGCCATGATTTCCTAAGATGCTGTTCCACTCAGCCTTTGATGCAGAAACACCTTCATAATGTGTCTTCACTTAAGGTGTAATTCTCTTGACCTGCCTATTTTCTGTTGGAGAAATGGCCCTCTGGAACTTTCTATGGACCCCCTTATCCAGAAATTCATTGATGCACATATAGGTCAGTGTCAGAAACCCTGGCATAACCATCTTCCAAGTACATGAAATTGAGGGATGGAAACAAGAGCCTGATGAGCACAGGATGAAAATGGGCCCTGAATGACATAAGAAAGCCAGGCTTTACATAACCCCTGTGGCTCTGGAGAAATATCAGAGGAAGTTAGTTCATGTATTCAGTGCCAGTTCATAAAAGTCTTGTATAAATGATGTCTATAAAAATGCAAAGTACAAAAACTGAGTAAATTGAGTGCAAAATGCAACTGGATTTTGCCTACATTGCTGTGTTTTGAAGTTGATATTGTGTTGGAAAATTTTGAGGTATAGTAGTCCTCTTCTTTTGTAGAGAGACTGGAGTGCATCCCCAGAAATCTTCTTTGCAATTTATTTATTTATTTATTTTTATTTACATATTGATTCATTGAACACAAATGGAGTACAGCTATTGTTTCACTTGTTGTACACAAAGTAGAGTCACACCATCTGTGCGTTCATGCATGTATGCAGGGCAATGGTATCTGATGCAGGTGACACTGGGAAAGTCATTTCCTTGTGAAAGGCAAAAATGAAGTCCCAATATGTGCTAAACCTGAAATTCAAAATACAAAAATGAGAAAAGAATAAATTGTAGAACCTGGTGAACATTTTCATCTTGTAGAGTTTGATGATTCATTACACTTGACAGAATATTAATGAGAACATGAAAACCTCTGCATTCCTTACAGTTGTCTCATCTTCAGAAATAGTGCCTCTAAATAAGTCCAGGTCTCTGTGGAAGTATTTTGGGTTGCGTCTCAGATGCTTGCTGAGTACGCTATTTAGAATGGGATTGCAATTAAATCTGATATTTATCCAACTGTTTTGTGTTCTCTTGATTGAACAGAGCAAGCAATGTAGAGACACTGGAGGGTTGACAAAATGTGAAGAGGCTCTTTAAAGTAGATGACTGCATGTTCCTTGACTTGAGTATGTGGTATACTTTAGAGAAAAACCAACACAATGAAGAGCCAAATAATTTCTCTCTAATTCTGTGTTTTGCTTTTGAGAACAATGAAGCCAGCATCCTTTCCTGCAGGTCAATCCCAATGCCTAGGGTGTAATGAGGAGGGAATGTTTTGTCCCTCTCCATTTAAGGAACAGGAGTTTTTTAGATCCTGAATGAGCAGACAGTTGTACAAGTGAAGCATTGAGATCTGTGGCAGTAGCAGAAGTAGACATTTGTAGGAAGTATTATATGCCTTCATCTTTGGGACCAAAGGAAATTGAGGGAATCTTCCACACCTGAACACCAAGTCCTCAAAATTCCAAATTGCTCTCATCTGTCTCATTGTTTTATCTCCTCCCAGACTTTCCTTGAGGAAATTCTAAACAGCAGGGCCAAATGCATATTGCAGTGAAGGTGCTGAATCTTTCTTTTGACCTCACATATGTAGGTTATTGGAAAAATTGGATTTCCTTGACATAGTCTGTTTCTCAGAATGAGAGAAAGTCTCAGCAACTTTACAAGGCAGTGTGTAAATATGAATAGGGAATGGGAAGAGGTGATCAATCACAGGATCTATGCATCCATGAATAATATTTGTTCAGCGAGAAAATGATTACCATTCAGTTTTCTAACAACAAGTAGTTATGTTTGCAGGAATTTCTCTCAAAGTTCTTGGCAGTGGGATTATTTGGAGGAAGTCCTGTCCATTGAACTCTCAGTCCTTCATTTATTCACAACATGCTGCTACCCTGGATTTGATCCCACTCAGGAAATAGCTAACTTGTTTACCAGTGGTCTGTGGACATGAGAGCAAAGAGGACAGCTTCACTATGTAGAGTGTATGGGGCTGGCATGTGGGAGTTTGGTTTGGAAGGGCATGGAATTTTCTGGCTCATGTTGGATGATGCACATTTTTTTCTCACTCCAGGGCTTCTTACGTAACCTTGAGCAACCTAGGATTTTATAAATGGGTTGGCTGTCATTCTATCTGTGAAGCACATACTGCCTGCAGTTAAATAAAGGCTATATGGCAGCACAATCATGTCACAGTTGACATGGCAACTGAATCATCTTCCGGTCCTGGCTGCTGTGAAAGAACCTACAAGAGAAGGGATGGGCCAGCTGTGCTGGTAGGAGAGACTAGGAAATAGGCAAGTCCCAGAGGTCTTTTGTATGCCATAAAAGATATCCTAACTTCTTATGACTGGAGAAGAGAGGTCACCATGTTTTGTGGGTGCAACCCTCTGGGTTTGAGACATCTGACTCCATCCAAAATAAGGGACCCTGCTTAAAACAATCAGGCTGGCATACCTTCCATGTCTGTGGGGGAGGTGAGCATATTTGCCTGCAGATGGCATCATGATTTTCTCAGAATGGCATCCCCTTGAAGTCAATTGGTCCCCAGACATTATAGTGAACCAGGAAGAGATGAGGGAGTGACCAAGAATGCATGGGTCACCAAGCCTAGCACAGGTCGCAGGGGCATGGATCTATGATGACACTCCTCCTGGCCTGCTCAATCCAGGTAAATTGCTGGGTTGGGAAACTGGTCTAGGGCCTTATCAGCCATGTGCAATGATGGCCAATGACATTTTGGATCAGAGCAGAAGGAGGAGAAACTTTGTGGGTTAGGTGAAGTTTGAAATGGAAAACATAACAACAACTCTGGTGTGATGCAAAACGTTCCATGAATGTCCAAACAGTAGACAACTGAACCCTGTGATGAAGGACTTATAAGTAGAAGTGAGAAGCTGCTGAGCTCCCCAATGTTGAGAGGAGGGACTTAATTACTAATCAATTAGTTAGGAGGCTTGAATGTTGCCAGCAGATGAGGAGAGACATTCTATTCTCACAACACCGACCAGGTCCCAAATGTCCATTGTTGCCATTATGGTGCATTCAGGAATTGTCTTGCTATGATATCGCAAGGAGCCCAACCACTCACTCTTTGATGCAGAAACACCTTCACTATGTATCTTCACTAAAGGTGTATTTCTCTTGACATGCCTATTGCCTGTCTGAGAATAGGTCCTCGGTTACATTTCCAAGGACCCCTAAGCAGTGGTTTGAAGATACTGACTAGAGGCCAGAGTCACATGCTCTCAGACAATGATCCTACAAAAATGTGAAATTAGGGGATAAAACAAGTGCCTGATTAGGGTAGGATGAGCACACTTTTATATTGCATCACAAGATTTTTAACATGAATCTGAATGAAAAAAGAGGAATGGCATAATGACTGGAAGTTGAATAAATACTCAATCAAGGAGGAGTAAAGGATATTGCTGGTGCACTAAATGCAGATGTGTATTGGAGAGGAAAGCAACTGCTATAAAGGAACTCTAAAAGTGTTTTTCCTTGGGAGTTGTCTCCCCAAACATTCCAGGAAATTTCCTCAGCAGCATAGTGCTATGCAACTACAGCAAATTGTAGGTGCCAGACTGTTGTGGAAGCAAGGAAACTTACTGACTGCAAGTGCAATGGCTGAGGAACTAAAGGCCCTACCCTATTGCTGACTCTACTCTGAAGCTAACAAAGGATATCTCATTAAGCATATGCAGATTTAGCTTACCTGATATATGATGTGGTATGAAAGTCCTTCCTTCACCACAAGCACTTCAATTTACATAAGTAAAATTTGCATGTGAATCACTGAATGAAGCCTATCAATATAAGGTTTGCAGGACATCACAAACCCAAACAAAGCAATCTCTGTTATGATTTATCAATGAATACATCATACGTGTAAAAACTTAAATTAAAAAACAGAGAATACAGTGTAAGTATGAAAGGTGTGGTAGGACTTAGGGCCCACGAAAAGGAGATCCTATAGCACTTCGAAATCCCCAGTCCTTATTTGGAGGAATTACAGTCATCTACACAAATGCTGCCACATAACTAGCTTCCTTGATTTGGTTTCTTCAAAGAATTATTTAAATAGGCATTCTTGGGTCATCCCTGCACTAACATCAAAATCAAATCATACTCATTTTCATGCTAAAACTCAGAAAACACCATCCTTCACACATCCCTACACAGTATCTCTTAAGACATCCCACAAAATGAACAAATGTCTGCAAAATACTTCATTAATTATGACCTGGACCTCAAGTGATACAGGGCAACCAGGCCCTTGTGGCTGCTATGTGACATCACTGGAAGTAAATTTAGGTATTCAGTGCCAATTCATAAAGTCTTTAAAAATGATGTACAAAAATATGCAAAGCACAACATCCTGAGTACAGCCAGGGCCACCGGCAGCTGTGTTTTGTCTACATCTTTCAGGACTCAAGTAGGTAAATGGGTTGTGTGTGAAAACATTGAGGTGCAGAAACTCACCACTTTTGCAGAGTAACTGCAGTGCCCCTCAGAACGTTTCTCCTTTGCAAATACTAATACTTGTGGTATTTTGGATGTCATTCCCTGCTTAAAGGCAACAATGCAGTCCCAAGTTGTGCTCAAACAGAATTTCAAAAACCAAAACTGTAGAAAAATCTATTTTAGACCATGGAGAGCAATTTAATGTTGCAGAACTTGTTGATGCAATACACTTTCCAGGATATTCTAATCCTAAAATGAAAAATCATGTAATGAGGTCATTACAACCTCTGTGCTCCTGGGAGGTATCTCGTCTTCAGGAATACTTACTCAAGAAATCTATGTTTCTGGGGAAGCACTTCTTACTGGCACCAGAGCTGCTTGCTGAATTCTCTCTTGTGAATGGGCTTCAAATAAATATGACACTTATCCATTCATTCTGAGTACACTTGATTGGGCAGAGGAGAAAAGGTTGAGATACTGGTGTTTGGATTGATCTGAATGGGAACCTAAGGTAGATGACTGCATGTTGTTCAGGTCTGACTATGTGATATGCTTGGAAGATAACTCACCCAAATCAGAGACTAATTTCAAATTCTGTAGAGACTTTGCTTAACAACCCCATCAGAAATCTTGTTGCACTTCAAATCCTAGTGATTATGTAGTCATGAGGAGACAGCTTCATCACTGTCACTCTAAAAATGAGGAGAGCTTTAGCTCTTCGAGGAGCAGACAATAATCAGAGAGAAACATGGAGTTGTTTGGCAGTAGGAGAGGTAGGTTTTTGTAGGAAATATTATATGCTCTGGTCTTTGGGAACAAAGGAAACTGAGGGAACCTTTCATACCTGAAAATCAAGCACTTACTATCCCACACTACCCAAAACTCTCTCTTTCTTTTTATTCCTCCAGACTTCTTCTTTGAGGAAATTCTAACCAGCTGATCCAAACGCATACCACAGTGAAGGTGCTGGCCCTTGCTTTGCACCTCAGGTAAGTGGGTGCTTGAAAAAGATTTTTCTCTGGGGAAAAGTCTGTTTCCCTAAAAAGTGATTGTCTCAACATCTAGGTGAGGCACAATGTATAAATATGTATAGGGATTGATAAGAAGTGATGAATCAGAGTATCTGTGAATCCATGAATAATATTTGCTCAGAGAAAAAAAAATCTTCCACATTCAGTTTTCAAACTTCAGCAGTTATGATTGCAGGAATTTCTTTCAACATTCTTTGCAGTGTGATTATTTGTAGAAAGTTCTACCCATCGAACTGTCAACCTTCATTTCTCTGCAAAATGCTGCTACCCTGGTTTTCATCCCACTAAAAAATGCCTAACTTGTTTCCCTGTGCTCGTGGGACATGAGAGTAAGAAATCCACTTCCGTGTGCAGAGTGGAAGGGGCTGGCCTGTGGGAGTTGGGTATGGAAGGGCATGGAATTTTTTGACTCATGTACAAGAATGCAGGCTTTTTGCCTTCCCAGGGCTTGTTGCTGAGCATTGAGCAGCATAGGTTTACAAGAATAGTTTGTCTTCCTAGCTGCACTGCATATACCACCTGCAGTCACAGAATGGCCATGTGACAGCATAATGGCACCTCTGTTGCCATGGAAATCAGAATCTCTTCAGGTTCTGTCTACTGCAGAGGAAAGCTCTTTTCCAGCTGTTTTTGAAATATGGAAAAGGAAGTAGATGAGTCCCAGTGCTGTTTCCTTGGCCGCAAATGTGATTCTAACATCTAAACACAGGATAAGAGGAATCAGGGTATGTAAAGGGTATGTCCCCTTGGGTTTTGAGACATCTGACTTCATCCATGATAAGGGACCCTGTTGAAACCTGACAACTTGCCATTCAATCCATGTCCATGAGAGGGCAATATGCTCAATGGGCTGCTGTAGTCATTATGGTTTCTTGGGAAAGGGAGCACCTGCTAGCACCTCTTCCACACCAGGAGTAGTTGACCAGAGAGAGAATGGATATATGCACAAGGATTGTTGAATCACCAAACCTTGAACATACCCCAGGGGCATGGACCTGGTCTGGAATCACTCCATACATTGCTGAGGAAGAATAATGACCTAGGGCATTAGCAGCCCCTTGCAATGATGGCCATTTACATTTCACAGAAGAGCATGTGAGGCAGCTCCATAGGTTAGGTGAAGTTTGAACCAGATAACTACACACCAGCTCTAGTGTCAGGCCAAACCTTTCCATGAATGCCCCACCAGGACACAGCTGAAACCTGGGATTTAGGACTTCTAAGTACAAGTGAGGAACATCTGAGTTTCACAATGTGTTGAGGAGGTTGTTCAATAGTAAACATTTAGGACAGAGACTAGCAAGTTCCTGAAAATCTAGGAGAGATATTCAATTCTGACTCCACTGACCAGGGGCCACCATATCTGTGGTTGATTTACAATTAGGGAGAACTCAGAAATTGTCTTGCTATTAGTTTCCAAGGGTCCTTCCACTCACCATTTAATGCAGGAACACTTTCCCAAAGTGTCTTCACTGAAGGTATAATTCTCTTCACTTGCCTATTGCCTGTGTGAGCAATGACCCTCTGCATAGTTCCAAGAACACCTGAACCAGCAGATTGAAGAATCCGACTACAGGCCAGGGTCAAACACCATGAAACAATGATCTTCAAAACCTGAACTTAAGGGATGAAAAAATTTCCTGATAAGGGCAGGATAAGGACATTGTTACAGGGTATCATATGAAATTTGAACATGCATCGAGCTGAAAAAGAGGAATGGTAGTGTTACACTTCCCTAAAAAGAGAATCTTCAGTGACATCAAGACAGATTCAGCCCCTCCCTAATCCCCACTTCCTATAGCCCAGCCCTAATCCTATCCCAAGCCCTATAAAAGTTGGCAATGACACAATTAATGTGCAATTTCCCAGCACTCCACTTTTAGGAGTAAGGGCATTTGTCGCTGGCCAGCTAAAATAAAGGCTTCTTTTGGCTTTACTTGATCAACTTGGATGATTTTATTTTCTATGGGTATAACAGTAGAAATCCTGGAAGTTAAATATTCAAACGGTGAAGAATAAAAGATATTTCTTGTGCTTAAATACTGATGGGTGTTGGAGAGGAAAACAATTTTTGTAAAGGGGCTCTCAAAGAGGTGTCCTTAATTGTTGTTTCCCCAAATATTCCAAGAACTTTCTTCAGCAGAAAATTGATATGCAAATACAGCAAGAAGTAAGGGCTAGATTGCTCTCCAAGCAAGGATAGTTAGGGATCACAAGTGCAAGTGCTGAGGAACTCAATGCCCTCCCCTATTGCTTGCTCTACCCTGAAGCTTACAAGGAATTCCTCATTAAGCATATGCAGATTTGGCTTTTCTGATGTATGACCTGGTAGGAAAGGCCTTCCTTCACCACTAAACTTACACCCAAGCACTTCAATTTACACAAGTAGAAATTTGAATATGAACCAATGAATGATTCATCTGGAAAGAAATTGTGCAGCACAACATCACAAATATAAACAGAAATATCTATGTTATGATGCAACAATTAAGACACAATATGTGTAAAATCATAATTTGAAAACAGAGAAAACAATGTAAGTATGAAAGGTGTGATAGAACTTAGGGCAAAGGTAAAGGAGATTCCATAGCATTTTCAAAATCCAAATCATTATTTGTATGAATTACAGGCATCCACATGAATCATGCCACATAACTAATGTCCCTGATTTCATTACTTCAATAGGATTATTTTAAAAAGTCTTTCTGAGGTCATCGCTGCACTAACATCAGAATAAAACCATTCTCATTTTCTTGCAAAAAATCAGAAAATACCATCATTCATCATCTCCACACAACATCTCTTAACATATCCCTCAAAGTGAAAAATGTTTTAAAAATGCTTTATTATTAGTGAACATGGGTCTTGAGTGATACAGTGAAACCAGGATTTACATAGCTCCTGTAGCTGCTGAATGATATCGGCAGAAGTAATCTTATGTATTTAGTGTCAACTCATACAAGTCTTGATTGAATAATGCCTGAAACACGAAAAGTACAACAAACTGAGTATAGCCATGGCAACATGCAGCTGAGTTCTGTCTACTTCTCTCAGTCCTCAGGTTGATATTGGGGTTGTGTCGGACAACATTGAGGTGCAGAATCCACTTCTTTTGCAGGGAGACTGCAGCGCATCCCAGAAAGTTTCTTCTTTGCAAATACTAGTGTCTGTGGTATTTTGAATGCCATTTCTGCTGAAAGACCAAAATGAAGTACCAAGATCTTCTCAACCTGAACTTCAAAAACAGAGAAAGGATAAGAATTCTATTTTAAACACTGGTAAGCATTTTCATGTATAGCATTTGCTGATGGAATACACTTGCCAGAATATTAATTAGACTGCTCAGAGACAAGATCACATGCATACAGTTGTCAAACTTACAGAAGTTATATTTGCAGGAATTTATTTCAATATTCTTCATAGTGAGATTATTTTTGGAAAGCTCTATCCACTGAACTGTCGAGCCTTCATTTCTCTGCAAAATGCTACTACCCTGGTTTTGACCTCACTCAAGAAATGCCTAAATTGTTTCCCTGTGCTCCTGGGACAAGAAAGCAAGAAAGAGGATAGCTACAGTATGCAGAGTGGAAGTGGATGGCATATGGCAGTTTGGTTTGGAAAGGCTTGGAATATTCTGACTCATGTAGGAAAATGAAGGTGATTTCTCCCGGGACTTGTTGCTGACCCTGGAGTAACATGGGTTTCCATGAATGGCTTGGCTGTCCTCCTAGTTGGGCTGCACAATCTGACTGCTGTCATAGGAAGGCCATATAAGTACAATGGCTTGATGGTTGCCATGACAACTGGAATCTCTTCAGTTTCTGGCTACTGAAGAGGAACCTTCAAGAGAAGCTATTTTCCAGCTGTGCTGGGAAGAGGGAAGAGAAGCAGGAGAGTATCAGGGGTCTTTTGCTTGCCACAGATTTTATCCTAACCTCTGAACAGAGGAGAGGTGGTGTGTAGAGTGTGTGGCTCCTTGGGTTTTGAGACACCCAACTTCATCTAAGATAAAGGACCCTGCTGAAACCTAACAGGCTGCCTTACCATCCATATCCATGAAGCAGCAATGTGCTCACTGGGCAGCAGCAGGTTTTATGATTTCCTGGGAATGAGAACTCCCTGCAGGCTGTTGTTCCCCATGAGAATAGTGTACCAATGAAAGAAGCAGGGGTGCCCAAGGATAGGTGGCTCACCAAGCTTAGAACAGGTCCCAGGGGCATGGAACTATGAACACACTCCTGCTGGTCTGGAATCAGTACATTCTTGAGTTGGGAATCAGGCCTAGGACATTAGCACTCACTCCCCAAAATGGCCTTTAACAAAAGAGTGTAGTGGGCTTGTGAGGGGGTGTTGGTGGTTTGCCTGAGGTTGAACCAGAAGCAACACAACTCTGGTGTCACACCACACCTTTCCACGAATTCCCCAACAGAGATATCTGGAATCTGGGATTTAGGACTTCTAAGTGCAAGGAAGGAGTGGCTGAACACCCAAATGTGTTGAGGAGGGTGTTCATCACTAAACATTTAGGATGGAGGCAAGAAAATTGCCAATAATCTATGAGAGACATCTATGCCCACTCAAGTGGGCAATACACAACATATCTGTGTTTGTCTTCCAATTATTGAGCACTCAGATAATCTTGCTATGAGATTCCAAGTCGACCTTCAACTAATCATTTAGTTCAGAACACTTTCAGAGTATGTCTTCACTGAAGGTGTAATTCTCTTGACCTTCCTATCACTGGTCTGAGCAAAGACCCTCTGCACATTTCCAAGGACACCTGAAACACCAGTTTGAATTTGCTAACTACAGACCAGGGTCACAGACCTGGAAAAATGACCCAACAAAAATGTTAAAATGAGGGATGAACCAAATGCCTGAATAGGGCAGCATGAGCACATTGTTAAAGGGCATGGCACAAAACTTGAACATGCATCCAGCTGAAAGAGAGGAATAGTAGAAAGCCTGGAAGTTGAATATTCAATCTGGGAGGAGTAAAGAATATTTCTTGTGCACTAAATTCAGAAGGGTGTTGGAGAGGAAACTAACTTCTGTGAAGGGCCTCTAAAAGAGTTTAACCTGTTAAGTGGTCTCCAATATTAAGAGACCCTGTTGAAACTGAAAGCTTGACATATCACCATGTCCATGAGGGGGTGCTATGCTCACTGGACTACTGCAGGCATTTTGATTTCCTAGAAATGGCTTCCCTTTGGAGTCATTGGTCCCCACCAGGAGTAGTGTACCAGGGAGAGAAGCAAGAGTGCATGAGGATAGGGGTAGCACCAAGTCTAGAACAGGCCACAGTTGCATGGAACTACAAAGACAATCCTGCAGGCCTGGACTCACCAGGTACATTGCTGTGTCAGAAAGATGGTCTAGGGCATTAGCAGCCACACTCAATGATGTCCAATGGCATGACAGAGAGAGGAGAATTCATGGGGACTTGGTGGTTTAGGTGAAATTTCAACTGGGAAACAACACACCCAATCTGGTGTGATGCTACAGCACATCACAAATGCCTCTACAGGAGACAGCTGAAATCTTTGATTTAGGACTTCTAAAACAAATGAGGAGCCACTGAGATCTCCAATATGTTGAGGAGGATGTTCATCCCTAAACATTTAGGAAGCAGGCTAGCAACCTGTTTGCAAACTAGGAGAGGCATTCCATGCTCACTCCACTGGTCAGGCCCCAACATATCTTATGTTGTATTACAATTAGTGCACACTCCAAAAGTGACTTGCTATGAGATTCCAAATTGTCCTTCTACTCACCCTTTGAAGCAGAAACACTTCCACAATGTGTCATCATTTAAGATGTTGTTCTCTTGACCTGCCTATTGCCTGTATGAACAACAACCATCAACATATTTCCAAGGCAGCTTAACCAGTGGCAGAAAGATGCTGACTCTAGGCCAGGGTGCCAACTACACACTCTGGAACAATGATCCTGTAAAAACATGAAATTGAGTGAAGAAACAAGTGCCTGATAAAGGCAGCATGAGCATATTGTTACAGGGAATCACACTAAATTATAACATGCATCCTGCTGAAAGAGAGGAAAGGTAGAAAGCCTGGAAGTTGAATACTCAAAGAGGGAAGAGTATGGATATTTCTTCTGCACTACATTCAGATGGGTGTTGGAGAGGAAAACAACTTCTGTGAAGGGATTCTAAAAGAGGTTGTCCTTGTGAGTGATCTCCCCAAACCTTCCAGGAACTGTCTTTAACTTTTCTGCAAATCCAGAATGAAGTAGGACCCAGAGCAATGTGTAGGAAGGGAGAGTTACTGATCACTGGACCTGAAGGCCATCCCCCATTGCTGACTCTATCCTAAAGCTTACAAGTGACACCTCATTACACATATGAAGATCCTGGCATAAGAACTGGTAGGAAAGACCTTGCTCACCACAGCACATATAGCCAAGCATATCAATTTCCAAAAGTACAAATTTGCAAATGGATAACTGAATATTGCATTTGGAAATGAAGTGTGCAGAGCAGCATCACATATATAAGCAAATGTCCTGTTATGATGCACTAATGAAGACACAATACGTGCAAAATCCTAAGATAAAAAGCAGATAAATCAGCATAAATATGAAAGGTGTGATAAGACTTAGAGTACAGGAAAAGGAGATCTTGCTGAATTTCCCAGTTCCAATTCATTATGTGTAGGAACTACATGCATCCACATCAATCATGCCATATATCTAATGTCTCTGATTTTATTTCTTCAAAAGAATTTTTTTAAAATAGACTCACTGGGTCATCCCTGCAGTAACATCAGAATCACATCATTTTCATTCCCTTCATAAAAATCCAAACATACCATCCTTCAGAGATCCCTACATGGCATCTCTTAAGCCATCCCTCAAAATGAACAAACGTCTGAAGAAATGCTTCAAAAACAATATAATTGGATCTCGATGCTATAGGAAAACCAGACTTTACACACCCCCTGTGGCTGCTGGAAGTTATCAGTGGAAGTTAACGTATATATTCACTGATAATTCATACAAGTCTTTACTAAATGATGTCTATAAACAAGGAAAGCACAACAAACTGAGTATAGCCAGTCCCACAGGCAGCTGTGTTTTGTCTGTATCTCTTGGTTTTCAAGTTGATATGTGGTTGTTTTGGAAAATGATGAGGTGTAGGAGCCCACTTCTTTTGCAGAGAGACTACACTGCACCCAGAATTCTTCTACTTCAAAAATACTAGTGCTGGTGATATTTTGAATGTCATTAACTGCTGACAGGCAACAATTCATGCCTGAGAACTGTTCAACCTGAACTTCTAAAACCAAAAATGGAGAAGAATCCATTTTAGGCCCTGGTGAGCAATTTCATATTATAGAAATTGATGATGCAGAGCACTTGACACCATATTAATGAGATGGGTACAACCTTTGCATTCCTGACAGTGCACTTATCTTCAGGAATACTGATTCAAGAAATCTAGGTCTTGGGGAAGCATGTTTTCCTGGCACTACAGTTCCTTGTTGAATAAACTCTTCAGAATGGGCTTCCAATTAAATCTGAGACTGATCCAAGCATTTTCTCTTCACTTGATTGAACAGAGGAGGAAAGGTGGAGATATTGGAGGGTTGGCAGGATCTGAAGAGTCTCCATCGGGTAGATGACTGCACATTGTGCAGGCCTAATTATGTGGCCTGATATGGCCTAATTATGTGGTTTGGCAGAAAATTCACCCAAGGCAGAGCCACATAATTTCTATCAAATTCTGTAGATGGCTTTGGAGAACAACCCAGCCAGAATCTTTTCTTGCACATCAAATCCCAATGTCTAAGTAGCAATGTGGAGACAATGTTTTACCACTGTCCCTTTGAGGGACAAGAGAGTTGTAGTTCCTCCATGAAGGGACAATTATCTGAGGAACTCATGAAGGAATGTTGCAGTAGGAGAAGTAAGTTTTTGTAGAAATATGATATGCTCTGCTCTTTGGGCCTAAAGGAAATTAAGGAATTCTTTCACACCCGACAACCAAGGACTTAGAATTACAAGTTTCTCTAAACTCTCTATTTCTTTTTGCACCTCCTAGTCTATTTTACTTGAGGAATTTCTGAGGTGCTGGGTCAAACTTATACACCAATGGAGGTGTTGAAATTTTCTTTTTACCTCATGTAATTGGTGCTTTAAAATCATGGTTTCCCTGGGAAGTCTGTTTCACTAATTAGGGAATGTATCAGCATTTTGGCGAGGTGAAGTGTATAAATCAGTATAGGGAATGGGAAGAGGTTATGTCTCCCAGGAACTGTGAATCCAAGAATAACATTTGATCAGAGAAAAAAGATCATCTGCCTTCAATTTTCAATCCTCCAGCAGTTATGATCACAGGAATTTCTCTCAAATTTAGTTGCAGTGAAATTATCTGCAGGAAACTCTATCCATTAAACTGTCAAACTGTCCATTCATGGTAAATTCCTGATATCCTTATTTTGATTTCTCTCAAAAAATGCCTATCTTTTTTCCCAGTCCTCCTGAGACATGAGAGCAAGTGAGAGGAGAAATACAGTATGCAGAGTGGAAAGGACTGTCCTGAGTATTTTGGTTTGGAAAGGTGTGGAATTTTCTATCTTGTGTAGGAGAATGCAGGTTTTCCTCTTTCCAGGGGGTGTTACTGGGCTTTGAGCAACTTGATTTTTGAGAATGGCTGGCTTTCATTCTAGCAGTGCTGAATATACCACTTGCAGTCACAGAAACAACATCTGACTGCACAGTTGTGCCATGGTTGCCATGACAACTAGAATCTTTCAGGTTATGGCTACTGGAGAGGAACTTTCAAGAAAATCTATTTTCCAGCTGTGCTGGGAAGAGTGAAAAGGAAGCAGTCTAGTCCCAGTGTTCTCATATTTGCCACAAATGGGATGCTAAACTCAACAGAGGAGAAAACAGGGTGTTCATTGGGCATGTCCCTGTGGGTTTTGAGACATCAGACTTCATTCAAGGTAAGGGACACTGCTGACACCTGAGAGGTTCCATTCTGTCCATGTGCATGAGGGAGTGATGTGTTCATTGGGTCAGAGCAGGCATTCAAATGTCTTGGGAATGTGGACTGCCTGTAGGCAATTTGTCCCCACCAGGAGAAGTGGACCAGGGAGAGAAGCAGGAGTGCCCGAGTTCAGGTAGGTCACAAAGCCTAGAACAGGTCACAGTGGCATGGAATGACCTATACACTCCTGTGGATATGCGCTAACTTGCTACATTGCTGAGTCAGGAAACTGATCTAGGGAATTAGCAGTCACTCACAATGATGGCCAATGACATTTCAGAGAAGAGAAGAATGCAGGGAGCCTTGGTGGGTAAGGCGAAATTTGAACTGGGAAACAACAGAGCAACTCTGGTGTGATGCTACAACATTCCACAAATGCCCCTACAGGACACAGCTGGAAACTGGGATTTAGTACTCCTACAAGAGAGGAGCGGTTGAGATTTCCAAATGTTGAGGGGGCTGTTCATCACTAAACCTTTAGTATGCAGGTTAGCAAGCTGCTGGCAATCTAGGAGAGACATTCTGTGCTCACTCCACTGGGAGACCCCAGCTCATCTGCTGTTGCCTTACAATTATGGTGCAGTACAAAATTGTCTTCCCACGAGTTTACAAGGGTCCCTTTCACTCATCCTTTGGGGCAGAAACACTTTCACAATGTGCCTTCACTTACATCGTAGCTCTCTTGACATACCTATCACCTGTCTGTACAAAGACCCTCAGTATATGACCAAGCACCTTCACCATCATCTTGAGGATGCTGACTACAGGCCAGGATTACACACCCTGGAAAAGTGATTCTCCAAAAACTTTAAATTGAGGGATGGAACAAGTGTGTGATGAAGGCAGGATGAGCACATTGTTACACTGCATCACACGAAAAAAGAACATACATCTGGCTGAAAGAGAGGAATGGTAGAAAACCTGGAAGGTGAATATTCAAACAGGCAGGAGAAAGCACATTTCTTGTGCACTAAAAGCAGAAGGGTGTTGGAGAGGAAACTAAATTCTGTGAAGGGATTCTAAAAGATGTTGCCCTTGTGAGTTGTCTCCCCAAGCATTCCAGTAACACTTTTCACTTGCTATGCAAATACAGCAAGTAGTAGGGCCCAGAGCATTGCATAATAACAAATATTTATGGATCACAAGGACAATTTCTGAGGACCTAGAGGTCCTCCCCCATTGCTGACTCTACCCTGAAGCTTAGAGGGAATACCTCATTAATCATAGGCAGATTTAGCTGTCCTGGAATAGGATATGGTAGGAAATACATTCTGTCACCAGAGCAAAAACACTCAAGCACTTCCCTTTGCTCAAGTACAAATTCACATATGCACCATTGAATTTTGCCTCTCAAAATAATGTGTGAAGCACTGCATCAGAAATCAAAACAAAAGAGTCTCTGTTATGATGCAACAATGAAGACACAATACCTGCAAAATCCTAAATTAAAAAGGAGAGAAAGCAGCATAAGTTTGAAAGGTGTTATAGGAGTTAGGGTTCAGGGAAAGGACATCCTACTGTATTTTGAAGTTCCAGTTCATTATGTGTAGAAATTACATGCATCCACACTAATCATGCCACGTAACTAATGTCTCTGATTATATTTCTTCAAAAGGATTTTTTAAAATATTCTTAGCTGGGCCATCCTTGCACTAACATCAGAATCAATCATTCTCATTTCCTTTATAACATTTTGAACATAGCACCCTTCACCCATCCCTACAAAACATCTCTTGAATATCCCTCAAAATGAGCAAAAGGCTGAAGAAATGCTTCATTAGTAATGAACCTGGATCTCGAGTGCCACAGGGAAACCACGATTTACAAAGCCCCTGTAGCTGCTGAATATTATCAGTTAACTTATGTATTCAGTGAAAATTCATACATGCCTTTAATTAATGATGCCTATAAATATGCAAGGTACAACATATTGAGTATATCCAGGGCCACATGCAGCTGTGTTTTGTCTGCATCTCTTCGTTTTCAAGTTGATATTCTTGTTGTTTGACAAAGTTGAGGTGTAGAAGCCCACCTGTTTTGCAGAGAGACTACAGAGCACCCCAGAATGCTTCTCTTTCACAAACACTAGTGCCAGTGATATTTTGAGTGCCATTACCTGCTGAAAGGCAACAATGAAGTTCTGAGAAGTGTTAAACTTCTA